>VDFB02379711.1:47953749-48021801 GCA_007258455.2 Sequoia sempervirens
CTAGAATAGTAATTGGTTTGTGGGTTTTCATTTTCTTTTTAAATTATGTTGAAATTTCACTATTTGGAAAGCTATAAGCAAAGTTGATGAAACTGTGAGAAACTAACAAATTGGGGTTTTCAAGGTTAAAATATTGTCCAAAGCTAATTGATTTGTGATTGGTTAACTATCTCCCTCCATGATCTACATCACATATATATCATGTTATTGCAACATTAGATGATGGCATAGAGTTCCATAGAGGATAGAAATGTTAAATGAAATTTGCAAGGCTAACTTGAGAGTTGTTAGGATGCTATGAAATTCCAAATATCCAATAGATATACCTTATTATTGATCAAATGTGTATTATTAAATTCAAGATATCAAACTATGAAGCCTCTATGCATCATTTAGGAAAGTCCATTAGAGATTAGCCCCCGAGTCATAGGTTTGGCCCTTATATCTTGCACATTTGTTATTACTTTGGGACTATCATTGGTATATTGCATATTAGAAATAAAATTTTGTAAGCTAGTCTAGTATTTGTAGTAAAAACTTAACATTTTTGTTATGTGCTTAGCTAAGTTTTTGGTAGAATATTTTATATATTACATAATAGTTGTAGTAGATGACTTGGCACAAAAAGCTAAGAGGCATTGATATTGTTGAAGGGAAGTTAACAAAAAGCACAAAATCGATAGAAGATTTATGTATATAGGAAATGTAATAACCCATTCAAAATTATTACTTAATTAATATTATTATAAATGACACATGAATATACTCCAAAAAATTAAAAAGACATAACTAGTGGCTAAATTCAATCATAGCTAGACATGTCCATTTTTAAAATGAGTCAAAGATTCATATATTCACTTCAAATGTCAAATTACAATATCAAGTTTGACTTGTCTCCTAAGGTCACAAAGTCATTACATTGTACAATTTACATAAAGTACATGAATGAATTTCATGAAGTTACATCTTATACTATAGTGGTCTTTAGAACAACTAAGGTTATTCCTTGACACTCACCTCCACTAGTGGACAAGAACATGGCTGAAGTGCTTTACTTCCCAACCACAAAGCTTACACTTCCTTGGTATTCTTCCAACTTGAAGAATGCTCGAACCTACATGGAGAGTTTAGCAAGATAAAAATCTACAAGGTGGAATCTAGTGTGCACCCAAACATTAACATGCAATTTCTATCTATAAGTTAGAAAAGAAAATGCAAGATCTATGCTAGGAATGGAAAAGAGTAAAATCATAGAGTTCGTACATACATACTAAACTATATTGCTTGGAAAAGAATAATAAATGTGTTGCAACAAAAATAAACAATAGGTTATGGTAAATCAAACTAATTCTCTCTAAACTCCATTTCAAGACCCATCCCAAAAAGTAACTTTCTACTTTAAATCTCATAACAGCTATCTACCCTCTAGTAGCATCTATTTGTAGGTGCTCTAGTCAACTAAGGTATCACTGTTATGTTCAAGTATTTGAAATATTCTTTCAAAAAAAATTTCAAGAGAATAATTTTTTAAAAATTTATTCTCTAAATAGAAATCAGATTTATGATTCTTAAAGTAATTAAACAATCAGTCATATCATCCTTTTGAATAATTTCCTAGTTTTCATCGTAAGCAGTTTTATTGCTTTAAAAATGTACTAAAAAGAAAAGACGGTATGTCACAAGTATGTGTATGTACATATATGAAGTCTATGTGCATACACATATATGTGCCTGGGTATGTGTAGGATCATCATGGAAAAAATAGGTAATTAAGTGGCAAAAAATTTAGAAAAAACAGAGTTAGGCAACTTGACATAAAAATTTGAATAAGTTATCTATATTATTTTAAAAATATGTAAGAATAGAATATGTAGAAAATTGAATGTAGTTTCTAAACTACTAGGTTTTTTTTTAAAAAAAAATCTATTTGATGAAAATTTGAAATTTCAATATAGTGGTACTTAAATTTCAGTGGAAAATAAGAAGTAGGTGTTTGTTTGACCACCCTAACCACAATAAATGATAATATTTTTTTTATAATATTTTATATAAGTAGAGGACCCATACTTTGATGTGATGTATATTTTTTATAATTTTCCAAGTATGTATAAAGATCATCATGGAAAAATAGGTTCTAAATGGAATTTTTTAAAAAAATTATGTTAGGTAACTTGATAAAAATTGAATAAGTTATCTATATTATTTCCAAGTATTTGCAAAATTTGAAATTTCAAATGCGAAAATTTAAATTTCTGAAAAAAATAAGAAGTAGGTGTCTCGTCTCTAATTCTCAATCTCTAACCATAATAAAATGATAGTATTTTTTATAATATTTTATATATATGAGGACTTTGATCCCATCGTGACATTTTTTGTAATTCTTTTTTTCAAGTGACTATGAATTTTTATTACAACTTTAAAAAATATAAAAACTCAGAGGTCTAACCACCTTAACTTGGTCAAAACTTCTGATGAAATTAATTTTTCTTTTTTAATCCTATAGTGTATGTGTTGCTAGAATGTGATGCATGTTTTAGATTCAAAAAATGTGACACAGTTTCAAAGTTATAGATGTTTTTCTCAGCCTTATCGATTAGGACTTTAGTCATAATTGTAATAGAAAATGAATAATAATTATTTATTAAATTCATATTAAAGAAAAATTTATATTGGTGGAAACCTGAGAATCTCCTAAAAACCCTTTTGTTTCATCAATTTTGGGTAAAAAGTCATCAGCCACATACCCTACAAATACCCATAATATTGCCACTTTTTGGCCCATCATGATCCTGCACATACCCGTAAATAATTAATTATGATTTTTTTATTATAACTTTTTAAAAAATATAAAAACTCGTATGTCTAACCATCTTAACTTGGTCAAAACTTCATGAAATTCAATTTTTATTTTTTTAATCCTATAGTATGTGAAACATATAATGTGACGCATGCTTTGGATTCAAAAAATGTGATATTGTTTGAAAGATATAGATGTTTTTCAATTAGCCTATCAATTAGGACTTTAGGCATAATTTGAATATAAAATGAATAAAAATTACTTATTAAATTCAAAGTGAAGCATAATTTATATTGGTGGAAAGCTGAGAATCTCCTTTAAAATTCCTTTTCGTTTCATCATTTTTGGGTAAAAAAATAATCGTCAGCCACATACCCATCATATTGCCACTATTTGGCCCATCATGATCTTGCACATACCTACCTACTTATGTTTAAAATTTGTGGATACATTCTAAAATAGTTATGAAATTCATATTGTAATCTTAAGCGATATTCCATTTGACGTTTCTAGTCAAAAATAAGAATTAGTACAAGTCTATATTAATAGTTTCACACAAACTGTTATTGCACTCTCACAAATGTGGTACTCCAACAGTGTTGTTTACATAAGAAAATTCATTGTTTAAACAAAATGAGTATTGTTTCCTATTACACTTTCATAAAACAAGTTGTTTACATATGAACATTCATTTTTTTAACAAAAAAATACTATTTCCTACTAAAAGAGCATTAAACAAGTTTTTTATATATGAACATTCATTGTTTAAATAGAACAAGTATTGTTTCCTACTAAATAGTCACTAAACAAGCTATTTGTGTATGAAAATTCATTGTTTTTATAGATCAAGCACTATTTCCTACTAAACAGTCATAAAACAAGCTATTTACAACTATAAAATATCTTTTCAACAAAATATTGGTTTTTTCAAAAGAATATCCATTGTTTACATTATCGTAATATTATTTCAAACTTAAACAGTTACATTTTGAGACAAATAATGTCACTTAGTCTATTTGTTGATATCAAGCTATTCACATGTGAAATGATCACCCTACAAGTAATTGTTTTATGTTTTAAAACAAAATAGATTTTTCCACATTGTATTGAAAATAATTAAATCAAATAACCCAGTTTCATACACAAGGACATAATGTCTATTATTTGGGTTATGAACACTTCCATCTCTAAAAACTCAATGAGAAACTTAATATTATAAAGAACTACATTCAACATGTTTTTTCAAAAAAACGCATGAGAAATATTTTAATCAAATAAGGCATAGAAGCTTCAAGTTCAATTAATACTCTTTCCTTTTGGGTTACAACAACAAACTATGGTTTCTCTAGGGTGATCAAACCTAATAGAAAAATTCTCCTTTCTAAGCATTAATGATAGATTTGAAATTTCCCATGTGGGCTTACTATTTTATACCATGCATGCAGAAATATTCTACATGCAAACTTTTGTTTGTATCTCAAAATTGGATTCATATCATCATTCCTATCGAATGATGTTGATTTCTCACTTAATAACAATATACATATATACACAAGGCTTAGGAAACATTCAACAAAGCCCCTCCTTGTTGTCATCCCATTCAATAACAAGAATTATATAAAATACAAATGAAATAAAAAAACAATAGGGATCTCCTACCCTCCCACAGGATCATAGTTGACCCTTCACAAAGGATTAGTCTTAACAAATCACATAGTCATTAGAATAAATTCTGATAGCCTTCATAGGCTAAACATCTAAATGTAGATAGAGATAAGAATGACCCTTTGAAGATCTTCGAGCCTTGGCCTAGCTCTGTATAATAGTCATGTAGGCTCTAAGACATAGTGGAATCCATACTATGTTGGCAGTATGCCATGCACCTACCTTAAGGTGGTCAACAATTTTCAAGTATTCGGCTTCAAGGCCGCATCAAATGCAGAACAATGTCTCACATATTTGTGGTGCTATGTTAACACTCCATTTAAATGAGGAAAAAATTCATGCATGAAATGATAATAGCAATTAAATCAGGGATATGGCTAAAGGGGATCAATTTACCTCAAATTTTCCAAGATTTTGTTTTGTTTCCCTCATATTTTCTCACCTCGAGTTCCCTTGCTACTTTTTCCTCTTTTCCTTTGAAGCCTAGGTTCTTCTCCTCCACTTTTCAATTTGAGTGTCTTCTAAGAAAAGGGTAACATCACTCTCATTCATTTGCATGTTAATGACATCATCATCATCATTATTTTCAAATAGTCCAATTGATAATATATTAGCTATAAAATTTGAATTCAATATGAATTTGTTCATATGTATGCATGTATATATATTTAATATACATATTGTTGGAATCAAGAAAAACTGAGAGGGGGGGTGAATCAATTTTATCTAATTTTTAACTTTATTAATTTTTTCTCTCAAGTGCCTAAAAAATTCAATCAAAAGAAAGATACAAGAACATAAAACAATAATCCACAACACCATAACACAAGGATTTTTCCATAGAAACCTTGTTAGGGGAAAACCGCGGTGGAGGTCAATTCACAATTTGAGTGCTCAAATATAAATGATTTACAAAATAGGAATGCACTTGCATTCAGGCACACTGCTCAAAATTAGGCTCACTTCCTTACAAAAGATTTAGATTACATCAAAAGGTTGAACTAAGAAAATAGCATCTACAAATGCTTGATTACAGTTTTGGTTAGGCTCATAGATTAGATTCTGGACCTTTTGTCTAATTGTGCACTTTGCTTTATTTTGTCTCAATTCACTTAATAAAATTATCTACTGCACAAGTGAAACTATTCATAATCACTCAACTACTCTTTTGATATTAACAACATACATCAACACATATCAAAAACTCACACATACATCAAAATGAATTAACTGATCTCTTATATATATCCACCACCAAGGATTCAATCGCTATATGTTAGCTTCAATAAAATAGAAACTATTGGCTCAAATCATGAATAAATTTAATGCACATCTATAAAATTTGGCCACAACATAGTGAGGACCCAAAACAAAATCTTGAACACAAAAATATGCAACATCCCACATTCACTTAGTCGGCCTTCTAGCACTAATGAATAGAAAATCGAACGACCGGATCTCCTAACTCATACACCAATTGATGCGACAACATAAAACTCAATAATAAGAAATTTCATATATCCAATGACCTTCCATGAGATCCACAACCAAAACTGATAAACTAGTAATGCAAACCACTTGACAAATTCAACTTTAGCTAAATACCCTGTTCTTTACTTTGACTTCTGATATGGTCAAATACTGAAGTTCAGACCAGATCAATGGCTTAGGTTGCCATCAATGACAACACCAAAAGCCATATGCCAACAATCTCCCCCTTTGGCATTGATGGCAACACTCAGTGAAAAATGGAACCTTCAAAACTTCAAAATTCCCTAGCTGACAAAACTACCCCTAAGTTTGGTAAGGAATTTTTCAATACTCTCTCTCCCCCTTTGGCATCAATAAAAAAAAAAAAAATTTACTTTCTCCCCCTATGAAGTGTAACCAAAAACTTATTAAAAAAATGATTCAAAAATTTGAGGAAATATAGCCACTATTTGAAGGTTAGTTTGTACTTTTCCTTCATCTCCGGAAGAAACTTCTTCCATGCTTCCACTGCAATCCTAATGATTATGATCATTTTTTTGTTTTTAGATGTCCGATTGATAATTTTGATTAGGGATTTTGTAATGGTGAAGGATTCTTCTAATACTTCTCCTTTCGTCAGTATCTTAATTTATATTTCCAACCTGCATTTGGTTATGTCCTTTACTTTCCAAAAGGTGTCAACAATCTTGTTCCTAGTGTTCTAAACATTTGTATGCTCTATTTGTAATTCCTAAATCGTTTTCTTGATTGCACCATCATGATCCTGAGACATGTTAAATTTTTTTCCAATACTATTAAATTCTATTTCAAATTTTTCCACTTTTTCTTTGTACTTGCTGATTGCATGAGGCCATCAAAGACAATAGTTATAAATATTGTTTGTTGTGCTTATACATTTCCTTAGTTGATTCATGTTCCATTTTAGCTTAGTGAGTGACAATTTGTACTCCTTATTTAGGTGTAGGATGACTTGTTCCTTTTTTTGAGACTCATATTCCATGATTTCATTGATTCATTCAATCATCTCTTCTAGCAAGATATTCTGCAAACTCTCCAATTTGATATGGTTGTGTACAAGATGACCACTTAGTACACTTAAGATCGTTTCCTACTCATATGAAGGTCTAATAGACCATATGTTCCCAATTTTCTATATTTCATCTTCCTCATGAATAAGTTGCATTAGCTCTTCTTTGGCTAAATCACCTTCTCCTTCACTTCCTTATGTTATTTATTTTTCTTGTTCTAGTTCAGCTATTTCTAGTTATTTTCCTTGGGTGTCCTCAATATCCTTATCGGATTCCTCATCTAGTATGTCCACAATAACTTGTTCTTTTTCTTTCCCTTCAACTCTTGGAGTCTTGCATGCTGGTGGAGTACAGAAAACAATTTCTTTTTCTCTTTTCTTCTTTCTCTCCATCTCATCGGAGGAGGAACCAACTTCAAGTTCCCTTACTAGAATGGGAATACCAATTGACCTAAACTTCCTTATCAAACCCTTAAAGAAATTTTTACATATACTTGTTCACATTTTTCCAAATTGTTAGATTATATGTAAATTTGCTTGCAAGCTAGTTCAATCTCTTCCCATATTATGTTGTTGTTCAAGGGTAAGAAATTTAGAAAATACATCACAAGGCATATAACAAAAGTACCAAACCTGAAAGGGTAATTTTTCTTCTTTGTCAATTGCATGTTCTTCATTAGCTAATATTTCAATAATCTGCAAAGATCAAAATCTTGATCTTCCATTATCATCTTGTTTGAAATGTAAACAACACTTGCTGAAGTTGCACCTTCTCTATTTCTAAAAAAGATTTTGTAGGATATTCCATGTGCAATGTACCTTGTCACTGAGTCTTTAATTGTGGATATTATCAATGCCCTTGATCTCCAGTTACTCCAATTAAGGTTTCAACTTCTTTATTTCATATTGATGTCTTCCTCAACACATCCCCAACATTAAATAACCTAGTTATAGTTGCAATCACTTCTTTTGAGATATGGTAGGGTTTATCTAGAGTAAGAATATTGTCATTCAATCTATCCTGAATAAACTCAACAATTTATGCATTTACAAAAAAGGGAAATTCAATCCAAATATCCAAGCTTTTGTGCTTTGCTTCATTCAACCATTTCAATTCATCATGCAACGACATGTTTCTTTAAGATCTAATCTTCTCACTCCTATACTCATCTAGTTTTATCATTTCTTTGATTTGTTCCATTCTCCTTTTGTAAATGTCTTGAAAATAAGTTCTTCAACCACACACCAAATTAAACTAAAATTTCTCAATATAATAGAAGTACTTGATGGATTAGGTTTTTGCTGCTGAATTCTCTTCATGTTTCAAAATTCTAGTGCAGAGTGCTCTCCTTTTTCTTCTCTTCGATACAAAGTGGCAAATGAGGGTTTTGACTTTTCTTTTATAACTTGCACACCTAACTTTTGTTGTAATAAATTAATTTTCCCTAACTTATCTAAATGCCCTTTTTTCTTAATCATCAAACAAAACAAATTTTGTGAACCTTCAACTCAGCATAATATTCTTTCCAACAGTTTCCACAACATCTATAGATCATCATTGCAATCACTGCATTCATCCACATCCTAGTGTTAATTATTGACAAGGGGTTTGAAAGATTTTCTTAATAGCTCCCCCAGGCCAGAGGCCTAAAACTAATTCCTAGAGTAATTACTAGAAATAGGTTCTGGTGTTGGCTTATTTCTTGCAATAGAGGAACTCTTCTTCACCCACACATTCTTCATGTGATCTCTTATTTCATCCATAGTCACTTTCTCTTTTCCTTTATCATCTCTCTACGTATCTCTTCCATTTTATATCGAACCTCTTCTATCCATATTTTTGTTTCTATAGAATCTTGCAATGTGACCATATTGTTGCAATTGAAACACACAACACTTCCTTGTCCAGACTAGTCATTCCATTAATTTCTTCTTGATCTACACTAGTTAGCAACATGCCCAAATCTTCCATGGGTATAATATTTAGCATTCCTTCTATTAACAGAGTTGTTTGACATATTTCTACATTCAATTGACTTATGACCAAACTTATTGCAATTGAAACATTGACTGGAGAATTATGGATCACTTGATTTCATTTTACTTCTACATTGAGCAACCATATGAACAAATTTATTGCAAGAAAAAAAATATCCACTAAAATTTTGAGCATTAATTTGTCTTACCAGATTCCTTTTTGCTTGGTTCATCTGATTTCCTTGCTTGAAATTCCTTTGTCCATATCTGAAACTTTCTCCTTTCTCATATCCAAAGCCTTGATTGTCATTTCCATTCTTTTATCCTTGATTCAACTCATCAATCTTAACTAAGCTAATTTTGAACTTCTTGTATTCATTTACAGTAGTAAGTTCATCCCTAAGAATTAAAATCTGTTTCTCAAGCTCTTCTTCATTATTTCTAGATTGTTGTAGTTCAATCTCTAATTGAATGAATTCTCTATTAATTCTATTGCATTCTTTGGATCTCTCTTTTAGGGACTAGGCAATATTTTCCTCATTCTTATTTCTTTATTCAATCTCTTTTGTTAGCTTCATCACCATAGATTCCATCTCATACTTTAGGGTAGCATTGTCTTTGACAAGCTTTTCACATTCTTTAGTTATTTCCTTCAAGGTTTGATTCAGGTGAACATCATCCAAGCCTTTTCTTTCTTTCTACTTAATCTAATCACAAATATCCTTTCTCTTCTCCCTAGACTTAATAATCTGATCCTTCAACTTTTGAATGAATTTCTCAACATCTTTAAGATTTGCTTTCAATTCCTAGTCTTCTGCTTTAGACTAATCAAGATCATCAAGTGCCACCAAAAGTTGTTGCTGAAGACTACCAAAGTCCATTGCATTCCAAGATCCACCTCAAGCTGTTAAACTTATTCCAAGGAACTTAGCTCTAATACCAATTGTTGGAATCAAGCAACATTGAGAGGGAGGGAGTGAATCAATGTTGAGAAATTTTTAACTTTATTAATTTGTTATCTCAAGTTCATCAAAATAAAGATACATGAACATAAAACAATAATCCACAACACCATAACACAAGGATTTTTATGTGGAAACCCTATTAGGGGAAAAACCACGGTGGCAGTCAATCGACAATTTGAGCACTCAAATTATATAAATGATTTACAAAATGGGAATGCACTTGCATTCAGGCACACTGCCTGTAGCTCACTGCTCAAAATCAGGAAGGATCAATTCCTTACGAAAGATTTGGATTACATCAAAAGGTTGAACTAAGAAAATAACATCTACAAATGCCTGATTATAGTTCTGGTTAGGCTCATAGATTAGATTTTAGACCTTTTGTCTATTTTTGCAGTTTTCTCTATTCTATCTCAATTCGCTTCACAAAATCCTCTACTACACAAGTGAAACTATACATAATCGCTCAACTACTCTTCTGATATTTGCAACATACATCAACACATATCAAACACTCACACATATACATCAAAATGAATTAACAGATATCTTATATATATCTTCCACCAAGGATTCAATTGCTATATGTCAACTTCAATAAAATAGAAAATATTTTCCAACTATTAGCTCAAATCATGAATAACATTTAATGTGCATCTATCAAAGTCATCCACAACATAGTGAGGACCCCAAAAAAAATCTCCAAGACAAAAATACTCCAAATTTTTTTCCTTAAACATATGCAACATCCCACATTCACTTAGTCAACTTCTAGCATTAATGAATAGAAAATTGAATGATTGGATCTCCTAACTCATACACCAATTGATGTGATGGAACAAAACTTGAGAATAAGACATTTCATATATCCAACAACCTTCCCTAAGATCCACAACCAAAATTGATAAACTGGTAATGAAAACCACTTAACAGATTCAACTTTTGTCGGATACCCTATTCTTTACTTTGACTTCTAGTATGGTCAGATACTGAAGTGCGGACCAGATCAATGACTTAGGTTACCATCAATGAAAAAACCAAAAACCATATTCCAACATATATATACATATATTTATATATCTATATATATTTAAATGATTTCATTCACATTTACTTTGTATTTGAATAATCTATTTACATATATATATATATATATATATATATATGTATATTGTACGTATTCTTTTTTTATTACTTACATATATAATATATATTTCTATATATGCATTCATGTATAATTTGTTTGTTTGGAATGGATTATAAGTTCCATACACTATCATTTAAAACAAGGAACTTGAATTTTCATTATGAGCATCTATATATATGTATATACATATTTATACTAAAAAACAAAGTTTCTTTACAATACTCACTTTCATTTCCTTCAAAAATATAGAGTTTGAGTAGAAAATTTAATCTAAAAGCCATTCATTTTCAAAAATAGAAATAGTTGAATTCAGAAAATTGCATTCTCTTATATATGCAAATTAGTTCAAATGCAAGTGATCATGCCATTTGTACTAGTGTGTCCAACCAGATTCCAACTGGCTTACCATTCTATCCGAATAAGTAATCCTACTTCAAGTTTTTGTCATCCTTCAAATTGTCACCCTACAACTACACACACTTACACTTGCATATTGATCAGTAATGTTCAATTCTTAGTAACATATAAAATAATTTACAAAAGTTCACAAAGTTAACATCAGTCAACTTCATTTATTCAATTTTTAAATATTCCAAAATCTCCATTTAATATTTAATTAAATTTCTTCAATAATTCAATTTACCATATTATGATATATAAGCAATAAATTTGGTTTATGACATCCTTCCCCTCTTGGAAGAGACATTGTGTCAATGTCTAGTAAGTCAAAATAAAAGAACATCATATCAATTTTGAACATACATGTCTATTTCAACATCACATAAAAAATATATAGGTCTATTTCAATATCACATTAAAATATATGTATATTTCAACATAACATTCGAATTTCTATTTCTATTTCAACATCACATTAGAAGTATATATTCCTATTTCAACATCACATTGGAATATATATATCTCTATTTCAACATCACATAAGAATTTATATGTATATTTCAACATCACATCAAGGTATGCGCAGGATCAACATGGAAAAAACAGGTCCTTAAGTGGCAAAAAATTTAGAAAAATCAGAGTTAGGAAACTTGATGTAAAAAATTGAATAAGTTATCTATATTATTTCAAAAATATGTAAGAATAGAATCCGTAGCAAATTGAATGTAGTTTCTAAACTACTAGGTTTTTTTTTTTTAAATCTATTTGGTGAAAATTTGAAAGTTCAATGCAGTAGAACATAAATTTCGTGGAAAAAATAAGAAGTAGGTGTCTCACCGACAACCTAACCACAATAAAATATAACATTTTTATAATATTTTAGATATAAATAGAGGACTCATGTCTCGATGTGATGCATATTTTTTGTAATTTTTTTCTAAGTAAACAATTAATTACAAATTTTTATTACAACTTTTAAAAAATATAAAACTGTATGTATGACCACCTTAACTTGGTCAAAACTTCATGAATTTTTTTTTTTAATCCTATAGTATGCAAAGCATAGAATGTGACGATGTTTTGATTCAAAAATGTGATACCATTTGAAAGCTATAGATGTTTTTCAATCAGCCTATCAATTAGGACTTTAGTCATAATTCAAATACAAAATGAATAATAATTATTTATTAAATTAAAAGTAAGGCATAATTTATATTGGTGGAAAGCTAAGAATCTCCTTTAAAAACCATTTTTGTTTCATCAATTTTAGGTAAAAAAAAGTTGTCAACCACATACCCTACACATACGCATCATATCGCCACTTTTTGGCTCATCATGATCCTTCACCTACCCATCAAAAGTATATATGTCTATTTCAACATCACATCATAATTTATATGTCTATTTTAACATCACATCAAAAGTTATGCCTATTTCAACATCAAAATTTCAAGCATGAAATATCATAGTATCTCAAAAATTTCCAAAAAAAATATTAAGTTTCTTTTTCAAGAAAGAAAATGTGGAAAGGAGCATTATATTTCTTCCACATCCTCCAAAGTAGCACTACCCTCTATGTGCTAGTCCCATTGGACCTTAAATTGGGCAATATCTCTGCTCTGCAACTTAATGTTGCATTCTAATGGGATCCAATAGCAACACTCTTAGATCTTATACCTACAATTATTTCCAATCAAGTACATGAGTCACATTAGGATGATATGGCTTAAGAAAGGAAACATGAAACATATTATGAAGTTGAGCCAAAGAAGGTGGTAGAGCTAGTGTATAAATATTTGGGTTAATCACTTCCAATACTTTAAATGGTCCCAAATATCTTGGGGTCAACTTGGAAGACTTTCCAAAAGAAATATAGATTTTATGAGGTTTAACTCTCAAGAAAACTTTGTCCCCTATTCTTGAGTTTTGGAAAAAAAAAAAGTCTTCAACTCCACGATCATCTTGGATACTCCAGGGTTTCTTGAATAAGGTGCATTGTGAAATTCTACTAAAGCCAATTTTCTCAACTCTCCAGAGTCAGAAATATACATTCTTCTCTAGTATCTAAAAATATCATTTGGTTTGATCTCATACCTATCGAATCGATGATTTGGAGGATTTTCTATTAGGGAAATCTTCAATCTCTCATCGTGCTCATCCCTAGGTAGATTTTAAATTACCTGCTATCTCAAGCTAGACCTCATTGAGATCATGGATTCCATATTCCTTCATCTACTAAGAGCATCAGACACTTTGTTCTCCTTCCCTCTTATATATTCAATTTCAAAGTTTTACTCTCTAAGGAATTCCAACCATGTTCTATTTTTGGACATTAAGGTTTGGCTGGGTAAATATGTATCTCAACCCTAAGTGGTTTTCCTTGAGTACAAAGGGATTTCCCAAAATATAATGCCTCCACATATGTAAGGTGTGAACTATGGCCTCTAATTCTAAATCCTGAGGTGCATAGTTCACTTTGTGTTGCTTGAGCTTCATTGATTCATATACTATTACCTGTTCGTCTTTCATTAATACTGCTCCCAATCTCTCTCCTAAAGCATTTGTGATTACTATGAATCTCCCATTCACATCGGGGATAGTCAGTACTAGTGCTATCATGAGCCTCTCCTTCAGGAGTTGGAATACCTACTTGCATTTCTCAATCCATTAAAATCAGTTTCCTTTCCTTTGGAGTGAGATAATAGGAGATACAATCTAGGAGAACTCTTGCACAAAATTCCTATAGTATCCTACAAAGCCCATGAAGCTATAGACTTCCAACACATTCTAAGGCACTAACCATTCCACAATTTTCCTTGATCTTCTTGGGGTCTATGGAGACTCCTTCAGTTGAAATGATATGGAAAAACTAGTGCACTCTATCCTGATAGAATGAACACTTGGACAACTATCCAAAGAGTTTCCTTTCTCTCAATTGCTAAAAAACTATCCTTAAATTCCTATCATGCTTTTCAATAGGCTTTGAGTAGACTAAAATGTCATCAATGAAAATCAAGACAAAGTCATCCAAGTAGTCTTTGAATAAATTTTTCACGAGGTTCATAAAGGTTGTTGGTGCATTAGTCAAACCAAAAGGTACCAATGTGAACTCGTAATGTCCATATCGAGTTCTAAATGTAGTCTTTGGAATATATTCTTCCTTAATCATCAGTTGATGGTACTGCAACCCGAAATCAATCTTGGAGAACACTGTTAGTCACTTCATTTGATCAAATAGTTCATCAATTCTCAAGAGTGGATACCAATACTTGATGGTAACCTTGTTCAACATCTGATAATCTATATACATACACAAGGTTCCATCCTTCTTTTTTACAAAAATAACTAGAACTCCCCAAGGAGACACATTGCATCTTATAAGTCCCTTATCTAGAAATTCCATTATCTGATCCTTCAACTTATAGAGCCCTATGGTGGCCATCTGATAAGGTCTTGGATTAAGGCTCAACTCCTAGAACTTGGTTGATAGTGAAATAAAATTATTTCTTTGGAGGAAACTCTACAAGTTCATTGGGGAATATGTCTTGGAACTCCCTCAGAATATGATTGCAATCTAAATATGGCTCCTTGATATTAGGATTAATGACATACACTGCATAAATTGCACACCCCTTTTGATGAGACTTCTTGAGTTGAATCACATAAATTTATCTAATCTATAAGGGTTTGTGCATTCCACATTCCTCAAAAGGGTTTCCATAATCATCTAGATAGTTTACCACCTTATCCTCATAGTTCACTATAGCCTTATGCTCAGTTAACCAATTTATTCCCAAAATTGAACCATATGAGCATAAGTTGACCTAAGTTTGAAAGGTTGGAATCTATAACTCACTACAAAACAGATAGGTATCTACCCTCTGCTCTGCTCGTTTACCATACTAGACTTTCCATGAATTTTCCATGTATCCAAGTCCAATAGGTATCTTGGATATTATTCTAAGATGTATTAAACATTCAATAGGTCCATTATCAATTAAGATAGAGACAGATTGGACATAGATCTTACTCATTAGTTGAATTGGTGAAGCTTGATACTTTGCCCATCTATTATTCACTACAACATGGATATGGTGATGTTGAATCTATTGGTAGCTTCCTTCCTTTGGAACTTCAACCATTGAGGATAATTCAAGCCATAATGGTGACCTCCAAAAGAATAAAATCCATCATGAGGCCCTTTACAACCTCCTAGATTGTCCTCTCTAAATCCCTTCTGCTTATGGTCATCCTTACCCTTACCCTTGTTTGATTTCTTGTTCTTTCCACTATTGCCAACTTCACCCTTCTCCTATGATTCACTTCCCCTCTTAAGATTATGGATCTAGTGGCTCTTTTCTCCCTTATGAAACTTCATTTTCCAATACTATGACTTATAATTTGAGTCACTACAAAGATCAGATAGCTTTTATAACTTTTTTTCTTGCTCAGTGGCTTTTTGGAAAGCTTCATTCATGGTTTTAGGTTCAATCATATCAACTTTAGCTCCTATGTTAGGTCTGATTCCCATTATAAATTTTTGGATATAGAACCATTCATCTCCCTAATACTGAGGCACATACTTCAATAGGTTTGTGAAATTTTCCCAATACCAAAGCATAGTCATATTTTCCTAGGTTAAGTTCTAAAATTCCATGAATTTCTTGTCAAAGAAAAGCTACAATAACCATCTCTTGCTAAAATATTGGAGGAAGAGTTCCCAAGTGATTTCAGCAAGTTGAAGATTTTATTCTAACTTCTCATTATCCCACCAAGTTGTTGCTTCACCTAAGAGCTGATATGTAGCCCATGCCACCTTGGTCTATTCAAAAAGGTTATGAATCCTAACATATTTTTCCATTTCTATAATCAAAGCCTCATCTCTTACTCTGATAGCCTTATCATCAAACTTGGGTGGTGCTACTCTTTTGATGTCTTTCCCAAGCTCTTCCTCTATTTTCCCTCATGGATCTACACCTAGACCATCATCTCCTTGATTTCCTTTTACATTCCTATAGTCCCAATCCTCGAGTGCCACATAGAGTTCTTTCTCTATATGATCCATGCAAAACTCTTGCTGATTCAGAAGTTCTAGAATTTGCTCTAATATCTTATTCAGGCCATTATCAAAACCACTACCACCCCCATTTTTCTTGGTGGTCACCATGTTGTTCCACACTTATCCTGCAACATAGTCATATTTATCACATCTCAACACAAGGTTCTAAGAATAAACATTCTTATGCTACATCACAAAATTTTCATATGCATACATCCCTCATTCTAGAAGACACACACATTCATGCATAACACACACATGTTAGAGTCCTTTATTGAACACACCAAAAGAATACCATCTTATTTTATTTATATTAAGGCAAGTCAATAGAACCTTATGTACAATAGGCTTCTTATTACATCATTTTGATTTCTTGGCATCAGAAGGAGGACATTCCTTTGGGTCATCATCTGAGTTTACTTCAAAATTTACAAAGGAGGATGGTTGAGCGTGTAGGATCTTCTTTTCCTCTTTAGTGAACAAGGGTGCATTGGGTCCAAACCCTAGAGGCCAATCCTAGATTATAGAAATATTTTTGATATTATTGTAAATGACACATGAATATACTCCAAATTAAAAATACATAACTAGTGGCTAAAGCCAATCATAGCTACACATGTCCATTTAAAATGAGTCAAAGATTCATATATTCACTTTGAAAGTCAAATTACAATATCAAGTTTGACTTGGCTCCTAAGGCCAAAAGGTCATTACATTCTACACTTTACATCAACTACATGAATTAATTTCATGAAGTTACATATTATACTATAGTGTCCTTGAGAACAACTAAGGTTCTTCCATGATGCTCCCCTCCACTAGTGAATGAGAACATGGTTGAAGTGCTTTACTGCCCAACCACGAAGGTTATGATTCCCTAGTATTCTTCCAACATGAAGAATTCCTAACCTTGCATGAAAATTTTAGCAAGAGAATAATCTACATGGTGGAATCTGGTGCATTCCCAAACATCAACAAGCAATTTCTATCTATAAGTTAGAAAATAATATGCAAGATCTATGGTAGGAATGGCAAAGAGTGAAATCACAAAGTTCATACATATATAATGAACTATATTTCTTTTCCAAGAATAATAAGTGTGTTGCAACAACAACAAATAATAGATTCTAGTGAATAAAACCTATAATCTTTGAACTCCATTTTGACACCCATCCTAGAAGGTAGCTTTCTACTTTATATCTCATAACAACTATCTACCCTCTAGCAACATCTACTCATAGGTGCTATAGTGATGTAACCAAGGGTTTCAAACCTCTTACTTTATCAATTCAAAATGATTCAACTCACCTTCCTTCACACAAAACCAATTTTTGGCTTGTTTTCCAACTTCCCACCTAGACAAGCTTGTAGGTTAGCAGACCCACTTTTCTCCACATAACTCTCAAAAAATATTAACCAACTCTACTAAAAATAATCATTCTAGGTACCCATTAAGGTCATCTCTAACATACTTCAAACTCGCATGCAACTTCTTTGGAACAATCTTCAACAATCAAGAAAAATACTTCGTTTTCAAGGCCAATTAGGCCAAATTTACAAAATAACCACCTTTCAACCTCTTCACAAAACCAAAATCTTGATGGGGTAGCACTCAAAAGATTAAAAAACCTCAAATTTCACCATTATTTTACAAAGACACACCTTGCCAAATACATTTCCAAGAAACCCTCAATTTTCTCTATTTAAGCAAGGGTTTATTGAAAACCCCACTTGCAGACACCACTAGATCTTACAACCAACTCCAAAACCTTTGAATAACCCTGCAAAATCTTAAAATAATAAGAAAAGTGATTTCCCTTAAACATTTCCCACTTTTACCCTATCTAACCTCACTTTTTCATGCAAAAACACTCGAAATGCCATCTAGGGCATCACCATAAATCATAATCCAGACCTTCCCTGCACATGAAACATTTCTAACATGTTTATCTACCCTAGGAAATCATTTCTACCAAGTTATGGGTCCATGCAGTAGGTGGATGGCTTAAAAATTCATTTTGAATGCACACAAAACTCTTAAATAGGGTATTCGACCTGCCTTGAGAAATGTACCTCTAGAATCCACAAAAAATGAATGGAAATTGATCAAAACAAAACTAAAAGAAATTTAAGCTTTCTAACCATATATTTCACCTCATGATAAAGTACAATCTTCCTATAAAGAACCATATAGTTCAAAAGAACAACAAAAATTCTAGAAAATCATAGTTTTGGCAAGGAAAACAAAGAAATCTTATTGATTCTTCTTAATAAAAAATTCTCCAATCATTTATTTGAGTTATCTATCCCTTTTAATGGCCTTTAAATCACATTCAATAGTTACAACTATTTTTCAAACTCAAATGACAGTTGGTTTACAATGATTACATTTTCCTTGATAAATTTTTAACCATTTTTGCAAATTTTGCAATTTTTGACATAACTAACCTCTCAGCTCACTCAAATTGACCCAAAACATTAAAAGTGGTCTAATAAGACCTTATTCCACCTAAAAACATGATTCAAGGCAATAAAATGCAATTTTGACCTCCTAGACCACTATGACCTACAAAAGTCAACTTAACTAGAAAATTTATAAAACTTACTTTATGATTACCTTTCTTGGGTTCATGGCCAAGTTGATATGGATCCTCTTGCTTTGTTACACATCTTCTGACTCCTTGTCCATTTGTGATTGACATAATCCCTTCATCAACTACCATCTGCCTTGTCCTTATAGGGTGATCCCACAATAGTGGTTTACAATTTTTGGCCAAACTGGACACTGAAATATTTTTTTCTAACTAAATCTTCACTTTCAGGCACCTATAGAGGCTAAACCGTGAGGAATTTGAAGATAATGCAAACTAGAGTTTTGTGACATTTTTTCTGTAGATTCTAAATATATTTTTTCCAAAAATTTTAGAATCAAATTACACATTTTTTTTTCCATCTCCCTTAAAAACTAGTTTTTTTCAAAAAAGAACATTTTTAAGGAGTGATGCTCACCGTATAACACAATTTTTTTCCCATGAAGGATGAAATTCTAATTCTTTTGAATTTAGATTTGTAACTCCGATGTATAATGCTTCCACTTGGTTAGATAGTTTTTTATTGAATATTTTTTCTCTAATCAAGTTTCAAAGTCAAACCAATTACAAATCAGGCATAGGTGAACCGTATAACACATAACCTTTTTTGTATGTATCGAAATTCATTTTTTTTTGTTCAATCAAGGATTTCAATATCTGGTGCACTCACATTTTTCAAAAAAAAATTTAATAATCTACTATTTTTCCACATGTGCAAAACATAGAGCTTAATTTTCGGTGAAAAACTACATTCACAAGAAATAAAAAATAAATATAATAATAAAATTAAATTTATTTAAAATTATACTTTTTGGGAAGCTTATAATAAGGACTACATACAAAAAATAAATTTTAAATGAATTCATTTGATCCCCCAAAAGGTAAATCAAAAGTGGGTTTTTATCAACATTTTGATAGGTGTAAAGGAGACTCTGTTATAGGTATGGTTTAAAATTAGCGGGGTCATATCCAAAGGGGTTTGATCTAAGGTAGTTTGATCAAACCCTCTTCAATTGGAATGATTTAAATGGAACTTTTTAAGGCTTAAATCATTATATTTTCTAAAAATATGTGATTTCAGCAAAAATCAGAATTTCCTAGAAATTGTAAACCAACTTTGTGGGATCACCCTAATATAGCATTATTACCTTCATAACTATGTCTTTGCTTTTGCACTTGTCCCATTCCATCCCTTTCCTTGAATTTAGGCATCAAATCTACTACCCTTAAAGTATTCTAGCTTTTAGACTTATATATCTCTATTTTGTCAATCATAGGAGCCCTTTTCTCACCAAGACTTGACTATCCTTCCACTTTTGCACTTACTATAGGGCACCATAGTGTTCCAATCAGAATTTGATCAAATTTTCTCATCCCATCTTGCTTCATCATCAAAAACTCACCATGAACCTTCCCTAGGTTAGTCTCTTTCTTCTTTCTCTCATTGGTTTTCTCTTCCAACTATTCTTTAGCCTTCAATACCTTTATCTTATTGTCTACAACCTTTGTCATGACTGCCAACTGATCATTCTTGACTTCTCCAATCTGCACATACTCTTTTCTACCCATCATGTTGACCTTTTCTACCCTTTTTTTCTGTCTATCTTCTTCTTGCAATGGTAATAAAGTGAATGAGTTCCCTTCATGCACAATCTGATAAGTATTAGCCCATCCATCATACACAACATTTTTGTCAAATTCACATGGACGCCCAAGAAACAAATGGAAACATTGCATAGGTATAACATCACAGAGCACCCTATCATTGTAACCCCTAATTTGAAATTCAACTAAGGCCTACTCATTGACTAAGAGTGACTAATCCTCATTTAGCCACGACACCTTATAGGCTATTTCATGGGGAAATTTTACCAAACTCAACTTATCTACCGTTTCTTTTGATAATATGTTATCAGTGGAGCCTAAATTAATGACTAACTTGCATACCTGTCATTTTCTCTTGCACGTGGTCTTGAAGAGATTTATCCTTTGCAGTGGTTCTTGTTCCTTGGAGGCCTTCAAAATTTGTCTTTGCAGCATCAAAGATTCACCAATTTCAAGTTTAGCAACAAGGTTTGATGAACTGACACTTTGCTCTTCATCCTCTTGCACAAGTTGAACTTTCTTTTCACCTTTTCTCTCACTTTCTCTTGTAGCAACACCAAACTTATTAGGACATTTGAAGAATGGGTGACAAAATTCACCACACTTGTAACACCTTCCTCCAAACTCATTTGGATATCTTCCTCTAAAGTTTGTTCTTCCACCTCTCTATCCACCTCTAGACTTAGCCACTTGTTCTTTTCCTTTACTAGCATCTTCTTGACCCTCCTTGGAAATTTTTGGTGTTGAAAAGGTACCCCTACCCCTATAAGTACCGCCTCTTCCTCTTGTCACCTTCTCTTGTCTCCTCTTAATTTTTTCTTCTAATCTTATAGCCATTTAGAAACATTGCTCCACTATTTTTGGTGCCATCAAACTAATTTTATCTTGAATGTTATACTTTAAACTATTTAGATACCTAGCCACTCTTTCTTCCTCATCTTCCTCATGCTTGGGTCTTATGCTTAACCTATAGAATTCTTTAGTGTATGCTTGCACATCTAGTTCTTTTTGCCTAAGATTTTGAAGTCTTTTAAGCAATTGAACATTATAATCATTAAGAAGGAACTTACCTTTTATTTTTTCCTTCATTGTCTCCCAAGAAGTGATCTTATCCTTCCCCTTCTTCTACCTTTCTTCTTGTACAAAATTCCACCATAGCAAAGCATGTCTTTTCAACTTGGTTTTTTCCTTCTTCACTTGTGTTCTTCATATATCTCCTCACTTTCAAAATAGTTATCCAAATCCCCTATCCAATCCGAGAGCTCTTCACCATCTAACTTACCTCCATACATAGGAAAGTCCACTTTGCCATGACCATCACCTTTCACAGCCTTCAAAAGCTTCATCTTCCTTACATCTTCTAGATCCATCTCTTCCTCTTCACGAGAGGTCTCTTCCTCTTCTAAATCACTCTCATCCATATCAACCCCAGAATTAGACTTCAATACAACCATATCCCTTTGCAAGGCTTTTGTTTGTCTAGCCTGCTCATCAATCTTTCTTGCAACTATGCTTCCTTTAGGAGGCATTTTGATTTCCTTCAATTACACCTCTTCCTTACAAACTTTCAATATTCTCTCTCAAGGGACCTACTACCTTTTATTTGATACCAACTAATGCAACCAAGGGTGTCAAACCTCTTACTTTATTAATTCAAAATGATTCAACTCACCTTCCTTCACACAAAACCAATTTTTGGCTTGTTCTCCAACTTCCCACCTAAACAAGCTTATAGGTCAGCAGACCCACTTTTCTCCACATAACTCTCAGAAACTCTTAACCACCTCTTCTAAAAATCACAATTATAGGGACCCATTAAGGTCATATCTAACATACTTCAAACTCGCATAAAACTTCTTTGGATAAACCTTCAACAATCAAGAAAAATACTCCATTTTCAAGGCTAATTAGGCCAATTCTACAAAGGAACCACCTTTGAACCACTTCAAAAAACCAAAACCTTGATGGGGTAGCACTCAAAAGATGAAAAAACCTCAAATTTCACCATTATTTTGCAAGGACACACCTTCCCAAATACATTTCCAATAAACCCTCAATTTTCTCTATTTAAGTAAAGGTTTATTGAAAACCCCACTTGCAGACACCACTATACCTTACCACCAACTCCAACACGCTTGAATAACCATACACAATCTTAAAAGAACAACAAAAGTGACTGCCCCCAAACATTTCCCACTTTTACCCTCTCTGGCCTCACTTTTTCATGCAAAAACACTACAAATTCCATATAGGGCATCACCATAAATCATAATCCAGACCTCCTATACACATGAAACATTGCTAACATGTTTATCTACCCTAGGTAGTCTTGTCCACTAAGTTATAGGTCCATATAGTAGGTGGATGGCTTAAAATTCCATTTTGAATGCACACAAAACCCTTCAATAGGGTTTCAACCCGCCTTGAGAAATCTACGTCTAAAATGCATAAAAATGAATGGAAATTGATCAAACCAAAACTAAAATAAATTTAAGCTTGCATCTCACACATTTCAACTCATGAGAAAGTACAATCTTACTATATAGAACCATACATTTCAAAGGAAAAACCAAAATTTTGGAAAATCACAATTTTGGCAAGGAAAACAAAGAAATCTTATTGATTCTTCTTAATGAACAAATTATCCAACCATTTCTTCAAGTTCTCTAGCCCCTTTAAAGGCCTTTCAATCATATTCAATAGTTACAACTAATTTTCAAACTCAAATGACTGTTGGTTTACAATTATTACATTTTCCTTAACAAATTTTCAACTATTTTTACAATTTTTGCAATTTTTGACATAACCGACCCCCCAAGTCACTCAAACTGACCTAGAACATTAAAATTGGTTTAATAAGACATTATTACACCTAAAAAAATGATAACATTCTCGACAATTTTTCTCAACTTCTATAAAATGGAAACAAAAGACCTCAAAACTTCACCAATTACATTTTAATGGTCACAATGGACCTTCTTTAGACTCAAGATACTCAAACAACTTGAATTAACCACCTTGACTCAACTATTCATAAGAAACCTTGAGAAAATTCACTAAAAGGGATAGGTGCTCCTACACCATCTAGTCAACTAAGGTATCACTCTTCTATTCAAGTATTTAAAATATTCCTTCAAAAATGTCTTCAAAGAATAACTGAATACTAATTTATTCTCTAAACAGAAATTACATTTATGATTCTCAGATTAATTCGGCAATCAGTCATATAATTCTTGTTGTGAACGCAAAACCTACACAAACTAACATAAGATCAACAAACACTTGTCAAACATGTTAGAAAGCTCAATATAATGTTCCCTATGAAATTCTTGGAAGAAAAAAGATGGAAATATAAAATAAAGTAAGAACAAAGCATGTAATCAACTAAGTTAACCAAACCTCAATCCCATAGGGGTATTGGTGCTCCTTTGATGTGGAAAGAAGCCCTTTCCCAATCCTAATTTCTAAGCTTGGTGATTTGAAGATGATCCAAGTGTTGAAATGATGCTAAGTAATGAACATGAACTTAAAATAACATGAAGATGATGATTGATATGAACTCAAATGACTATAATGATAATGCATGAAGTTGTGGATCCATATTGTGAAATGGATACCTCTATTTATAGAAGCCAAGGGCTAGAGAATGAATGAAATTGATGAATGTGGGAAAAAATGAGAGTTAATGAGAATGTGTCAAGTGTCAATTCTATTGGAGGAAGTTGGAGTACATTTTGGGAAATGTGTGATTGTTAGAGGATGGAAGAGAAATAAATGAAATTGGTTAAGGATTTGAAAGGTTGTAAGAGGAATTGAATAAAATTGGTTGGGATTTGAGAGGATGTAAGAGAATTTATTGCAAAGTTAAAGGTTTTTGAAAATATTTGTAGGGAAATTGAATGAGAGGTTGTTGAGAGGAATATTATTTGGAATATGCCTTGGTGAGGGAAAATAAAGGAATAAAATAATTAATTGAAATTATTTTCATGTGCAACCTAGTTAGTTGACCATGGGTTGATTTTAACTCTTGAGGAGTTAAAAGCTGGGGGAATTGTTAATGATGATTAGAATGGTGATTTAGGATTGATTAATCTAGAATTAAATAATCAAAGTGAATTAGGAGATTGTGACATTTGATTTGACTGATTTAATCAAATGAGAGGATTAAAAGGGGATTTAATTAAATGATTTGATTTAATTAAATATAAGGAAAATTAGTTAGAAGAATGGTGAGTAAATCCAATACATTTAATTATTTGATTAATGGAAAAATTTGTTGATTTTCATTAAATAATGTTGAGTATTCAATTAATTGATGAATTTGAAGTGATTTAGGAAGAAACAGTGTTATTTAATCATAATCAAATGCATAGTATCAATCAAGACTTTTTCGGTGTCTACATTTTTCCTTTGTTTGAAGTGAGGTACCTTCTACATCGGTTCAAAGAATAACACTGTTGTGATCAAAATTCAAAAAAGTGTTTATTTTTTAGATGCCCCACTACTACCCTAGTGGAAGAAATTACACTGCCACATTGTCCCCTCGAGAGATTGGGCAAAAACTTCAACTTTTGGGTTGATCTCAGGACAAATATTTAAGATCAGTTCAACTAAAAGATGACTAGAAAGCTTAGATGTTTGATGTAGAAAAAATTGATGATGTATAGACAGTCATCGACAATGGGTAGCCTCATCTGTATTATGATATATCACACATATTTGATACTTTTATAGAAATGTTAGTAGAGATATAAGAATTAGAAGAATAAGATGGACGAACCCTTGATTCTAGGAAGATGTAGAATTCTAACAATTGTGTGAGTCGTTATGACTTTATTAGATATTGTGATGAGTGATGATGATTTTCTTATCCATGGATTGGGACATGAACAATACAACTTTCCTTATTTTTGTAACACACATAGATATGATGCATCAAGGTATAAAGAAACAGGATGGCATTGTACCTAGTGCAATGGACTTTGGCTTGACAATCAAATAGGAGTATCCTTGTTCACACATGACATATGAAATATTGCTTAGGATGTACTTTAGATATTTCAAACATCTCATACCAAAACATAGAAAGGAAAAACCTCTCAATATAATAGTCAACAAGGTACTTAAAACACCCTCCCTACAAACCAAACGAAATAAGCATGTCAGATATTTATATTACAAGAATATCCAACAAGTACAATAGAAAAAAGATAATGATCAATGCCTCATTCCTTTCTCTCTAAATCATTTTGATTAGACATCATCGAGAGGTCATAAAAATGGGAACAATAAGATAAATCAACAAGAAAAAGATTAAGTAAATAAACAAGCTAATATTCTTCATACCTCTAGCCAAGACTAAACTATAGTGAGGTCTACTATTGATGTCCATTGTAGGAAGGATGCATTCAAGGACATGATGTTATCAGATGATTTTAACACTAATGAGACGATGGGATATTGATACCAAGATCTAACCAACTTGTTTACCTACTAACCTAGACTTGAAACCTTGACATTTGAGTTTTCACTTTTGATTTGCTAATCTTGTTTCTGATTTTTTTGCCAAAGGCTGAAGGTGACAATCATTTATTAAGAGTGGATGTTTATTGCTGACGAACCTGAAACAAGATAGATGATTTTGGATTTTTTGAATTTTTTTTGGTATTTTGAAATGTTTTGAGGTTTTTTTTGGTATTTTTGAGATATTTTACAAATGTTTTGATTTTCAAATTTTCCATTGTCTTTGTGTTATCTGAGATTTTGACCAAGAACCTAATCTAAAGACCTATCATAGGGGCCTCAGGGGTTGATCAAAGATTAGCCTTGCCTATGTTATACATGTAGAGAAAACATACTTTGACTAGAACATACTCATTTATTGATGAGAAATGAACAAATGGATTGCCAGTTTATTGTGACAGACTCCTAGAGGATTGATCTAATGTGTCTTGGGGGCACATCAATGATGGCCTTTCCTACATTCAAGCTTAGAGACTCGTAGTTTGACACAATCACTCTATTTTTTATTTTTTTTACGTTTTGACTTGTTTTCGGAGTTTTTACATGTTTTGGATGTTTTTTGATGTTTTTTATTTTATGAATGTAATTTGGATTTTCTGATTTTTTATTTTTTATTTTTTAATTTTAAGGAAGATTTTAAGAATATACATGAAATTGATCCAATGTAGGTATAGGGACATGCCCCCAGCATGATGTGATAGACTAATTTGATATAGGCATGGAAAACTAGCCTTAAGAATGTGCCAAGTAGTTCTAGGATGGAACATGATACAAACACACGATCAAGCTATGATGCAAACACAAATGGGTGAAATGGAATGTGATGGGTGATGGAAAGTGATGGTAGGTGATGTGGAATAATCCAATGAATCGATGGTGGATGGAAAGTTCTTTATATACACAAGGCACTTGTTTGCCATTTTTTCACCAAAGTACTTGCCCAAAGCACCAATGAAGTGGTTTTCAGTAGAGGACGATTTTTTCTTTACTATTTCAATCATTTTTTTCATTTTTTTTATTTTTATTTTTATGTTTTTTTATTTTTTTGTATTTTTTTTATTTACACCTTGCCAGTTTAGGAATAATTTTTTTTGAGATGGGAGCTATTGATAAGTTCCTACAAAGAATCACCTTTAGCTGTAGATAGTTGATATGCTCCTAATTTATAACTTGTCGTGATGATGAATGGTCCTAACCAATTAAGTTCAAATTTTCCCTTGCCTTTTGGATTTGGTATGTTCTTTTGATTTTCTTTCAACACGAGCTCTCTAACTTGAAATGACCGAATCTTGATCTTCTTATTATAGCTTCAATTGAGATGGTTCTGGTAGACCTATAGATGGTTCAAATCATCCATGTGTCACTCATCTAGTAATTCTAGCTCATTCAACTATGACACCCAATATTCTTAATTAGTAATGAGATTCTAGAATGATATTCTTAAGGATGGGAGCTCAATGTCAATGGGAAGCATGATTTCTAATTCGTATACAAGGGAGAAAGGGGTTGCACATGTAGGTGTGTGAATACTTGTTCGATAGGCCCATAAGGTGGGATTTAGCTGTAGGTGCCAATCATGACCAACTTCATTGACTTTTTTCTTGAGGATCTTTAGGATGGTCTTATTAGAAGCCTCAGCTTGGCCATTACCTAGGGGGTAGTATGGGGTGGATAAGTGATGTTGGATATTGAATTTTTTGCATAACTCTTGAACATCCTAGTTCTTGAAAGGTGTCCCATTATCTGAGATAAGGGCTTGTGAGACACTAATTTAGGTAATTTAGGATGAATTTGGAAATCTTCTTCCTCATGATGTAGGTCATTGGGATGGCCTCTACCCACTATGTAAAGTACTATATTGTGGTGATAATGAACTTGTGTCCATTAGATAAGGTGGGAGTGATTTTTTCAATGAGATCAAGCCCCCATTATGAAAAGGGCCAAGGTGTTATAATTGGTTGGAGCTCCTGAGCTGGTGCATGGATGAGGTCTCCATGTTAAAATTACAAACATCTTCAAACATAATTATGAGCTTCCTTCTCCATTGTAGGCTAGTAGTACCTAGTCCTCAATAGTTTATTAGCCAAGGTCATACCACTAGAATGTGAACCACAAATTCCATCGTGTACCTCAATTAAAGCAATCAAAGATTCCTCGAGGTTAAGGCATCACATAAGGGTTCCTTTGATACTCTTATGGTATAGGGTGTTAGCTAAGATAACGAAACATGATGACTTCTTAATAAAGGTTCTCTTAAGGTTTGGGGTGATGTTAGTAGGGAGGACTCCTATCTTTAGGTATGTGTATATGTCATGGTACCAAGGATCACTGGGACCAATGATTTCTCACTTGAACTCAAAATCTGGTACCTTGAAAGCTGGTATGAGAAGGTGCTCTACTAGGAATTCATGTTTATGGACATTACATGGGATATCTAGTAATGATTTGATTGTTTTTTTTTTTTTAGACTGCAGGAATCAGGTAGCACGACCCCCTATAAACTATAGTGCACCTGGTAAAATTTTTAACATGATCGGCGGCATTGGCGTGACACGCCCTCCGGTACCACGGGACAGGGGAGACTAGAACTCGTGACCAGCAGAGCCGCAATGGAATTACTTAGCCAACCAAGCTAGGGCCCCCGCCCCAGTAATGATTCGATTGTTGCCATAATATTAGTTGCTCTATTTTTTTCCCTTGGTATTTTCTCAAATGTGATGTCGATGAAGAATTCCTTAAGACTCTCTACCAATTTCTTATATGAGGTAAGCTTGTCATTGTGGACACATAAAATTGATCTAGGCCTGCAATTTCTATTTTTAAAATATTTAATTATTTCCTATGGTCTAGATTCAACTATTAATTAAATAATTTGTAATTATTTAATTAATTCATTTCTTTTATTCCTCTTGATTATTTAAATAAATAAACTTTATTTATTTATTTAAATACGTCACTAATTTTCTAATGTCTCCCTATGATTAAATAAATTCTTAAATTTATTTAATTATCTTTTGTCCATTATTTCTTCTGAATAGTTAAATAAATAAATTTTATTTATTTAAATATGTCATTAATTTAAAAATGTCTTCTTATAATTAAATAAATTCTTTAATTTATTTAATTATTCTCCTTGGCTTTTTCTAATTTTAAATAAAATCATTAATTTAAATTGTCCCACTTTCTATTTTCTTTCTCCAAGTAAATAATTTTAAAATAATTATTTACTATCACATGGCCCCACCTTTTGAATTAAATTAATTTTTAATTCAAAATGACAACTTTCATCCATAAATCAAATAATTTCTAATATTATGTGTTGTGCAGTTTTCACACACAAGCCCCACTAAAAGCAGGGACCCTCTTTTGCTTTTTTTTTTTTTATGTCTTGGCCCTTTCATCTTGAGGTTTTATATTGCTTTGGCATGTGCTTAAATATTTATTTTGATTTCCTAAGTGATTTCCCTAGGCTATTCATTGAATATCTTTGGTTTTGAGCTAAGTTTGGGTTTTCACTGAAGTTCAGGACTTTCCACCCAGGCTGTATTTTCTCAGATCCTGCTCGGACTTCGGCTAAGCACTGTTATTTGGAGATTTTCAGTCTTTGTGGAATTCTGCATGGTTTGGATTTTTTCAGATTCCATCCTATCATCAGGTTCCCGGATTTTCCTGGCTGTCTTGTTAGTTGCATTAAACATTTTTGTACGAGCTTTAAACGATGTATTTAGCTGATTTTTGAGGTCTTGTGTGCCATTATGCTTATTGTTTTCCATTGATTGAGCTGCAGAGTGCATTCTTGTGAGTGTTTGATTGGATTTGAGGCGTTGAGTTTGAATTGTTCGATTTAAGTGGCAATTTCTAGTGCATTCATGTCGTTGTTCTTTGTGGACACCATTAAATTTGCATTTGTTGTTTCTAAGATCTATTTCCACTTCACAATGGTATATTTTCCATTGCCTTTCTTTTAATTAATGATTGTGGATAATACTTTGGTGTCTTGGTTTTATTAAGGTCCGAATTATTGAGTGCTTGCTCATTTCATGGTTAAGGCATCCAAATTATTGAGTGCTTGCTCATTTCATGGTTAGGGCTGCCTAACATTGCTTTATTTATCATCTCCCAAGTGAGTTTTGAGGTCCTTTGTTTATTTGAATTTTGATGTATCTTGCTTTAGAGCTGTGAGTAATCCCCTAGCGATCACTTAGTGGTCAAAATGATTTAATTATGAGCTTGCATGTGCATTAATGGCGGATGTACATAGGGTTTGAAACCTAGGGCAACACCATTCCACCTTATTTCACCTTAAAATTGGCTTAGAGTGCTAAGAAAATCCATAGAAGGCTCATATCAAACTCATCTCGAGCTTAAACCTTTGAAATTCATAATCGATTCATGAGTCTGAATGAAAACGTGATTCAGTGCCGATGTTCAGGTTTCGCAGTCACCTCAGGATTTTTTGTCTCTAGTGGATTTTCCCAATTCCCTCTATTTTTTTGAAATCCGCTATCATTTTCAGAATTTCATATATTCTGCGGATTTTCGTTGACCTCAGATTTTCCTGAAGTCCCGTGCCGCCTATATTTTCTGAAGTTTACAAAGTGTCTTCCCCTTTGCAAAAATCTGTCTCTGGCAAATTTTCCTAAAATATGATGAAGTGTAAGGAAATATGGAATAGTTGGATTTATTAATGATTTATGATACATTTTATGGATAATTCATGCTATCTTATGATCTCCTATGTGATTTATTGATTGATAATGATCAGATTTAATTGTTAGTAGATGTTTCATAATTATTCCAATGGAATCCATCTGATTTGGAATTTCCTGAAATTCCTCTCTAGCTTAGATTTTGCGGATGGTCTTGAAACCCAAAGTTTTTCAAGATCATCTTATATGAGATTTAATGACATCTTGTTTATATGGGGGTTCATTCTAACAATTTTTTGATGGATTAACATTGCTTTCCTATGGTTTTTATTGTGTATTGTTTGACAAGTGCAGGCTAAGTCTAGCAAGGCAATGACTGGATCTTCAATGTTTGAAGCAGAAAAGATTAAGATGGACATCAAGAGCAAGATTCCAGAGAGTAAAATCACATCAATCTAGTATGAGGTAAGTGATACAAATGTTGGGCTATGGGATTATGAGGAGTTTAAAGAAAGAATGGAAGCCAAGGATCTTCCTTTGGTGGCTAGAAGAATGAAGGAATCGGGTTTGTCACATGTAGTGAGTTTTCCTTCCACACTCTAGTGCTATGAGCTTGTCCTTGAGTGTGCAAGACACTATGACCAAGGTACACAAAGAATTATTGGTCCTCAAGGGAGAGTTGTAGAAAATCTCAACCCTGTTTCCATTGCTCAAACTTTCAATATGCCAGATAGGTCTCACGTGGTGGCATTTAACATGGAGGTAGCTAAGGGGATTTATGAAGAATAGACTATTAAATCTCAACAACTCATCAATTCTTGGCTAGAGAAGCCTAAGTCTCATTATTCCAAGTTGCCTAAACAACTATTCAGGGCAAAATTCAAGAAGGAATACTATGATGCCATCACATTGCTCAGTAGGGTGGTTGGATTAAGGAATGCAGGTGTGTTTGAGAATTGGATGTGCCACGCTATTGTAAGGATGGAACATGAACATATTGACTATCATTGGGCTGGTGTGATTAGGAGAGTGATTCATGAGAAACTATCCAATGTGTTGTAGACTAAGACCTTCACAATGACTTCATATTTGGTCTATGCACTTGCGAGATTTCACCCCTACAAAGGATTGAGCACAAGGGGAATCTTTTGGCAGGATGTCATTTATGAGGTTTACCCATAATTTCACCTAGGAAGCTCTAGCTACAGGAGGGTGAATGATGCATTCACCATGCATATCACCAGATTGCTTCAGGGAGTAGAGCACACAAGGATTTTAGACTAGGCCAAGGAGCTCATCAAGAAATATGGTGTTTGGTTTATTCAATTCCCAACTTTCTCCTACATTCAGATTGATGGCTTCCAGAGGGCTCCTTATAGGCTTCCAAGGCATCCTATTGATCACATTCTACTTTTGGAAGTCACTAGATAGATATGTTACTTTGATGCTATTGTTAAAAGGGACAAGCATAAGACTGGTTTTGGTGGAGACTTCCCCTTAAGGATTGGCATTGGAGAGGTTTTCCCTTCCATCATTTCTTCCCAAGCTTTAGAGGAGGAGATGAGTACTCTTGGTTTATCCTTCTACTCCAAGAGATCAAGGTTTGACATCATAGGTGAAGCCCAAAAGAGAGTCAATAGAGAATACAACCATAAGGTTGAGATAGAAGATTACTAGGCTAACTACATTGATGAATACAAGGTAAGGAAGAAAAAGTTATCTCGGCTCCTAGTAGAATCAATCCGATTATACAATGTGAGGGAGGTCCTAGATCAACTCGAGGATGATGGAAACCTGATTCAAGATCATGCTTATGAGGAAATAAAGGAGAGAACAATTGGTGATGTGGATTGGTTAGAAGAAGAAAAGACAAAACTAAAATAGTTGATGCATCCAGACACCAAGTTCACTAGAATGTGGCTAAGGCATAAACTGTGGGAGTTGGAAAATACAAGTGTACAGTGCACTTATGATTTGATGGGTGATTTGGATCCTCATTCCACCTTTGAAGATTCAACTGACCAAGATCCTAAGGGAAAAGGTAAACTGGATTCTTCTTTCAAAATCAAGATAAAAGGTGTTCAAGAGGAGGAAGTCCAAGAAGCATAAAAGTAGAGAAAGCCAATAGCTAAGAAAAGGTCAAGGACTAAGAAGTTTGAATAGAAAGAAATGGAAAAGAAAGGTCCTGAGGTTGATGTTCTTGTGCCCAAAAGGAGAAGATTCATAAGACTATCACAAAAGGCAAGCTCCAAGGTAGGAGAAGAAGAAGTTACTCCACCAGTGGTAAATGTAGAAAGCTCAGAAGAGAAGGCACGGGTGTACACAAGAAGGTCTAGAACTCCTCCCAAGGATAGTGTACCTAAAATAGACCTTCCTCCAATTATTTCTCATGAGGAGTAGCATGATGATGTTCCTCCTACCCATGAGGCTCCAAGTGAACTAGGTGAATCCAAGGAGGTTGAAGATCATCTAGACACTGAGGGAGAGGAATTTCATGAAGGTGACCTTTGTAGTGCAGAAGCAGAAGTAGAAAAGGTAATGTGGTCTCCCTTGGTTGCATATGCAGAGTCATTTGTTGGAATTGAAGAAGTTAAATCACCTCTAGGAGAAGAAGAAGCTGAAAAGATTCCATCACCTGAGCATAAGGAGGAACATGTTGAAGAAAAGGAGAGCAAGATAGATGAAATTCCTGAGAAATAGAATATGGATGAAGATATACCTAAGGACCAACAGGAAGAGGTGGGGCAAAGTGAAGTGCAATTGGAATCCACTATCCCTGATTAGTTGGACAAGGGGATAAGGAGAAAACAAGTTATTGTGGAACATACTCCACCAAATTGGGATGAGCTACTAGCCAAGATTGGAAAGGATAAAGGTAAAAAGAAGGATAGGGTGATTTCAAGGATTGAAAGAGATGCGACAAGTAATAGGTTTGTCCACATTGCAACCCCTAACCCAGATAAGAATAGAGATGAGGTAAATACAAAAGATTACAATGTTTAGACTTTTAATTTAGGGCCTACTTCCATTGAGCAGGACATTGAAGATTACCAGGGTTCTAGTGTGGTCATCTTGGGCAGATTGAGGAAGGAAATAAAGACTATGTAGAAGCTAAAAAAGGAAAATGAGAATCTCAAGAAATTCTTGGAGGATCTGATGAAGCCCTTGCAATCTATTAACCCCTCTGCTTTTGCTATGAAACCTTTACCTCAAGAGAATATCACCAAACTGGAGAAGATGAAGGCTTCCACTCTTGCTACTATAAATTGGCTGCAAGGGGTGCGAACCAAAGGTAATGAGGCCATTAAAGATATTTTTCAACTGGGAAGGATGATATGAGAGCAACTGATTGGTTGAAGGAGGTATTAGCTTAGGATAAGAAAGATATAGATCTCCTGCTGCAGAAAATGAAAACCATCATGGAGTACACCAGGGATAAGTTAGTAAATGATAAAATTCTTCCTTCCTTCTAAGCTGTTGAACCTTGGGAATGGTTTGAAGCATTGCAAATTAGGCAGAAGGTTTTGAAGAAGATTTACAAATAGAGGAGGCAGATTCATGATACCCTAATTGGGGTGTATAAAGGATCCATTGCTTTTTTTGAGAATATGACAGGGAGAAGGAAGATTTCCCCTAAATATTTGAGCTTGGAATAGTTGAGAAAGTGGTGGTATGATGTTTATGCTCAAGTCAATGATGATTCTGTTACTGAACACCAGCTGGATGATGCGGCCACCTACATTGATGTCATTGACAAATACTTAACTTATAAGGTTGAGTGGGATAAGTCAGTGAAACAGTCTAGGGAAGAAATTGCATCAATTGAGAGGTGACTTAGGGTTTTCCCTTTACCACCTATGGCCGACTTGGATAGGGTGCTTTTGAGGGTGCATGAAATGCTAGATCAAAATAAGGACAAAGGGGAAGGTAGTTAATGATTGGCTACATTAAGATTTGTGCTTCCCTATTAATTTTCCATGCAATGGTCTGAGCTACATTAGAGATCCCAGGCTGACCTAGATGAAGTTCGTGCATTTAATGCATATTTTATTTTATTTTGAATTTCTCTTAGCTGACTTGTGCCTAAATTATTAGTAAAACCTATCTATGCTGACAAGTTTTGGGGGGTTCTATAAATATAGCATTTCACCTCATTTGTAAGGGTTAAGAAGTTTTAGACATAGACAAATAGAGAGATAGTTAAAGTGAATTAAGTAGAGCAAGAGTTAGCAAGTAGTTGTTCCCAAGAAAATATTGTAATAGGAATTTGGAATTGTTGCTATAGTGGATAATTTGATGCAAGTAATGACATTGTGATTTGGTGCCATACTTGTGTTCCTCTTATCTTGCATGGTTCTTGTTATTCTATCTTTAGAATTGCTTTGAGGAAAATTGATATTTAGATTAGATTTGATTCAATGATGTTTATGGTTCGATATTTGAAGTGTTGCAATAATCCCTGGTCCATACTTTTTGCAACCAACTGATTGTTAGTTGCTTTGAAAAGTTAGCCTGGACTTTATATTCATTGTGCTTAGTTCAATTGTGAGGGTTTATTCATTTCAATTGTGATGGGGTTGTTTGAATGAATGTTCATGATTTGAAAATATTAACACCTTAGAAGATTGCACTATTTCTATAAGATTGTAGATTCATCTAGGTCAAGTAGAAATCAATTTTTGAGGGATTGGTCCATTTCAAGTGTTTGTCATTTGCATTGTTAATCTTAGGAGTAGTTTAAATTTAGAAATCTCTTTGAAACCCTTACATATTTTTTTATTTCTTTATTATTTGGGTTAGGTTTAGGATTGAATTATCATCACATTGTTAGATCTGATAAATTAAGATTCAACATTTTGCTTGTAGTAAGGTCCCATTGTGATTACCATCATTTACACATTTATCACTGAGTTGTTTATACATTGTCAAGACCTGACATTAGAGACCTTGGGGTTATCTCTTGAGGCTTGTTGATAGAGATTTACCTTTCAAGAGAGATAGGATATTATATTTTGTCTGAGTTGTTGCTATGCAGAAAACATCATCAACAATTTGCTTTTCAAGATATTTGTTTTTCTATGCCATTATTACCTCCTTGTCACATGCAATCTTGTCCCTTGATTTGATTTTCTAAAATCAAATCTCAACCATTCATTTCAAATTTCACCCTAATATTTCCCTAACCCTAATTGTGGGTTGTCACATTCAATCTTAAGCATTGATCTTAGGGAATGTGTCAATCTTCAATCTTGGTCATTCATCCAAAATTGACTTTTCTATAAAATGGCAATTTCAGTCTCATTTGGACATCTACATCTTATGCACACTTTATGCTCTTGGCTACTTGACTTCATAGGCTATTTTATGCATATTTTAGGCTTGCTTCATAGTTGCTTAGTTGCATTGTGAGGTCTTTATATTAGAATCCTTCAACATTTGCTTAGGAAGTTGGCATAGTCATAGGTTTCTCATCATAAATTTGAGGGAAATCATAATATTGCAACAAATAGAGAAGGTGAAATGGAGGTTAATCATGGAGGTTGAAGAAATTTGGTGAGATCTTTCATTGTTTTCATGTGTTTGTACTCCTTTGTACTTCTTCATTTATTTGCATTGGGTTATGTTGTTTAAGCTCTAATTTTCTAACCTAGATTTTTCCCTAAGCTACATTAGTGAACCCGATGTGAAAACAATCATTTTTTCAAATTTCTATATTGCATTTTTTTTTGTTTTTACAAATATAGGTATAGAGTGCCACCTTTACAGTTTCCTAAGCCACATTTTCTGCACCAAAACACATTCAACTTGTAGAGTGATGCATCCGCTCTATTGAGCTGCATTTGCTAACCCAAACAACACATATGCTTTGTCGCAACACATTTGCTTTACAGTTTGACTCATCTATTTGGCATAATCCATCTTTCTACCCTAAGATGAATTTGTTACACAAAATGATGCATCTTCCTAGAAATTTCCAATTTTCTACCTCGTGACACATTTGACTTCCAAAATGACACATTTTCATAGTAAAAATTTACTTTCGAATTTTTTGTAGAATTTTTCAGATTTCTTTTTCTATTAGTAGCTTATAGGTTTTTGGGTTACTAATATTCTATTTATAGGATGTTGTGAGGAGTCTAACCTTGGTTTTTGTTGATTTTATACATCACTTTTTCAATTCCTTAAAGAAAATAACAACAAACAATTTTAAATTCACATTTCATTGGTTAAAATGAACATGCATACTCATTCATGGGATTAAAATGAACTCAATCTTGCATTGAAACTCATAAAGTTAAAATGAACATGCATTTTCATATCATGGATTTAAAATGAACTTTGTTTTCTCTACATTGATTTAAAAATTTAAAATGAACAAAGTGTTTTAGGTGTTTTCCTCACATTATAATTTGGATAATTAAAACAAACAAGTGTCTCCAATTTGTGTAACCTCAATTCAATAATAGAAGTATCCTCTCCCCTTGAGTACTTGTGTGATCTTGGGTGCAAGAGAAACTATTATTGACTCTAGGAATTGGTCCTTCCTTGGTGGGAAAAGGTACTCACCCCAAGGTGACTCAAATCGACAGCAAAGCTCTTTAGCCAAGTTGCTCCTGACTAGTATACAAATGTAAATCCTAATGGAAAACTTAGGATTATGAGTGTGGATGTGTCACACAGATAAGTGAATTACCCAAAACCCTAGAGTGTAACCTCTTCAAGCTAGAATCCCTCCTTATTAGAGCTAATCTTGCCTCATGTGTGGCCACTTGAATGAGATTCCTGAACTAAATTTTTTTGTGTATTTTCTGAAAACCCATCTATTCATTGGTGCAACAACGGTTGTTTCCAAGGCATCCACATCCTCATAGTTCTTAGTAGAGGTGAAAAGCATTTCATTGGAGAGTTATGGGGGCTTGAAGCTTGGTTGACCCAAGAAGTGAGTGTAATGTAAGGGGGAGCCTGTGTGGCCAAGCTTATAGGCCACTTGCTGAGAATAAGAGTGGTTGGGGAAATCCATGTGGAATCCAGTGGATATAGTCCTTTCCTAAAATAGGATTGTGCTTGTCTTCATTATGCATTTTTTCAAATATTTAAAGACAAAATATTTTATTTTCCAAGTGTTTTATGAGACATTAAACAAATATACACCTTTCACAGACCTATAAAAACTCATTCAAACTGAAACAATTTTGAAAATTTTCCAAATTTGCAAACAAACTAGACCTTATTCATCCTACAATGCATTTTCTATTCTAGACTACATTTGAAACTTTTTGTGTCATAATTTCTCTGCTAAAACACATTTGATTGGTTTTAACCACATTTGATTTCCAGAATTATGGAATTACTTTCTTGTGTCACATTTTTGACCTGTAATGACACATTTTCTAAACCTGAGATGCATTTGATATTCTGAAATGCATCTGTGACTTGAAACAATACAATTTCCTATCACTAAGAAAAACACTATTTCTATCCAAAACCTGAGTCCAAACATTTTTAGGCTACTATCAAATTCTTTTTCTAGTGGCCTCTGTTAAAAACTAGACAAGGAATTTCTCAAGTCCTTCATTCTTTGCATCTTTTAGCTTGCATTCTTCCATAGGTCCATCCTTGTAAATTTTTTAGTTGCACCCTTAGGGTTCATAATCATCATTCCTAGCAATAAACCAATCTTTAGGTCCTTATCTTGTTGCACACTTTGGAATAGGAGAACATACCATACCGTGCAAAATATTTTCCTTCAAGAGTAGGTTATCATTTGACTTAGTCAAAATCATTTCCTTTAGTCATTGTCATTTTGTGAGACCTTTCCAACTTAATAGTCAAGTTAGGAAACCTCACTTTGTCATCTTGTCATTCATTCATATCAATAAGTTCTTTGATGATCCTTGAGACATAGATCAAGCTTTGAGTGGTTGATTAAACCTTTTCTAAAATTCCATAAAATTTCCTTAGACCTTTCCATACTTTAGTCATTTTAGTCCACATTTTTCATCCCTTATCCTAAAAATCAAACAAAATAGTGTCAAATTTCATTCTAGTCTTCATTGTTCTCTTGCATTTGACATTTCCTTTAGACAACATTGTCATATTGCATATCTTATTGCCGAAAAACCCTAAAAAATATAGTTGCATTTGCATCCCTTATCCAAAAAATCCAAAAACATAGTGTCATACCATCCCCATTCATAGACCTAGTTGTCATTTTCATCTTCCTAATTTGAGTAAAATCCTTATATGGTTGAGACTAGGCTCCAAAGGAAAAGAAGACAAATGGATCCTTTTTGACAAGACACCAACCTCTATAACCTCTCTAATGACATGAATCCAAACATAGACTTGGGGGCACCTTTCATCAATCCCTTTAGTGACATGAACATGTCATATTCTTCATGTAGTCCTTTTGAACCATTCATATGTGGAGATGAAAATGGACATGCATTTATGGAAGACTTAGAAGTTGTCACACAAAACCCTGATGTAGCCTCCTTTGTGGAAGAACTTGTCTTGCAATATTCAGATAGATATCTAGCCATGCTTTTAGACCAAGGGGCCAAATTACCATGTGGGTTTGACATTAATACCTTAAGAGAATCCTCTCCTAATCATGATGCAAACAATACCTCCAAAACTATTCAACCACAACACAATGCAAACAATACCTTCATTGGTGCCACAACAAAAACTATAACAAACACCATCTATGCTACTTCTAGTGGAACTTCCTCTCAAAATACTTCTAACATGGTCAACACAACATTCATTGGAGGAACATCAACCATGTCACAAGCCACATCACAATCAATACCTCTAATTTCAATGACATCCTCACAATCTATTGGATCTACCTTTGGATCCTCAACAGTGGGGGAAAGTTCTTCAAACCTCTAATTTGGAGCTTCATCTAGCAACATGGGAACAACATCATCAAATCCTTGAATGGGGTATCCAAATAATGCCATGGGAAGAAACTCAATGAACCCCTTTGGGAGAAATAAATGATGAATTACTATTTTAGGACCCCAGCGTAATGTCAATACTTCATCACAACTCAATACCAATATCCCCCAAAGGAAAAATACCAACATTCCCCATGGTCACATTTATCAATTTGGACAAGGCAGTCAAATTACATAGCACATGACTTCATTTGGACAACAAAACACTCAAGGTCAACATATTCCACAAATACAGACTAATACTACAGGAGTGCATATTCCCACATACACATCACACATCCATACACAACAACATATTCCTAATCAAAATTTGCAATACCAACAAGTTCCAAATCATAATACGTCACACATTCCACAAAATTACACACTAAATTTGAACACATCCTCACAAAAAGTGGGAACTCATGGAATACCTATCACTAGCATGTGTGATGCTATGAATAACCCCAAAATTGATGCACTCACAGCCCAAATTGTGACCTTACAAAAATAGATGGAGAACATGCAAATGAAATAGAAAAAGACTCACACATTATATGACCTATGCCCATAATCTTTTGACATGAGTCTACACATGCCACAATTCTCTCCTAGATACATGGTACCAAAATTTACTAAATACAAAGGAAAGACAAATCCCCTTGAACACATTCTAGAATTTACAACTAATTGTGTGAATGTTTCCTATGAACATACTTATTTGATGAGACTCTTCCCTACTAGGAGTCTTGTAGGTCCTGTACTTGAATGGTTATCCACCTTTCCTAAAGGAACAAAATCATGGGAGGAACTTGCAAACAAATTTGTGCAAAATTATGCCTATAAAATTGACATCAACATCTTCATTACCAATTTATGCACACTTACTCAAGAAGAAACTAGTGAGACTTAATTCCATTCTTCCATAGATGGAGAAGTTTAGCAAGTCATTGCCATGTCATGACACCAGAAAAAGAAAAGGTAGACATATTTTTCCAAAACCTCCTAGGCCCATTGAAATACAATTTACAAGCTCATTGTTGCACCACTTTCATAGACCTAGTCAAAAAGTGAGTCTAACTCGAAAAGGCCCTTATTGCTAAAGGAGAACTCAAATATGGCAACAAGAACATGAAGACAAACCCACCTACTGATAAAAATAAATACTAGGTCAAGAATAAGAACATAACTAATGATGGTGTTGTTGACGCTAAGGCGGTAAACAAAACGAGTCTTGTACTCACTCTCAAAGGAGCTCAACAAAAAAATGCACCATTGATCATAGTGAAACCTACTACAAATGCCCAAAATAATCAAAATAATAAAAATAGTCAAAACAATCAAAATAATCAAAGCCAAGGGCAACTACTTCAAACTAGGAAATTTCCAAACATATGTACATACACTACCTTGGGTGAACCAATTGACGAGGTCCTTAAGAAGCCCCTCCAAAATGGTGTCATCACATTGTAGGACCCTAAGCCATATGACCCAAGATAATTCAAGTCATCATGGTGGGATGAAAACACTTTCTATGATTACCACCAGGTAAAAGGGCATAAAACCTCCTCTTGTCAACAATTAAGAAATCTTGTACAAGGTCTCATTGAAAATCACACCATTGAACTAGTCAGACAACAATTTTCTTCAAATGTGGACCATACAATTCATAAAAACCAACCGTAGGACCATGGTTCAAATAATCCCTCTACATCAGGTCTGAAGACTAATAATAATCATTCCAATTACACTCACACTGCCTTCGACTATTTTGGTGGACCCATTATTAATCACCTCTGAGTTCTCAATGAATATGTCAATACAATCACCATAAAAAAAATACCTGAGTGTAATGTCACTACCCATTGAGGAAAGCTCACCATAGCTGGTCCTCCTCCTCCTAGACAACCGAAGATCACTATACTTGGTCCATCTACCAGATAGTCACAATCTGGTTCATCTGCTAAGCAATCATAACATAAGGGATAGTTCAATCTCATTGACCAATTAGGAAAAACACTTGCTGAAATCTCTATACTTGAGTTGCTATGCATCTCTCCTATGCACAAGGCCATACTTGAAAAAAAATTATTGGAGTCTTTTGTCCCTCATGGAATTTATGTCAACCAATTCAAATCCACGGTGGGATACCTAACCACTCCCCATCACATAAAATTTTCAAACCAAGACTATTCATCACTGAAACCTTCTCACAATGATGCATTACATATCAAAGTATTTATCCATAAATATAAGGTTAGACGAGTCTTAGTAGATGGTGGAGCAAGACTGAACATATGCTCCCTAAAATTGGTTAAAGTTCTAGGCTTCTCTGATGCTTGTGTAGACACTACCAAGAGCATTACAATTATAAAGGTGTATGATGAAGAGGAACTCTCCTCTCAGGCTATTATCACACTTCCTATCCAAGTTGGGCCAGTCATTGTAGATACAACATGTCAAGCCTTGTATCTTGAGCTACCATATAACATCTTGCTTGGTTGACCTTGGATCCATGCGTTAAAATTTGTTCCATCCACTTACCATCAATGATTAAAGTTTCCTTTTGATGACACTAAAATCACCATACATGGAGACCATGATGCCTTCCAATATTGCACCAATCTAAAGGGTAGTTCAAAACATCAATTACCAATTAACCGAGAAGCTTCAACCTCCTCTTCTTCCAAATACATTGATTTTTCCACACTTTTCAAATCATCCACATCCACTCCTTCCTCTTCCACCACACCATCTCCCTCCATCCTAAAGGTTGATCCTAATATCAAGATCCAAGACCAAGGTTACAAATAATACAAATTGAACACAACCTACTGCATCACTAAAATACCTGAGTCTCCAAAGGCTTATGGTCGACCTTGTTTCACAATGGAGCCTAAAGATATTTTCAAAGTTCCTTCGACATGGATTTTTATAAAATGGGGATACATGAGCAAAGAAGACATCAAGGACATATCAATGTGGATTTACATGGCTATTATGGAACTATTAGCCTTTCTAAAAATAAAAATGGAATTTTGAGAACCTATAATGCCTTCCCAAAGACCAAATATTATTGGGTTAGGGTTTGGACTACCCAAAACTAGTGATCAATTTACCAATGTACTTTCAGGTGAGAGCATGAATGTTTTCGAAAGTGCCAAGACTATCAAAAATTCGCTTACTGAAACTAACTCACATGAATGAGAATTTGGTTCCCAAAGATCCCTGAGTGACTATTGCCTTGATGAAATGTTTCTAGAACTTGGTGAACTTTATTTTAATGAACAATTCAAATAGATCTTTAAAGACAATCTTCCTAAAGATACTCCCAAGTTCCCATTGAAGCAAGAACAATTGGTAGGACTCTATTAGCCTCATGACAATGATAAATTTTCATTTTCATCTAACCATCATTCTGACACACTTATTTGACCATATGACCCTAATGACCATCATTTAGATTCATCTGACTCACCACATGACACTACCAACTATGATTCCAATCCATTTGTCCCCTATTTTTCTAATGAGTCCAACTTGTTTGCATCACGTGAAGAAGAATACTGGATTGAATCTAAATGGGAGTTGGAAGATGATAATTTCATCTTTACCCTTTTTGAATCCATTTGCATGTGTTTCTCATCCTCCCCACCATTTTACAATATTGATGATAGTATCTCCATTGCCTACCCACAACTAATTGGCTAGGATCAACAAGGCCCGCCGGTTATGGACATATTTTAGAATGATGAAGCCATTGCAAAATTTATGGGGCTCCTTGAGGACATACCAATTAGGGACTACAAAGATGGATTTTCTATAGAACTAGATTTTGCAACATACTTCGGGGAGACTATGCAATCCCCTAGTCACAAAAATAAAAATAAAAAATAAAATAAAAAAGATACGTATTTAGGTGAAAACCTAAAGGCACCTTCTAATGATACAAAAGTGAAAATAAAGGACATATCCGAGGGTGAAAACCTCTTTGAGGTGCCCAAGGATGGAGGATTAGACTTTCTCCCCTTCACACAAGAAAAATCTACAATGCTCATTGAGGACATTATGGAAGTCAACATAGCCACAATAGAAGATCCTAAAATTGTCCTCTTTGTAGCATCTTTGATAGAGGAAGAAAAACCTAAATTTTAAAAATTCTCTATATAACACAAGATTAACTTTGTGTGGTCTTATGCCGATATGCTTGGGTTGGATCTAGCCTTAGTACTGCATCACCTACCCTTACTTCTAGACACCAAGCTAGTGAAATAAAAGTTGTAAAAGATGTATCCCCAAATCGCCTTGTTAGTCAAAGTTGAGCTCAAGAAGTTACTAGATGTGGGATTCATATGATCAATAGATTATGCTACATGGATTTCAAATCTGGTACCTATCACTAAGCCAAATGACCAAATATGCATCTACATAGACTTTCAAGATCTAAACAAGGAATACCTGAAGGATGAATTTCCATTAACAAACATAGACATCATAGTTGGCCTTACAACAAGATACGAGATGTCCCTCATGGATGGTTTCTAAGGTTATAATCAGATTTAGATTGCCCCTAAAGATCAGCATAAAATAGCATTTACATGTCCTTAGGGTACATATTGTTGGAATGTCATGCCTTTTGGCCTCAAGAATGTAGGTGCCACATATCAATGATCCATGACAACAATCTTTCATGACCTCATGCATACCTTAATGGAAGATTATGTGGATGACCTTTTGGAAAAGTCTTTAACATGCAAGGATCACCTTAATGTGCTAGAATTTTTTTTCAAAATATTGGAAGAGTGCAAGGTTCGCTTGAATCCTAAGAAGAGTGTCTTTGGTGTGACATCAGGAAAACTTTTGGGATATATATTTTCTTGTAGAGGCATTGAAGTTGATCCTTCCAAAGTAAAAGAAATATTGGACATGCTTCCCCCAAAAGGAATAAGTGAGCTAAGGACATTGCAAGGCGGATTATAGTCTATTTGATGCTTCATCGCACAACTAGCAGAAAATTTCTAGCCATTTAAATATCTTCTACTCAAAGGAATCCCCTTTGCGTGGATTGATAAATGTCAAGAGGCCTTCCAAAAAATAAAAGACTATTTATTGTCAACACCTATCTTAATGCCACCTATTGAAGGAAAACCTTTGATCTTATATATTTCCACAATAACTTCAACACTAGGGGCATTTCTTGCACAAAATGATCATGATGAAAAGGAAAGGGAAATATACTACATCAGTCGCACATTGGTTGGATACAAACTCAACTATACACCTATCGAATGCACTTTTATTGTAGTTGTCTTCACTGCCCAAAAGTTAAGACATTACATGCTAAATCACAAGACACATCTAGTGGAAAAGATTGACCCCTTGAAGTATCTCCTAAGTCATGCAACATTGACAGGTCACTTGGAAAACTTGGTTATGATATTGAGTGCGTATGACATATAGTTTGTGCAACAAAAGGCCATAAAAGGATAAGTAATAGTGGATCAACTCATAGATGCACCTATACAAGGTGATCATCCACTAGTAGTAGACTTCCTTGATGAGTCCATATTTCATACAGAGCTTAAATCACCTTGGAAACTTTATTTTGATGGGTCTCATACTAGTCATGGATTAGTAGGAATACTGTTTATCACACCACAAGGAGACTCCATCCCTAAATCATTCCACATTGCTTTTCCATGTACAAACAACGTTAAAAAATATGAAGTTGTCACAGGACTTTGAATGGTCATAAAATGGAAAACCAAAACACTTATGGTTTTTGGAGATTCTTAGTTGGTCATCAACTAGGTCAAGAATGAATATGACACCAAGGATGAAAAGTTAATGCCCTACAAATGCATGGTTGATAGTTTTCAGTCATATTTCCACATGCTTTCTTTTGAACAAGTTCCTAGGGAAAAAAATAAGGTAGTAGACACAATGGATACAATCAGATCTCTCCTAGACATTCCTAGCAATGTGCCACAATTTGAGTTCTTGGTGGAACAACTTTTGGTTCCTGCATATGATATTCTAGAATCAGAAATGCTTTGCAAGCTTGTTGGTCCCAACTATCCATTGTATCAAGACACATATGATTATCTCTAGTCCTAGAACCTTCCCCCAAACCTATCCAATAACCAATGAAAATCCTTCATCCATAAAGCTACTTGGTACACCATCATCAATGACATCTTATATCATCGTAGCTTTGACAATACCCTTCTTCAATGTATCAACACTAAAAGAGCACGAACAAACTTACATGAGGTACATGAGTGTATATGCAGATCTCATTTGAGTGGTCTTACCTTAGCCAAGAAGATCACGAGACTTGGGTATTACTAGCTGACAATGGAAAAATATGCCCTTGAGTTTTTCTAAACATGTCACCAATGTCAAATACATACTAATTTGATTCATGCACCAACATAGGAGCTTCAGTTGATTACTTCTCTATGGCCCTTCACACAATGGGGACTTGACCTCATGGGAAAAAATAGATCCTATTTCTTCCAATGTCCATTAATTCATTATCACCACCACTGAGTACTTCACTAAGTGGATCGAAGCCATCCCCCTCACGTACATAACCAACAAGCAGATTCCAAATTCATTCTGAACTACATCATCTTCCAGTATGGTGTTCCACACTCCATCATTATAGATAATGGTTGTCCCTTCAAAAATCAAGACGTCTATGAACTTTGTGAAAAATTCCACATCCAACATCATTTTTCCATGCCATACTACCTGCAAGGAAATGGTCAAGCTGAGGTGTCCAATAAAATAATTATCCAAATTCTTAAGAATATTGTCAATGAAATTGGTCATGATTGGCATGTACAACTTAACCCTACTTTATGGGCTTACCACACCAGCATCCACACGCCTACAAGATCCACTCCATTTGCCTTGGTCTTTGGAGCTAAATCCATCTTGCCCATTGAGGTTGAAATCCCATCTTTAAGAGTATAGACAGTCATGACTACATGAGCTGGAAATGTTAGAGGAACATTGAAAAAATGCCTTAAATCATTTACAAGCATATTAGAATTACCTTTTGCATAGTTATAAAAAGAGAGTCATGGTCCAAAATTTTGACATTGGTGACTTGATCCTACTGCAAAATCCTAAGAATCAGTAAGACATAGAGAAACCCAACAAGATTGAGATTAATTGGATGGGCCCTTACATCATCGTGGTCTCATTTGGTTATGGAACTTACCAGCTAGCTACTTTAGACGGGGATATGCCCCCAAGCCTAGATCATAAGTAGTGTAGTGTCGCAACTAATACTATGCACACCCTGGTATGCCACCTCATGCAACTAATGAAAAAGCATACCTAGTAAACATGGTACCCATGAAAATATAGTCTTGTCTCGCCTCATTCTCACGAGCACATATCCCTATCTGATAGGAAAACCATGTCCATGACGATGAGGAATCAAGACACTGGTAATCAAGGTACCCCATTGAGGATAATGCTCAACCATAAAATCCCACTAAATATTGTATCCCTTGATGCCCAATCTTGTGCCATCATTAGCCTCATAATACTCTATAATCACCTAATGTCCCTAATGTGGATCGTAAACCACCCACTCTCCTCTAATTGAAAGGTGCAAAATCTTGTACACATCCTAAAGTGTGATAGTGGCCTTTCCCATTAGTAGGTGTAATTAATAGGTCTTTGAGTGCCATCTCTCAACCAATGCTATCAATAGTCCCCTATTTTCCTAGACAATGAGCATATAGGTCACATAGTATAGTCCAAGCTGCATTAGTCTTCTCTACTCCCTATCTCGCAACTGATCTCTAAATGCATATTTAGATGGACTAAACTTTCACGTGTAAATAGGTGGTAATCATTTTTCCACATGCAGAAATAAGAGTTAGCACATCATTGAAAATCATCATTACCATCTATCTAATAAAAAATAAGCAGAAACTAAGTCTAAAACCAAGCCAACCCTAATCAAAGTCAAAGGCATCGCATCAAAAGTAATTACGCTACGGTAAGTCAATTGCATCATTTGGAATGTCATTTGCATTGCAACAGGGCGATTGCATCACAAAATGCATCACTTTAAACCTAATCTTAACAAACCCCTTGTGTTTGTGTCATGACACATCAAATGTGTGGAACACGAATGCGAATGTGTCTTTCGCGAACACACATGTGTCGTGATGCATTAGCTAACCTAACTTTCAACCCTAAAAAATAACACAAAACAAGAAAATTACGAAGTGGGTACGAGGTACTTATCGATGGATTTGTGCCCTCTGGCCATCTAACGGTCCACACAATGTACTCACGATGCTCAGTCACTAGAATCACCATCATTGAGAAGTCTCCTCTCTTTCCGAGCTCTCAAATTTCAAAAGGTAAAAGTGAAAATGGATTAACTTTTTACCCATTTTGAACCTATTTTTAGGGTAAAAGTGGGATTTTCTTGAAAATTTTATTATTGGAGGTTCTTTTGACCAACTTTGACCAATCCGTTGACTGCCCTAAAACACATTGAAATTCAAAACTGATTGCACCACTAATTTTTTGATCACCAAATTGACTTATTGGGACACTTTCCAAATTTTTTTGAAAATTTTCTTGAGGGGGCATAGATACTCCATACCTTCATTGAAGCATATTTTTGACTGAATTTTCTTCATCACAATGTGATAGGTTGCATTATGAGAAAGAGGAGAAAAATGTAGACACAAAATTTACGTAGGCCTGCAAGTTCTATTTTCTCCATATTTCTTACTAACATAATTAAAATATTTAATTATGTCCTATGGTCTAGATCCAACTATTAATTAAATAATTCATAATTATTTAATTAATTCATGTCTTTTATTCCTCTTGGTTATTTAAATAAATAAACTTTATTTATTTATTTAAATATGTCGCTAATTTTCTAATGTCTCCCTATGATTGAATAAATTCTTAAATTTATTTAATTATCTTTTGTCCATTATTTCTTCCTGGTTATTTAAATAAATAAATTTTATTTATTTAAATACATCATTAATTTAAAAATGTCTTCTTATAATTAAATAAACTCTTTAATTAATTTAATTATTCTCCTTGGCTTTTTCTAATTTTAAATAAAATCATTTATTTAAAATTGTCCCACCTTCTATTTTCTTTCTCCAAGTAAATAATTTTAAAATAATTATTTACTATCACATGGGCCCACCTTTTGAATTAAATTAATTTTTAATTCAAAATGACAACTTTCCTCCATAAATCAAATAATTTCTAATATTATTTGATTTTCCAACTCTTTCTTTTTTTGTGTCATTCTTATCTCCTTGTCACATGCAATCTTATCCCTTGATTTGATTTTCTAAAATCAAATCTCAACCATTCATTTCAAATTTCACCCTAATATTTCCCTAACCCTAATTGTGGGTTGTCGCATTCAATACTAACCATTGATCTCAACACATTTGTCAATCTTCAATCTTGGCCATTCATCCAAAATTGATTTTTCTATAAAATAACAATTTTGGTCTCATTTGGACATCTACATATTATGCACACTTTATGCTCTTGGCTTCCTGACTTCATAGGTTATTTTATGCATATTTTAGGCTTGCTTCATAGTTGCTTAGTTGCATTGTGAGGTCTTTAGATTAGAATCCTTCAACATTTGCTTAGGACATTGGCATAGTCATAGGTTGCTCATCACAAATTTGAGGGAAAACATAATATTGCAGCAAATAGAGAAGGTTCAATGGAGGTTGAAGACATTTGGTGAGATATTTCCTTGTTTTCATGTTTTGTACTCCTTTGTTCTTCATTTCTTTTCTTTGGGTTATGTTGTTTAAGCTCTAATTTTCTAACTTAGGTTTTTCCCTAAGCTACAGTCATCCTTTGTTTGGTATTCATCATTGACCTGGTTGATAATCAGCTTAGAGTCTCCATAAATTTTAAGAGCCATGATTTACAATTGCACTACAATTAAGAGTCCTATGACTAGAGCCTCATTCTCAACAATATTGTTGGTGCAAGAAAAGACAACTTATATGATTTCATTATGTAATCTCCTCATGGTGTGATGAAGAAGACTCCCACTCCTAACCCATGTTGTGTGTAGGACTCATCAAAATATACTTTCCAATGATTTTTTTCACTTAGATTAAATATTGACTCATCGGGAAATTCTAATACCAATGGGTTCTTTGAATATATAGGTTCCTATGCTAGTTGATCTACAATTACCTTTCCTTTGATCACTTTCCTTTCTACATACTCAATGTCATATTCTATTAGGATCATGACCCACTTAGCCATTCATCCTGTGAGTGTTTCTTTAGAATGTAGATACTTAGAGGATCTATCTTGGTGATGAGCTTTATCTAATGAGCCAACAAGTATTGCCTGAATTTTTCTCTAGCAAACACCACTGTCAGGAAAGGCTTCTTGATAAATGTACAATTTAGCTCGTGTCCTACAATGGTTCTACTGATATATTAAATGGCTCTTTCTTTCCCTATTTCATCATGTTGATCTAAGAGAGCCCCAAGTGCTACTATTGTTGTCGATATATACAAGGTCAATGGTTTGTTTTAAATCAGTGGCATGAGGATTGGTGATGTTAGCAAGTACTTGATTTTATTGAATGCTTGATCACATTTCTTATCCCATTTGTATCTTACCCCCTTGTGGAGTAGATGAGAATATGGGATAGCTTTATCTATAAACTGTGCTATGAATCTAAGAATGGATTGAAGCCTTCCTAGCAAACCCCTTAACTACTTTAATGTTCGTGGTGCCTCCATTTCAATAATTTCTTTGTCTTTTGTAGGGCCTATCTTGATTCCCCTCATTGATACAATATAATCTAGGAGATTTCCTAATTTTACACCAAAGAAATGCTTCTTTGGATTGATTCTAACCTTATATTATTCTAGTCTATCAAAGATGGAGCTTAGTGCTGTTATGTGGTCCTGACACTTTCTTTATTTGGCTAATATGTTATCTACATAATCTTCTACAAATTTGTGAATCATGTCATGGAAAATTAGCATCATAGCTCTTTGGTATGTAGCTCCAATGTTCTTTAATCCAAATGGCATCATGTTCCAATAGTAAGTGTCTAATGGACAAGTGAAAGTTGTCCTATGTTGATCATATTTGGCTATCATAATTTGATTACACCCTAAAAACCCATCCATTAATGATAGCATTTCATGCCCTGTGATCATATCCACAATCATTCCTATATTAGGAAGGGAAAAATAATCCTTAGGAAATGCTTTATTCAGGTCCCTAAAGTCAATGTAGATGCAGACAGCCCCAATGGGCTTAGAGACAGGTACAATGTTTGAAACCCATTTGGGATAATCAATTGGTGGTACAACATCAAGGAGTTTTTGTAATTCAAGTTTGACTAGTAATGTGATCTATGGATGCATCTTTTTTATGTTTTATTTTACTGGTTTCACCCCTAGATAGACTATTAGATGATGAACAACTACCTCTAGATAAAGATTAGGCATGTCAACATAGGTTCATGCAAAATTTACCTTTCTTTCTCTTAGAAATGTAGCCAAAAGTTCTTGTTCCTCAGTCAGGAGTGACTTTGTATAGAAAGTGATATGTGGTGTCTCCTCAATTCCCAGATTGATTAGATTACATTTCTCTACCAATACTACTGATTTTTCCTAATGAATAGCACTAAGGGGAAGATTTAATCCCTCATCCTTTGGCACCTCAAAGAGGTTTTCACCATTAGATATGTCCTTTGTTTTTACTATTTTTGGGTCAGAAAGTGCCATAATGTGGTTTTCACTTAAAGACCTAGGTATTACTCTTAGATTTTCAATTTTGTGACTAAAAGATTCAATCATTTCCCCATAGTACGCATGTGTTTCTAGTTCAATGTCAAATCCTGCTTTATGATCTCCATATGGTAGAGTATCCCTTAGTCCTATGAATTCCAAGAGAGCCTCATTTTTTTCTAATGTTTCCAAGATCAGTGGTCCTCGTTGGTCACATTCTATCAGTTAGGGGTAGACAAGCATAAGTTTAGTGGTTAGTTACTTGGCTCAAAAGACATGGTAGTGATCATAAAAAGGGAGGAATCTGTGAATAACTTGGGTAGGTCAGTAATGGGATCCTCATTACACACATCAGTTATATCAAAGGTGTAGTTATCTAGAGGTAGACCTGTGGATACTGGTAACTGAGGAGGATCTTTGACTTTTTTAACTGGGGAACCTTTGCCACAAATGGTTATCTTCAGAGGGGTACATCCAAGGCCAAGATTCTTAAGGTGCTTCTCAGTAGTGATAGGTTCTAATAGGCTATTGTCATTTTTCCCAAGGTTTTTATTCCTGTTGTAGCCCATGCTAAGCATTAACTATAGTCCTTTGTTGTCATCATCCATGGGAAGATTAGGTATGGGCCTTTTATCTTGATACAATAGGCTTGTTATATCCTTTGCATCTACCACTTCCTTACTTAGGTCCCCCCACTTTTTGAATGTAGAGGGTTCTACTTTGAAGGTTTGAGATGGTATGTCAAATGGTTGTGGCTTCCCATAGGATTTAGGAGACTAAGGTATCTCTCCTATCATAAAGGAACTCTTCTTGAATTTATAGTCTCCACAACCATCATCTTAGATAATAACCTTGATATTGGGAATTTTTGGAATCGAGGGTGTCTTTGTCTTAGAATTGGAGGCTAGGGTAGATGGGTCTATATACATAGATGTGGGTCCCTAATCATTCTTTAGGACTTGGGTGATGTTATAATACTTGGCCTCCATTATTTTGCAATAATAGAATAGTTCAGGATCACCATGGACTGTGACTTCTTGGTTCTAACAAGGGAACTTAATAAATTGATGGAAGGTGGATGTGACAATTTGCATCCCATGGATCCATGGATGCCCCAAGAGGATATTGTAAGGAATTTCAAGGTCAAGGACTTGGCAAGTAGTCTCCATGATTGTTGGTCCTACTTAAATAGGGAGTTGAATGGTACCTTGAGACACCCTTTCTTGATCATCATAAGCAAAAATAGTGATACCCTTACCCTTTTCAATGAAATATTCAAAGAATCCCAGATTCTTTATTAGCTTGTGAGTACAAATATCCAAACCTGCACCTTCATCCACCAAGACTCATTTGACTTTATTCTTGTGGGCTATGACTTCAAGATAGAGTGCACAGTTATGAGATGGTTGAGTTGGGAAGTCTTGCTCAAAGAATGTTAGGAGATGTAGTGTAGTGATATGTTTGATCATAACTTGGAACTAGTTTGCATCATGATCTATTGGGATGGTGGATGTAGCCAATGATTTTTCTAGGATTTCCTTGTGTGGGTGAGATTTTTAGCAATTCCATGATGGAAATCTAGGTAGGGGTCCTCTTCAGTTGATCTAGGACACTATAACCATTAGGGATTGACTTTGGATTGGTGGCGGGTGCCTTGGGTGGTTGTGATGGTCCTAGAATGGTCATTTTTCCACCATGTGTGGTGACTCCATAGTTAACTCTTGATCCTTTGATATTGACAATTGTGACCCATTCATCCAAGGATACAAAAACATGGTCATAAACATGGTTCACATTATTATACTTCACCTTACCATTGGTGTTTCCTTTATTGTGATCTGGCATCAAATTCATGTATATTATAAGATCTTGATTCCTTGTAGGTTGTTCAATGGTTATGGTCTTTTCATTGATGAGATCGTGGATCAAATTCTTAAGTATCGTGCAACTAGCTATCATGTGTGACCCTTTTATTTTGTGAAAATCACAGAGATGTTTTTCATTATACCATGGTGGTTTAACTTGAGGTTCTTGATAATTTTCATAAATGAGGGTTTGAATGAGATTTTCTTGTACCATTTGTTGCATGATAGATTCGATCAGCTCCCCAAGTGGTGTGTATTTTTTTTTAGGGGGTTATCTCTTCTCTGGGGGTGGTCCCCCTTGAGTATTTAGGTTGTTGACTACTTGATTGTTGGGTTATTGTGATGATGGGTTGGTTTGTGTGTTGTTTTGGGTATTTTTTACGGTTGTTGGTATGTTTGTGTTTTTGCATTTTTCCTTGGGGAACTGATAATAACTTTGGTGTTGATGACACCATTGTTAGTGACATGCTTGTTCTTTTCCCATGTACGAGGTTTTTCATTGTAACTAGTTGCTAGTTGATTGTCCTAATATGTGGGTGTTCCCACTTGTGCTATAAGGGCCCTTTCGATGTTGAGTGCCTTGGGGATCAACTGGTCATATGTTGTTATGTATTGCATTTTCAAATAAAAGTACAATGTCCCTTCAAGATTGGTGATAATAGTCTCAATTTTTTGTTCTTCTGGCATAGCCCACTTGCTCCTATTAGCCTTGATCTCCATCATTTCAAGAAGGATGTGAATGTTTCTCCCTTGGATTTTTTTAGTCAAGACAATTATGCCAAGATCATGCCCATGCCTATGTTAAATGAGTAATTTTGTATGAATAAGTTCTTAATTTCTTAGAGCTTTTTAATTTTGGAAGGAAGGTAGGAGAACCATTCCATTGTTGTACCAACCAAACTCCAAGGGAATAGTCATAGTAAATAAGAATTTTCATATGCAACTTCCATTTAGTGGACATGGAATTCCCTGATGTGATCTTCAAGATTTCCATTCCCACAATATTTTTCAAATTTAGGAATCTAAAATCCTTGTGGGAATGGAACCATTGCAATGCTTCTGTCAAATGGATAGGGGAAAAAATTCCCTTGTGACTTTGTTGTCTTTCCTGATTGTAGGTCTATCACTTGTTTTGAGAGTAATTTAATTTGTGTAGGCACATCATTTTGTGGATCAAGTGGTGGGATGCATGTGCTTTGAAGTGGTATAGTTTCTTGAGTGATGGGTGGGGTTTTTTGTGTGTTCGTGGGAGGCTGCTACAAGTTTTGTTGTGCCAACAATGCTTGTTGGTATGCCTGTAGTTGTTGCTATTCCAACAACACTTGTTTTTGGTCTTGTTGCTATTATGCCAATAATGCTTATTATTGGGATTGTAGCTAAGTTTCTTGTTTTTGTGCTTGGTATTGTTGCAAAGCTTATTGATAAGCCCATTGTTGTAACAAGGCTTCTTCTTGAGCTTGCTATGCTTGATATTGAGTTGGTGGCTAAGCTTGAGCTTGTTGAGTGGCTTGTGCCACTTGGGCAGTCTATGCAGCTTGTATAGCTTGTGTTGCTTGTGTAGCTTGTACTACTTGTTGCTATTTCAAAAGGCTTGTTCTTGTGGTTGGGAGGCTTATTATGCTTGTTGTGTAGCTTGCTATGCCTATGCTTGTTGTGTGACTTGTTGCATAGCTTATGTGGCTTGTAGTGTGATGCTATATTGATTTTCCATGTTTGGATTTGGCAATGGAGGTGGAGGATTAGGAATGGTGTGGAATGGTGTGATGATATTTTTTTGAGGTGTTTTGGGAGGTTATTTTTGAGTGATGACAAGAGGTTGTGTGGTAGATGGTGCAGTTGATATGCTAGGTCCTTGGGAGACCACATTTTGGGGTGTCATAGATTGAGTGATGATTGGTTGGGATGTTTGGATTGGTACCACTTGGTGTTGTGATATCATTGGAATGCTTAAAGGATTTGGTATGATCGATTTGTTGATTTGGTTCATGATTGGTGGATTGATTTGACTTGATTGGTTTTGGATTGGTAAAGGGGGTTTCCCTAGACCTTGATTTGGTGTGGATGTTGATGTCAAAAAAGGAAATGATAGGAATATTAGAGGTTTGTTTCCTTGAAATAGTTATGATGAGGAATCAAAGGTTTCCCATTGTCCAAATAGTGCCATTTTTCCTTATGATATCATGGGGAGAGAAACTTGTGTATCAAGAGAATATTCCAGTGATGCGGTGAAGGTGGATGAATTGTTTGTGTCATGGAAAATGAGTGGGACATATGGATGTTTTGGGTCTTGTGGGATGGTTTTTGGTATTCCAAAGATGGTGTTCACATCCAAGTTTTGGTTGTTTAGAAGGGTGTGTGTTTGAAAAGTGTGGAGCAATGAACTCCCCTTGGTGATCATGGATTGACTTAGAGCATGAGATGATGTTGGTTGTGGGATGGGTTGAATGATGCTTTGGAAGGATGGTGTGAATGATACAATTGGCATAGTCCCAAGAGGTTGTTCCACAATATTTCTCACATCATAATAAAAATGGATTTTAGCCCCTTCTTTTGCTAATTCTAACATGTATTGGGAAGGATTGAGTCTCATCATTGTGTTGGCAATCTTGTGGTTTTCAAGATATTGGACTAATTCCATGATTTCATCTTGGGACATCCCTTGGTAATTGTTGGTGATATCCTCCACCTAGAAATCTCCCTCTTGAAGATCTTGTGGTAATTGAGGAAGGTTGAGTGGAGGGTTGTTAGATCCTATAGGGTTGAATTTAGATGCAGTTTGAATTAATTCACTTGAAGTGGATGTTTCTTTTTTTTCTCCATGTTTTTCTTGTGTTGATATCTAGTTTGGACCATAAAATAAGGATTAAATTTCAAGAATATGGGAAGTAAACCTCTAACTCCGTAGGTTAGTCTAAACTTCAGGTACAAAAAAGAAAATCTAGGATATTTAAGGATAAAATGATGGTGATGAGATAAATGAAATATGGATGATATGGATGTTTTGAAATCTTAAGAACCTTGGAGGAACACTAGAATTTGGAAATTTTTTATTTTATTTAGATTTGATTTGATTTGATTTGGATAATGGATTTATAAACCCCAAGATGTTGGATGTTATATTGGAATAGATTTTTCCAGAAGGATGATAATTTCCAGAAGGATGATAATTTAGCTAAGTGTATGAAGAATGATTCATCTAAACACACTTAGCCAAACAAAGGTGATTTTGATTTTGAGGATTTTACCAAAAGTCTAGCATGAATGATTTTTCCAAGGGTCTAAGAGTTGTTTGTGAGATGGGATTTGATTGACATTTGGGATGGATGAAAGTGTTGATTTGATCCTAGATGAACCTAGAGAGACTTTTGTTTAGAAGACCTAGGTATTGAAGAACATGCTATACTCTTTAAAGCTTTCAACCCTACAAAGTGAGATACTCAAAACATTGGAAAAAGGGCTAGATTTTGATAACAATAGAATGAATACAAATTTGCGTTTTCGTTTGAAGCACATTTGTAAAATTTATAGAGAAATCTATCTCTAACTTGGTAATGTGTTGACTGACATTTCTTGAGATCCCTTGGACTAAGATGCTTGTGATGACTGATATACTTTGGTTTTGGGATTTTGATCTTGTAGGAAATAATTTAAACAAACACATGTGTGGGGTTAAATTTTCTTTTATCTTTGCTTAATGGATTCTTTTTACCACATCAATGCTTTCTTGCTTATCTTTTCAAACTGAATGTCTATATCTCAACTCCTTTTCATTCTATAAGGTCAATTGTGTGAAAATCAAGGAATCGAAGGTACAATTTTCCTATGTTGACTTAGGGGAGAGAAAATTGAGATATAGGCCCAAATATTTAGAAGCCTCTAAGCATAGAGTTCCTAGGGACAAGCAGTAATATGTGGACTTTTCAAAGGTATTTTCTCTTTCCAAAGGGTTTGAAATTTGATGACCTTGTTGAATGTTTGTTTCAAATTTTTGGATCCAAGAAAAGCATTTAACTGACTCACAAATTGCACAAGCCCTAGGATAGAAAAGAAAATATTTGTTGACTCCCCACTTGGATTTCTCCAAACATTGAGACAAGGTGAATAGCTAGATATTTGGCAACATTGGCTCCCCTCCACGACACACACTTCTCAGGACCACCAAATCTCAAAATCGTTAAAATCTAGAGATAAAAAGGATTTATTATGTTTCTACTTTGAATAGTACAAATGTGGGGAAAATTCAAAACAACCATTCTTGCACTAACAAATAGTAAGGATTTTGGCTTCTATACAAATTGGTTCTTAGTCAGGGTTATCGGGGATGTTGGTACCTTGTGAGCATCCAACAAGCCACTAAAGGCTTTATTCAATCCTACTAGGTGATCTTATATTTTTTACAGTAGTACCCCATTCTGAAAGACATTGTATGACTAAGGCCTTCATACCATGAGGACTTGACAATTTAGTCTTATCCATTTATATAGTGGCCCAAGTGAAAAAATGGTTGGAGTCTCCTTCGAATTGGTCTTAGGTAGACCCCTCTAAAGGTAATAGAAGTACAATTGTAGTTCAGCCTCCCAGTTCATGTAAAGAACAAGGAGGGAGCACACACAATGTCTCTTTCTCACACTAGCATGATTTGTTCAATTTTAAAACCCAAACTTGAAATGTATAGGTAATTTTTTAGATAACCAATCTCACTAGAATTCTTTTTATTCTCAAGATCATCATGAAGCACGAGAGAAGTTTGTTGGCCCAAAATTTCCATTGCACCAAAAGATCAACCTATTAATTTCCAATACAACTACCAGAGTTAATAGATCCATGGGAGGTAGTTATTCCATGTCACGAATCCTGAGGGGAGCACTGACCATCTGCCAACAAACTCCCCCTCAACATTAGTCAAGGGGATTCAAACCCATCATCTTTGGCTCTAATACCACTTGTTGGCCCACAATTTTCATTACACCAAAAGATTGACTTATTAATGCATGATACAACTGCCAGAGTTAATAGATCCATGAAAGGTGGTTAGTCCATGTCACGAATCCTGAGGGGAGCATTGACCATTTGCCAACAAAGTGCATACACATTCAAATGAAAAAAGTTTCAAAAAATATTACAACACAAATAAGACACAAGGTCATTTTAAATCCTCAAGGCAATAGTGAATTATTTTTAAAGCACCAAAACTAAATATGAAGTTGATTGTTCAATTTTAGCCCAAAATCCAAATGCTAGTGATTTTCTAAGGTTCAACTTTAACAAACTTTGACAAAGTTTTATTTGTTATAAATTTTATGCCCAAAATAAATTTAGTTGGTCCTAAAGAAAGAAATAAAAATGATAGAAATGGAAGAGCTAAGCTATTACAATGAGCATTCAAAAATTATTTTAGGCTTCAAACTTAGTTTTCCTTCCCTTTCTACAAATGTGATGCTCTGGTGAATTCAAATGCAGAGCTCTATAGAAGGTAAAGAGCATGAATGCAATGCAATTTCAAAAGTGACGCTTTATAGATAGAAAGTTAAGATAAAAGATAGAGAAGGAAAATGCATTGCTTCAGTAGATGTGGCATGACAGAGACATGCAAATGCAGCACAACACGATGAAGGTGATTCTTCAAAACAAAAGAGATGCTCTACAGGATCACACATGAACAAAGGTAGTGTTGTGTTCTCGTGTCTACAAAAAATGGCAAAATCAATCCAAAAAAAAATGGCTATCCCTCCTTTTAGCACCAAAATGTGAACACAAAACCTACACAAACTAACACAAGATCAACAAACACTTGTTCAAACATGTTAGAAAAGCTCAATCTAATGTTCCCTATGAAATTCTTGAAAGAACAAAGATGAAAACATAAAATAAAGTAAGAATAAAGCATGTAATCAACTAAGCTAACTAAACCTCAATCCCATAGGGGGATTGGTGCACCTTTGATGTGGAAAGAAGCCATATCCCAATCCCAATTTCTAAGCTTGATGATTGGAAGATGATCCAAGTGTTGAAATGATGCTAATTAATGAACATGAACTTAAAATAACATGAAGATGATGATTGCTATGAACTCAAATGACTATAATGATAATGCATGAAGTTGTGGACCATATTGTGAAAAGGATGCCTCTATTTATAGAAGCCAAGGGTTGAAGAATGGATGAAATTGGTTAATGTTGGATAAAATGAGAGCCAATGAGAATGTGCTAAGTGTAACAATTCTATTGGGTGAAGTTGGAGTACATTTTGCGATATGTGTGATTGGAGGAGGATGGAAGAGAAAAAAAGAAATTGTTGAGGATTTGAAAGGTTGTAAGAGGAATTGAATGGAATTGGTTAAGATTTGAGAGGACATAAGAGAATTTATTGTAGATGTGAAAGGTTTTTGAAAACCTTTCGAGGGAAATTGAATGAGAGGTTGTTGAGAGGAATATTCGTTGGAAAATTCCTTGGTGAGGGAAAATAGAGTAATCAAATAATTAATTAAAATTATTTTTGTGTGCAACCTGGTTAGTTGACAATGGGTTGATTTAACTCTTGATAAGTTAAAAGCTAGAGGAATTATTAATGATGATTAGAAAGGTGATTTAGGATTAATTAATCTGAAATCAAATAATGAGAGTGAATTAGGAGATTGTGGCATTAATTGATGAATTTGAAGTGATTTAGGAAGAAATGGTGTTAGTTAATCAGAATCAAATGCACAATATCAATCAAGACTTTTTCAATGTCTACACTTATGACTGATGATTGATCACTAATTGTGATCCAAAACATTGATCTAAAAACATACACAATTGAATCCAAAAGCTTGCTTGAATACTTTATGGACAGTGGAAAAATTATACCAACTATTTCCTACTTTTGATCATAAGTAGTTTTCCTTGTTTGAAAAGGTACTAAAAAATAAAATAAGGTATGTCACAAGTATGTGTATGTACACAAATGAAGTCTATATGCATACACATATATGTGCCTACTTATATTTAAAATTTATGCATACATTCTAAAAGAATTATGAAATTCATATTTCAATCTTAAGTGGTATTCCATTTGATGTTTCTTGTCAAAAATAAGAATTAGAACAAGTCTATACTAATAGTTTCACACATATTGTTATTCCATTCTCAACTCTGGTACTCTAACATTGCTTTTTGCATATGAACATTCAATGTTATAAAAGAACAAGTACTATTTCCTACTAAACAATTATTAAACAAGTTGTTTACATATGTTCATTGTTTAAGTAGAAAAAGTACTATTTCCTACTAAACAATCATCAAAAAAGTTGTTTATATATGAAAATTCATTGTTTTTATAGATCAAGCATTGTTTTGTTCTCAACAATCATAAAACAAGCTATTTATAGCTACAAAATATCTTTTCAACAAAATAGTGTCATTTGCAAAAGAATAACCACTGTTTACATTATCATAATACTATTTAAAACTTACAAAATTACATTTTAAGGCAAATAATCTCATTTACTTTTTTTGCTTATCTCAAGCTATTCACGTGTGAAATGATCACCTTACAAGTAATTGTTTGCTATTTTCAAACAGATAAGTCGGTTTCATACACAAGGACAAAATGTGTATTTTTTAGGTTCTGAACACTTGCAACTTTGAAAACTTGATGAGCAACTTAATATTATTAAGAACTATGTTCAACATGTTTTGTCGAAGAAACACTTGAGTAATATTTTTAATCAAAGAATGCATAGAAGCTTCAAGTTCTATCAATACTCTTTCCTTTTAGGTAACAATAATAGACTATGGTTGCTCTAGGTTGACCAAAACCAATGGATGACTTCTCCTTTCTAAGCATCAATGATATACTTGAAATTACCCATGTGGGCTTACTATTTTATACCATGCATGCAAAAATATTCTACAAGATTTTTGTTTTTTTGTATCGCAAACTTGGATTCATACCATCATGCCTATCAAACGAGGTCAGTTTCTAACTTAATAACAACAAACATATGTGCAAGGCTTAAGAAACATTCCAAAAATCCCCTCTTTGTTATCATTCCATTTGATGAAAATAATTAGATAAACTACAAATGAAATACAAAAAAAAGGGATCTCCTACCCTCCCACAAGATCATAGTTGATCCTTCACAAATGATTAATCTTAACAAATCACATAGTGATCAGAATAAATTTTGATAGCCTTCATAGGATAATCATCTAACTATAGATAGAGATAATGGTTGAACCTTTGAAGATCTTTGAGCCTCAGCCTAGCTCTGTTTAATAGTCATGTAGGCTCTAAGACATGGTAGAATCCATACTATGCTAGTCGTAGGCCATGCACCCACCTTAAGTTCGTAAAAAAAATTCATGCATTGGGCTTCAAGGTTGGATTGAACACAGAACATGTCACATATTTGTGGTTCTATGTTGACAGTCCATTGAAATGAGGAAAAAAATCATGCATGATTCGATAATAGCAATTAAATCAAGTTGATGGCAAAAGGGAATTGATTTACCTCAAATTTTCCAAGAGTTTGTGATGTTTCCCTTGGATTTTCCCGTATCGAGTTCCCTTTTTTCTTTTTCCTCTTTTCCTTTGAACCCCAAGTTCTTCTCCTCTGATTTTTTTTCCTGGGTGTCTTCTGTAAACATGGTAACATCTCTCTCATTCATTTGCATGTTACCAGCATTGTCGTCATTTCCTAGTTGTCAACCTTTACCTGTTTTGAATGTGGTCATTAATCTGGGGGCAATCCACTCCTTTTTGTGATGCCTTTTGTGGATTCTCATTATTTTTAAATGATCCAATTCATAATATATTAGTTATAAACTTTGAATTCAATATGAATTTGAATATATATATATATACACGTATATATGTATATGTATGTATATATATGTAATATATATACGTATACATATTTATATACCTATATGTATTTAAATGATTTCATTCACATTTACTTTGTATTTGAATAATGTATTTACACATATTTATATATATGTGTGTATTCATATTTATTTTACTTATATATATTATATATATGCATTCATGTATAAGTTGTTTGTTTGGAATGGCTTATAAGTTTCATACACTATCATTTAAAATAAGGAAGTTGAACATTCATTTCAAGCATCTATATATATGTATATATATATTTATTTATTTATTTATACTAGCAAAGGAATTTTATTTACAATAATTGCTTTTGTTTCCTTGAAAAACACAAGAGTTTGAGTAGAAAATTTAATCTACAAGCCATTCATTTTCAAACAATGAAATAATTCAGGTTAGGAAATTATATTCTCTTATATATGCAAATTAGTTCAAATGTAAGTCACCATGCCATTTGTGGTGTGTGCACCCAAATTCTAAATGACTTACTATTTGACTCAGCTAAACAATCCTACTTCAACTGTGTTCATTTCCCTCAACCTATCACCTTGCAACTGCACACACTTGCACTTGCAAATTGATCAGTAATGTTCAATTCTTGGTAACATATAAAATAATTTCTAAAAGTTCACAAAGTCAACATCAATCAACTTCAATTCCCACTTCTCTCTCCTCTATCTACTTTTGAACAACTTGTGTGCATGGTGGATTCTATGTTGGGGGTACCCCACGGTCCCCCACTATCCCCTCTTGACCCGAGCCTCACCCTATTGAATGTGAACTCGTGTCCCTTGAGAGCCACTCCTAGCTTGACCATGTCTAAGGTTCCCATGATTCTGGTTCAATCTAGGTCACTTGTGATTCTAGTTCTATTTGGTGTGGAAGTTCTTGCAGTCATGTTCTTTTTGGAGGTTAAAGGTTGGAAAATTGTGTTGGCTAATGGTAGTTAGAGTACTAAGGGCCCATCTCCTTGCCTTGAAGAGGAATTCATTATCACCAACATAGACTTTTCTATCTCTAATTCAATCAGTGATATGATTCTTTCCTCAATGGAAAAAACGGTTGTGGGTCATTTCCTCTCCTTCCTACCTTCTATGGATATGGCCCAAAGATGGGCTACTGCTAAATGGTTCCTCAAAGAAAGTGTGGACAACTATGCTATAATGGGTGGAATTTTCCTTTCAAGTTCATGGCTTTAGATGACTTGGTCATGGTCCTCTCTTTTGCACCTTGGGTGTATGGGAAGCACAACCTATCCTTATGCTACTAGAAGCTAGATTTTGACCCTACCGTGGATCTTAATAAATCAACACTGATTTGGGTTCGCCTACCTAGTTTTCCTCTAGAATATTGGGATGAATCCATTTTCAAATACATTGGGGATTACTTGGTCTAGTTTATTACTTCATATTCCATTACTCAGTCCAAATCTAGGTTAATTTTTACCCATTTTTGTGTTAATATTGGTGTGCATAAGACGTTTCCCACCTTTGTGAAGCTATGCTCTATGTTTGGTACTTGGGTCCAACCAGTCTATTATGAGAATGTTGTGGTGTACTATCAGAAGTGTGCTAAACTTGGCCACCTTATGTCAAACTACAAATCTTATTTTAATCATGTGCCTAACCCTGAGGAATCTACTATTGAGGATCACTACTCCTTCTAAAAATACATTTTGAAGATTGTTGACTCCTTGGCCATGTTTGGCTCACCCATTTTGGATGAACCCCCGGTTATCTTTGGGGGTCATTCTATTGGGGAGGATGCTTCCTATGTGGACCTAGCTTTGGTTCCTATTCTTCCTATTTTTGTTGAGATTTTTCCCATTGGTGGGGACCTAGAGGTTGGTATTATCTCCGCTGGCTAGGCTATTTGGGGGATGCAGATCTTGGTGACTCCCTGAAGGATGTTGGGCTTGACCCTTCTATTGGGTTGAGTATGACCAAAGGTGAAGAAGGAAATTTTTTGGAGGAAGTGGTTACCAAAGTTAAAGATGAGATAGTTATTATGGACTTGGTGGTCTTGACCCAAGAGAAAATGTTAGAAGAAGAGATTTGGTCAACCCCAAAGAAAAAAGGGAAAAAGACAAAGGTGGATGTGGCTGGCAACTCTAAAATGAGAAGGCCCAACCAGCGAAAAACCAGGTAGAGAGAGACAACAAATGAGATAGCCATTGGTAAATAGAGTACATTGGAAGTGTCCTCAAAGAAGTGTAAAAAATGAAGGTCTTGCCATGGAATGTGTGAGGGCTAAATAACTCTCATAAACAACTTGCACTGAAGAACTATGCTTTAGAACATAAGATTGATGTTTTACTATTACAAGAAACCAAAATGAAGAAAGAATTTTTTTTATAATATTGCTAATTATATATGGTCGGGTGCCCTTTACTCTTGTAGTGATGTTGAGGGGGTGACTAGTGGGCTTGCTATGTTATGGAACCCCTCCATGATCACTAGTTATGAACTATTCCACTGTCGGAGTAGTGTGGGAGTCTTATTTTCCTACCCAAGTGGCTCTTGGTCACTTATTAATGTTTGTGATTTTAACTAGAGGAATGTTAGGAATGCCCTATGGTAGGATCTCTCTGATTGGTTAAAAAATAATAGGGTTCTCACTTGTTGGTGGTGGCAGACTTCAACTCCCCCTTATATCATTTGGAGAAAAGTGGTGGTCTAGTGGATTATTTTGTGAGTACTTCTGGACTCATTGACATTGACTTATTATGTCAATCCTTTACCTAGACCAACAGGTGTATTTGGGATGGTTTGATTCAATTTAGATTGGATAGATTCCTTTGCTCCAACAACTGGATGACCTTGCTTAGTGCTAATCTCCTTTCCCTACCCAGGACTATTTTAGAACATAACCCTCTATTTCTAGTTATGAATGACCATTCTATTGTTGTACCTTTCCCTTTCTGGTTCAAGATAATGTGGAACACCCATCCTAATTTTAAGAATAAAATTGTTGAATGGTGGAGCATTCATGTATGTGTCTCCCCCATGTTTAGGATATTTTATAAACTTAAACATATCAAATGCATGATGAAAGGTCAAAACAAAATATTTTTTGGTGATGTATTTTAGAAAAAAAGAGCTTTAGGGGATAAGTTGAAGACAATCCAAAAAAAAATGGAAGATGGGGATGTCATCTTGCCAACCTATAGTCAGGAAAGAGAGAGTTGAAGGGATAGGGAGAAAATCTTAAGGAAAGAGGAAATTTTCTAGAAATAGAAATCTAGAGTTCAATGGTTGCAAGAAGGGGAAAAAATACCTTTTCTTTTCATGTTTTTGCTCTAAAATACAAGAAAAGGAATCATATAACTAAGTTGCATAATGAGTAGGGGGCTATGGTCAATACACCCACCCAGATCAATGTTTTGGTGGTAGACTATTTTTAGAAGGATTATTTTTCCCCTACTAAGGCTCCTAATCTAGCTTTGGACAATCTGTTGATGGACCCTCTCCCAACCACCATTACCCTGGATGATAACCTTAACATCCTCAGTGTTGTCACTCCCGAGGAAGTTTGGATGGCCACTTTCAACATGGGGGCATACAAGGCTCCTATCCCAAATGGTTCCCCCCCATCCTTCTTTTAGATTTTCTAGGAGATTGTTGGTGGGAACCTTTTCTTGGCTACTAGAGATTTATTCAAATCAGGTAAGCTTTTCAAACAACTAAACCGCACGTTTATTGCCTTAATTCCCAAGATTGTTGATCCCAATTCTATGACTAATTTTAGGCCCATCATCCTATGCAATACCTTTTATAAAATCCTCTCTAAAATCTTGGTGAATTATCTTATACCCTTTATGGACAAAATTATCAACCCCATTCAAAAAGGCTTTGTTCTTGGTCATCATATTCTGGATGCTACTATAACTACTCATGAATTTCTCCACTCAATGGATAGATACAATAATGCTAGTATGGCCCTCAAATTAGATATTTTAAAAGAATATGATAAGGTGTTATGGGACTTCATCACTAAATTATTAGCTAAGTTTGGGTTTGACCAACATGTGGTCAACCTCTTAATGGAATGCATATCCACGATAAAGTACTCTATTTTTGATAATGGGACTTCTTTTGAGTTTTTTAATGCTGGGAGAGCCATCAGATAGGGGGATCCCATCTCACCCTATTTATTGATCATGGTTGCAGATGTCTTGAGTAGGAAAATTTCTAATCTTCTATTGGAGGGGTCAATTAAGGGTGTTAAGGCTCCCTCTTTTTTGGAGCCCACTATTATCCAACAATTTTTGGATGATACCTTTCTCTTTGGGAAAGCCTCTATGATTGAAGCTATGAAATGGAAAAATTGTCTCAATAACTATGGTACATGCCCTGGGCAATGTATTTGCTAGTGATTTTTCTAGCAAAACCAAACAATCCTCTAAGAAGTAGCCAACTCCTATGATAAAGAACTGCTAGGTTAGTTGCCAACACAATGAGCATAGGACTTTAAAGTCTATACTCCTTCACTTCAGGCTCTATGAAACCTAGGAGGGGGTATGTGCAAGATCATCATGGAAAAAATAGGCCCTTAAGTGGCAATGAAAATTTAGAAAAATTAGAGTTAGGAAACTTAACATAAAAAAAATGAATAAGTTATCTATATTATTTCAAAAATATGTAAGAATAAAATTTGTGGCAAATTGAATGTAGTTTCTAAAATACTAGGTTTATTTTTCTTAAAAAAAAAAAAACTATTTAGTGAAAATTTGAAATTTCAATGCAATAGTACTTAAATTTTAGGGAAGAAATAAGAAGTAGGTGTTTGTTTGACCACCCTAACCATAATAAAATGATAATAAAATGATAATATTTTTTATAAGACTTTAGATATAAGTAAATGACTCATGTCCAGATGTGATGCATTTTTTTTGTAATTTGTTTCCAAGTAAATAATTAATTGTGAATTTTTTATTACAAATTTTAAAAAATATAAAAACTTGTATGTCTGACCACCTTAACTTGGTCAAAACTTCATGAAATTCTTTTTTATTTTTTTATCCTATAGTATGCAAAGCATAGAATGTGATGCATGTTTTGGATTCAAAAAATGTGATATTATTTGAAAGATATAGATATTTTTCAATCAGGCTATCAACCAGGCTTTTAGTCATAATTCTAATAGAAAATGAATAATTATTATTTATTACATTCAAACTAAAGTATAATTTATATTGGTGGAAATCTGACAAGCTCCTTTACAAACCCTTTTCGTTTCATCAATTTTGGGTAAAAAAAGACATCAGCCACATGGGCGAAGTCTAGAAAAGCAAGGTAAGTTGTTAAACACGTTTTTTGTGTTGACTTCTTAGGATTGGCAGGTTCGAACCAATATCCAAACAAAGCCTAAGGCTAATCCCTAGGCATTAAATTTTGTGTCAGACATATCGGATTCAAATCAGATTTATTCAATTTGAATCCAATATCCTATCCAATTTGAATCCGATATCTAATATGTTTTATATAGAGTTGCAAAAATGTTATACAATTTATAATATATGATTTAAAAAATTCAATAAATTTTATAATTTAATATATAATATACAATATAGTTTATAATGTAATATATAATATACAATTTATGATAATCCCTTACCGAATTTTATGTATTTAATATATAATATATTATATTATTATGTATAATATTTAAATATT
>VDFB02379711.1:48621901-48781251 GCA_007258455.2 Sequoia sempervirens
ATGCAGTCCTTACCCAAAACCCATTTTATGGCTACCAAGACCAAGGAATGGTTATTCTTAGTCATTCTTTTCAACCGCCTAGTAGAAAACTCCCCTAGAAACGTTGTTTGTGACTTATAACAAGTTAGCCAAATAGGAGTATCCATGATTTTGACACTACGCTTACACCTTCTAAATAATGCTAAAATTTATCTATCACCTAGCCTATGAGAAAACTTGCTTAAAACTGTGCTAACAACCCATCACTACTCAAATGGTAGGTATGATTTCCTCACTACTTACCAGCCTATTTATAGAAAAAATGACAAGATGCATGCTAATCCATTTTGAGAAAAACATGATGATAATTAGATGCCAACTTGAAAAGTATGCCTGCGCTTGCTCACATTTTCAGACTAGTTGCATCTGCGGAGGTATGATTCAATGCGTGCTACATTAATAGGAGCTAATTAATTAGCTTTAAAAAGGTGGTGCTCATCGACAATAAGCCGCATGGTCATAGGCTATTGTGTCATCTCACAGGCCTTTCCCAGAGCCCAAGGCAATATCCATATCTTTTCAGGCTGTGATCGTTTGTTTTGGTGTAATCATTTTGACCAGGATATTAATTACTAGCACATACTAAATGCAAGGTTGCAAGGAAAATTATCGGCTCAAGTTTCAAGGAAATCACAACATATCACACGGTTTTCGAATGCAATAATAAAATCATGCTGCCTCAAAATGGCTAGTAGTTCATTTTGCATGAATTGCGAAATTAACAGTACATGCCGAATTAAATGCAAAAGGTATGCTTTCCTCTACCACCTTGAGAAAAGATAGCCAAATATTGCATCAAAAGGCTTAATGATTCAAAGTATTTTAAAAAATGCTAAAGCTCAAGGTCCAGAGAAGCTTTTTTAGCATATCCAGAGTCAAGAAATATTGTGAAGTCTAGAACCCATAGAGGTCTTCATCTAAAGAGAAATGTCAGAGAGTTCATCTCAGCCAATGGAAGAAGAAATTGGCCAAGAGCTGTTTACAGCAATACGGTCATCTAAAGATGTGTATGTCTATAAGGATTTGGCATATGCTACACCTAGTAAACCAAGAAAGCTGAAGAGGGCATATATAGAAGAGCTGAATAGGCCTAAAGACTATAGAAACAAGAAAAGGGTTGAAGAGAAATGGGATAATATCTATGACCCACAGCTTGCAAAAAATGCTAAATCCTTAAGGGAAGTAGCTTGCGCAAGGTTGATAGCACCAAAGGCAGACACTTCTATGGAAAGAAAGGTTTGGTATAGTGGTCTTCCATAATACATGGTCCCACTGGTGCACTACTACCCGAAGATAGTTGATGCTGACATCAAGTGTTATAACCCTAACACTCGCTACATCAAGGGCCAAAAATTAAGAGTTCACATCACCCCACAAGCCATTTGGCATATGCTATGCATCCCAGACCCAAGTAAAAGAAGAGAGAACATTGAGTCCTTTAACCCTAGCAAAGGAGAAAAAACATGGAGGGCGATGAAAAAGAACTCAAATTTCTTGTTGGAGGAGATTAGTAAGAAAGGTATCTCAGGTGCTAAACTACCAAGTATTTCATTGTTGCACGGTATGTTACACGAGGATTTGCAGGATGCAATTTCCATGCTAGCTTTTGTGTGCGACCGAGACTTTGATGAGATGGTGGAAACTTTTCAAGTGGGACCAGCCTTCTAATTTCGCAAGCAACACAATACCTTCTAGTATGATTTTTTTGAGTTCATGGTAGATGAAATGATACGGAAAATAAGGAATTACTGGGTAGAGGGAAAGTTTAGATTTCTTTGTTTCCTAGTTCACATGTTTCTACATCAAAACCCTAATTTCTTTTCTTGGTATTTTGAATTATCAATTTTTGATGAACGAGGTAAGAGGAAGCCAGTGTCCACATGGACACCTTTTCTTTTTGTATCATATGATTATTATATATTTTCATACTATTTCATAACTCCTTTCTTACATTATTTAATCGGAGAAGGTGACATAATCTGGCTCAAAAGGGATCAAATTGGATATATGTAGAGTTTCACTCCCACCTGTGACTGGTTCTTAGGAACATATTTCACAATTCTTCAGATGCGGGGCTTCACTGGTCAACCTTTCCTTCTCCTAGGCTGCGTCAGAGATAGGGTGCTCGCACTTGAAATGTATAGGCAGGTGTGTATCATTGATTTTACCTTCTATAGTAGCAAAAGTGTCAAGAAAAAGGAATTCTTCACTTGTTCGAAGAATTTCAAGTCGTTGACTCTAGTAAAGAAACAATAAAACTAGTTATTGTAGGATAAATTGGCTTATTTAGGGTTGGTTCTGGTAAATGATAAGTGGGATTATAACTCTTTCAATGACTTTCCAGAGCTACACATGAAGGTTACACATGTTTCCCGACCTTACTAGGAGAAGCGGCGTAACCTGTGGGCAAACAAGGATGAAAATTTTATTGAATTGGCGCATATTCCTACGCAAGATAGTAGAGGGCCATAGCACAAGTTCTACTTTGCTGTAGCGGTGGCCAAAGATAATGTCCACATGGGATGCGCCATGTACAATAAGATGGAGAATGAGGAGTGGATTGCTAAAAAAATAGAAGCTTTCTGGAAGTATTGCCAAGAGACATGGCAATTGGATGGCCCTTATGACAGTTTGAAGTATGACAAGGAATTTGAAAAATGGTGGAATGACAGCCACCCTAGCTTGAGCTCTAGTATTAATAAGAGTTGGGACCCAAGGGATGAGTCCAAAGAGCAGGAAGATGAAGCGGCAACATCTTCCTCCTCTGTGCTAAAGGAGAAAGGTCTCAGACAACCCGCCTATGTGGCCAGGAATGTGCGCTTGAATATATCAAGGGCCTCGCATAAACTCACTTGGGTTGCCAAGCCATCCAGGTTATCATTGTAGCAAACAACAATAGTTGTAGAAGCTCAGGACACTCCACCCACAAAGCGGCAGTGCACAAAGAGCATTATCAAAGAAGGTTCATAAGAACTCACCGGAAGAAAAGTGCTTGCAGCTAGCCAGGAGCCTAAGGCTGAGGAAGAGTCATTGACGATTTTGGAGCTGCCATCTACCTGTCAACAGGTAAATTTTGCTCCTTCCCTTGCTCCTCATTCCTTGGTATCTACCCCTACCTCAACGATGATCCCTACCATGAGTACTGGCCCTCTACCTTCCACTTTTAATCCAACATATTCAGGAGGTTTCACCCAATTTTCATAGACCACTCCAATCAGCCTTACTCCTCTGCAGAGCCTTACACCCGCTGTTGCTGCTTAGACTCTCCTTGCCTTTCTTTCTAAAAATGTACACCCTACGGGTACCCCTTCTTTCGCTATTACTATGGATCCCCTTCCATCGCAACAAGATGACACCACAATGACAACTCCTCCACCATCCCAGCCTATAAGTCCTATGGCTGATTCACCAATTCAGTCATTACAAGTGACTAGCCGTTATGTTGGGCCTCAAACCAAGCTTTGGAACATGCCCCACTTCTCCCCACAAACTGTCACTCTCTAGAAGAAACAAATGCCTACACCTATGAGGATTGCCTATCCCTAGACCCTACCTTCTAGTGCTCATTTTATAGGTGGACTAGTTTCGTCACCAACCCAATTTATAGTACAAATTGATTATGAAAAGGAGGCATGCACAAGTAGAATGTGAACGAATAGGGAAAAAGATGACAATGCTTCTATTCAACCAAAAATAGAGACTCTTTATGATGAGGCTAGGTAGGAATTAAAGTTTGTAACCATGTACTCGAGAGTAACCAAACTTTAGGGGGAAATGCACCTGGAAGATTATGAGATATATGTGGTAGGGCTCAACATGAAGGTGGCTCGACTGCTAGATAAGGTTGAAATCATGGAGGAAACACAACGGGTGGTCACCTCTGACTTCCTTAAGATTGGCCGCTAGCTAAAAAAGAAGGATGAGCAGCTTAAAGTGGTAAGGGAGAGGGTTAGTTTTTTGGAGAAAAAAGAGAAATCCTTGGAGGTAGATGTTGCACGTATGACAAAGAGGGCGCTGGCTATAGAGGATGAGAGGAATAGACTTCAGGGTGAACTTGCAAAGATTCAAACCTTGGACCCTACCATGGTAAAAGAGCTACAGTCTAAGAATCAGGAGATGGAACAAAATTTGCAACTGAAGAATGAAGAGCTGGAGCGACTTCGCCTTGAGTATAGTCAAGAAATGGTGCAGAGGAATGAAGCTTTGGAGCACCAAAAAGCTCAATATGAGTAGAAAATACAAGAAAAAGAGGATGAATTTAAGGGCCTTAAAGCTCAAATAGAAGAACTCCAAGAGACAAAGTCTTCTCTAGACATGCAATTAGCAAATCACTCCTGAGCCAAGGAGAATTGGAATAAAGAAATGAGTAGCTCTGCAGAACAACTAGTGTCTGAGAAAAAGAAAAGGCCAAAATTTGCTGAGGCCATTATTTCAAAAGATGCATAGATTTCTTCTCTTAAAATCTCTATCCTATCTTCCCCTACACAGCCAAACATCATTTCGTTGGTTAGGCAGTTGTACATCTCCCACTAGGAAAAGATTAAATATTTTTTCCTAACAATGCAACCTACCCTCCAATTCATCGCCAAGGCATCGAAGCTAAGCTAGGAGGTTCATGATACGATTGAGTAGTTCCCACAGTTCATCTTAGAGAAGGTTCCAGAAACAAAAGATCTGCTCACTGAGCTATACTCGGTCTCTGATGAAAACCTCACCAGAGAGGGTATTGGAGATCAAGATGCTATTTATCAAATGGAAAATAAGCTCATCCATTGCCACTCTTCCTTCCAGCACACTAAAGCAGTCCTAGCTACTCTAAGCAAGACATTGGACAACATACGGGGGAGTTTCTATGAGTTAAACAAGATGGGTTTGTTGTCCCCATTTTTTTGAAAACGGTTCTATTGCCATGGCCGAGTAGATTGTGGAAAAGATAGAAGAGAAGGAAAACAATCTAGAGGATTTCAGGGATTTCAGTCATCCTCCCATAGTGACCGACATTGAGGGAGTGATTCATCCACTTGCATAGCTACTATTTCATTGTGAAGCAGGGGTCTGTTTACCCAATGCACTGCCTCACAAAGAAACTATTGATCTAAGTGGAGTGTAGGAGAATTTGCACAACATGGTGAAGCCATCTAAAGATGAATGGTCACCTCTACAAGCAGCTCTTTCCAATCTCTGACTCCATTATCTAATGAAATGGAACTTTGGCCTATAAACCAGAGAAATTTTGGGTTCTTCGTTCCTTAGTTGAAACGCCCCTGATAGTCGCCAAAAGTTGTTAATCAATATTTATTAGCTCTCTTTGGGTGTATTTTCCTTTATGCTTCGGCCCATGCATCACAAGTAATCAAATTGAACTTTTATCTAGGTTCTCCTCTCCTACTCCACGTGTCTACTCCTCGCAACCTCGAGTCTCTGCATTCCTTTCACATCCTAGGAAACTCTGCTATGCTTCCATGTGTCACGGCTGCAGAATATTTTTGATCATGCTTTCTTGCTGCCTCATCAGGCTCCACTCGAGTTCCACGAAGCGCTCATTCCCAAAAGGTTTTGGCGGGCCCCATAGTTTCTATCTATGGTGTACTCTTTCTACGTGTCTGCTATTTGCAAATCTTTCAGCATAAAGATGAAGTAATAACGGCGGGTAGCGAAATGCGACCACGCGTATCTTTTGCGCCTAGCTAGCGATCATTCCCTCCATTATTGATGAAAAGCTCTACCCATTCCACATGTGTATCATTAACAAAAGTCCTTAGCGGTGAAAGAGAGAGGTTCATTTGAGTAGCGAAAGGCTGCCACGTGCCTAGCCAGTGGATCTCATATTCGAGCGATAGACCAGATGAGCCTAACGATACTGTTGGCCACTGTGTGTCATAATCATTCACACAGGATGGTGACACTTGTCTAATTAGGCCTTTCTAGGACCACCGACATCATTTGCAGAGGATGCACCTATGCCTAGAGTGACTGGATGCTTGGTTCCAGATTGATTATGTTACAATGGCTTTGAGAATATTCTGATTCTTGCATCATTTCTAGGGGATTGCAAAATCTTTTCTGTTGCTGCTCTCCGAAGTGGTGGGGGTTTTTTTCCTACTATATATACTTTTTTTTGTTGTGAGAAAAGGGTCCGAAATTTGGGAGAAACACTAGTTTTTGGTCAAAGATGCTAGGCCTTTTTTTGCTATTTAATTTTATTGCAAAGACTCTCAGACTATGCCAATTGTTCGGCCTTTCTGTTTTTCATGCTACTTAATCAAATTGTAAACTATTCCTTTTATTGTATGGACATTTCATTTGAGAATTTCTATATATGTTGAATGCAACTTTGCTAACCTAGACCATGTCTATTGACTCTTCCTGGTAGTAGGGATGTATGCAATATTATTTTATGTCAATAAATGGATTGTCTATGATATAATTTTCAATTTCTAATTTTCTAGAACACTACCAACACCATTCAGGCCCTTAGATCTATGATTTATCTTGCCTATCATTAAGTCTTGGTGCATCGCCTTAGGTTAGATTTTATTTTATTATATCTGTTTCATTTTCCCTTTCAAACCCCCATTACAGAAGAAGCCGAATTCTCTACAAACCCAGAGGTCACCTAGTTTAGTGCAAAAAGGTCCCCCATAAATTGAGTTTCCCATAAGACGTTGTTACCTCATCAAATTTTGGTGTTAACAGTTATATGACCATAGAACATATATGACAAGGTTTGTACTACTTTGAGACTTACCAGATTAGGAGCAGTTGTAGCATCTTTAGCTTCTTTTAGAGTGTTTACCATCATCTCAATCTTTGGACTTATCAGTCCCTTGAGTTCACATACTCTGCCAATGATCCTTTCATTTTCAAATTTCAAACTTTTTATTTCGTTTAGCAGTGACATTACTTGATTTCCTTGATTACAAACACTTCTAGCTAAAGGGTCAAAAGTGTTTGAAATATTGACCAACCGCTGTCCAGTGTCCTTCATCTTCTTTTCATTTGCTTCAATAAATTTTGACAATACCAAGTAAGATTTATAAACTTTTCCTCCTATAGACATAGTACCTTGAATATTATTTATGCAAGTACTCAACAGAGCCTTGTCTTTGGCAATTAGTTCTCTTAGGCTACCAACTCTCTTCTTGTAGAACTCCTTTTTCACTTTAACCAAAGCTTATTTCTCAAAAGATTCAAAATGAGAATCTATTTAACTCACCACGGGAGGAACCTGATGGGTCCACAACATGAGTAGGCATTATTTTCTATAAGATTCCAGATGCAAGCTTTAACAGTTCACTGTCCTCTATGTGAGATTTTAGTATCTTTTCACTAGCTTTGGCTTGAGCAATTTTAGTGACGATCATATGAATTAGAGATAGAGTATATAGGTTAAATGAGCTTTCATCCAACTTAGGATCTAACTCTCCCTACTGCTCCAATAAAGATTCCTTCACTTACTCTATTTTGATTTCTTGCTCCTTTTTATTTTCAACCTTGGATTTTTCTTTAGGATTGACTTTAGGCATTTCAATTTCTTTAGTATGCACCTCTTTTTCCTCAGCTAACAACTCAATAGGGACCTTAGTTACAACAAGTGTCTTTGTATCTTTCACATCAGGAGAAGTTAGAATATCCTCAAACTCTAGAGGATCAGACACATTCATGTTTTCCTCATTCACATTCTCTTCTCCTAATTCATTTACCTCCACATTCACTCCATTTTTTTGAACATTTACTTCCTCAAAGTTAATATTTTCCTTTGAAAAAATTTATTCCAGAATTTCCTTAGTTTCACTAACAATAATGTTGGTTTCACCAATCATGAGCTTATTTATTCTTGATTTGCTCCTAAATGCCTTTTTAGCCTTTTTAAGGAATAAATCCATTTCTTCAATTGTCATTTCTGAGCACAAATTTTCTAGGACTCTCTTCCTTATATTTTCTTCTTCTGATAAGGTGCTTGACCTTCTAGACTCTAAAGCACTATACAAACTTGCAGGAAAACCAGACATGATTTCCACAAGAACTTTATTGAAAACAATCATATGCTTTATCATTGTTTCTTCAACAATTTTCATACCGAATTCATCAAAGGACTCATACCAATCATAGAGTGGCTTGAGATTTCCATCTTTCACTGCTGCATTCTCAACTTCCTCAACAGACATACTAGGTTTGTCAACTTTGGTCTTTTTCTTTGCTCCTTCTCCTTTGCCAAAAGATTTACTCTTATTTAATTTGATAACATGAGTACCAATAGCCTTTAATTCCCTCACTACTTCTGAATCAATTTATTCTTCTTCATCTGTAAACAAAACTTTGTAAGCTCTTGTGCTTTTATTCTTTTATCTTTTTCTAGAAGCCTTAGCTTGATTTGACTGAGTTGCAGAGGAGCTTCTAGGGTGAGCTAGAGATGTTCCTAAATTGGCTGATTCTACCTTTTCTTTCTCCTTAGCTACTTCAACTTCTCTTTGTCTCGTCACTTCTCTTAGTTGATGCATAGGGGTGCCAAAACTCTCTACAAGGGATTCTATCTCTTTTCTTACCCTTTTAGATATCATGGGCTTCTTCAATTCCGAGTGAACTTGTAAGCCTTTCTCTGCATAAGTACCAAACCTTTCTTCACCTTGATCCAGTGGCAATTTTAGCAGATGTTCTACATACATCCTCAAAATTTTCTCATCTACTTCATAACCCATAGGCGTGATCCAAAATATTCTAGGATCAACAGCTTCCATATGGCACTGGTCAATGTCTACCATGAAGCAAATAGAGTCTTTGTATTTCTCCACAATTGTACTTGGAATTCTTTCTCTTGGATGCATTAAATTCTGAAAACTTTTGAAGTATCTCGACAGGATTGTATTGCAGGCTTGTCTATCACCCAATCCACATAACATATTCCATATCTGAACAACTACCATCATATCATTACGCCATTGAACTTTACCAACTCCTCGTACTTCACCCGAGAAGTAGAAAATAAACATATCAACAAGTTACCATACTTGAATGTGTTCTTCTTATGCTTCTTGATTTTTCCCAAATTCTCCATTAACTGGATTCTGAGCAATTCACATAAATCATAGTATACATTATGTTTGACCATTTCATATGTTGCATAAATAGTTGTGTTGGATACATAATTCTCCCCACTTAAATGATAAATCTTATAACCGATAATCATTGATACAAATTTTACATCCACTATGACAATATCATCTATCATCATTGCCCTTCTGTCCCATTTTGAGCCTGTCACTTCAATAACCTTACCATTCTTTAGAGACTTCAAAACTAGAAGCTTACCAGTGGAATTTAGTCTAGGGTATGTGGAGGATCATCATGGAAAACACAGGCCCTTAAGTGGCAAAAAATTTAGAAAAATTAGAGTTAGGCAACTTGGCATAAAAATTTGAATAAGTTATCTATATTATTTCAAAAATATGTATGAATATAATCTATAGAAAATTGAATGTAGTTTCTAAACTACTAGGTTTATTTAAAAAATAAATAAATCTATTTGGTGAAAATTTGAAATTTCAATGCAACAGTACTTAAATTTTAGGGAAAAAATAAGAAGTAGGTGTCTATCTGATCACTCTAACCAAAATAAAATGATAATATTTTTTTATAAGATTCTAGATATAAGTAGATGACTCATGTCCCGATGTGATGAATATTTTTTGAAATTTTTTCAAAGTAAATAATTAATTATGAATTTTTTATTAAAATTTTTACAAATATAAAACCTCGTATGTCTAACGACCTTAACTTGGTCAAAACCTCATACAATTTTTTATTTTTTTTAATCCTATAGTATGCAAAACATAGAATGTGACACATGTTTCATATTCAAAAAATGTGATATCATTTGAAAGCTATGGATATTTTTCAATCAACCTATCAATCAGGACTTTAGTCATAATTCAAATAGAAAATGAATAATAATTATTTATTAAATTCAAAGTAAAGCATAATTTATATTGGTGGAAAGCTGAGAATCTCGTTTAAAAACCCTTTTCGTTTCATCAATTTTGGGTTAAAAAAAGTTGTCAGCCACATGGGCCATCATAACAGTTACATATTGCCACTTTTGGCCCATCATGATCCTGCACATACCCTCCAGTGATTGCACATATAACTTCTTTGGTGATTTTTAATGGCACATCCAACCACATGAATTCATCATGGAAACAACTCAACAAATATCAAACACATTCATCTTCTTCGAATATGGGAAATTTTGCAAATTGCACAAATTTCTTATCTTCTAGGGTTTTGAATTCTGGTTTCATAGTAAGATATTCTTGAGTTATATGATGAGTGTACAAATACAACAAATGTGAGGTTCCCAAATCTTCAATGTTTGCATGCACATAAGCCCTAATATCCTCAATATGCAAGACTTCGTACGACATCGATGAAAATGCACCTAAGGGTTCAGTATCTACAGACTTATACAGATGCCATTTGAACTTTGGATGAGGCCTATCCTTAACTTCAACTACCAGAGGAGTAGACATGATTGCAATCACACAAATTGACAGGTTTTGAATAAATACCTTTCGGGGACGAGAATGAAATTTGATTGTAGATTATCCTTTATGCTTGAGTCTCTCCAAAAATTTGCAATGATCACCTTAGAGCTCTCCAAAATGCTTTTCTCCAAATGAAATATGACATATGAGGGTTGAAGCCATTCCTTTTATTGTACACATACTTAAATCTTTTATTTTACAATAAATGCTCTTGTCGTAACTCATCTATTTTTCTTCCTTTTAGGCACTGAGATCAATGACTCTTATGTGGATTGCCAATATGCTTCACTAATACTTCTAACTAGTCGAACAATATCTGAAGGATATCAAATCTCCTACGGGACCTATCTGAATTCCAGTATCATTCACCTCTAAGAGGGGGTTGGAGAGTTTTTCTTGATAACTCCCCCTATGCTAGAGACCTAAAATTAATTCCTTGAGGAATTAGTAGAAGTTGCTTCTAGTGTAGGTCCACTTCCTTCTATAGAGGGATTCTTCTTCACCCATTTCTTCTACATCTTTTTTATCACATCAGTAGTAACTTTTCCTTTCCCTTTAACATCCTATTGCATGTTCTATTTTACTGGGCCTCTTCTATTCCAACATAATCTAATGATGTGGCCAAATTTGTTGTAGTTGTAGCACACAACATTTCTTTGTCCAGACCAATTGTTCCACTAAATTTTTCTTGATCTGCATTTTTTAGAAATATGTTCAAATCTATGGCATGCATAGCATCTGACATCTCTATGAAAGTTTTTCATCACAATTTTGCATTCACTTGACTTATGACCATACTTATAGCAATTAAAAAATTGACCTAAAAATGATGGTCTACTTGAGTTCACCCTACTTCTACACTGAGAAGCCATATGACCAAATTTGTTGTAGACATAACAATAGCCATTAAATATTTGAGCATTTGGTTGCCTTATCGGATCTCTTCTGGTTCCTTTCATCTGACTTCCTTATCTAAATCTTCCTTGTCAAGAATTCCTTTGTCTAGAGTTTCTTTGTCCAGATCCATAACTTTCTCCTTCTTCATATCCAAGATCATGTTTGTCACCATCAATTCTTTATCATTTGATCAGTTCATCAAGGTTGGTTGAGCTTGCTCTAAATTTCTCCTTATACTCATTTGTTGTAGGAAGTTCATCTCTAAGGTCATCAAGCTGCTTTTCAAGGATTTCTTCATTGTTCTTGGATTGCCCCAATTCATTATCTAGTCAACTACATTATTCAAAATTTTCTTTCAAGGACTGTGCAAGCTTTTGTTCATTCTTCTTTATGTCCTCGAGATCCTTAGTCATTCTCATCATGGTGGATTCGATTTCTCACTTCAAGGCAACATTTTCTTTGGAAAAAATTTCACATTCTTCTATTTTCTCCTTCAAAGCTAGACTAAGTTGTCCATCTTCCATACCTTTATTATTCTATTTGAGCTGACCACATAGTTCCTTTCTTTTCTCCCTTGATTCATTGATCTTGTCTTATAGTGACTCGATGAACTTTTTTGCATTCTCCATATTTTCTTGCAGTTCCCAATTCTCAGATTTTATCTAGTCAAGATCATATAAGGCCACCATAAGTTGTTGTTGAAGACTACTTTTATCCATTGAAAAACACCTTCCAAGATCTCCTCAAGCTGTAAGAATTCTTTCGAGGAACTAGCTTTGATACCAATTATTGGAAACAAGAAACACTAAGAGGGGGAGTGAATCAGTGTTGAGAAAAAATTCGACTTTATTGTTCTGTGATTTAACTTACTTAACCATTCAATAAAAGAAACAAGCATCAATAGAAAAAAAATAATCTCAACGCCATAACACCAAATTTTTTACGTGGAAACCCTGTTAGGGGAAAAACCATGGTGGATGGCTAATCCACAATATAATATGAGTATACCCAAAATAAGAAGCACAAAATGGGAATGCACTTGCATTCAGGCTCACTGCCTAGAGCTCATTGCTCAAAATGAATGGGATCACTGCCCTACAAAGATTTGAAATAAATCCAAAAGAGTGAACTGATGAAATAGCATCACAATGCCTAATTACAATTCCAATTAAGCTCCGATGACAATATGCTATCCTTAAGAAAAGTTCAACAATTTTGCTCTGGCTACACAATTCACACTGCAAAAATATTAATGCACAAGTGAAACTGTGCATAATCGCTTAATCGATCTTCCTAATGATTTCAACACACCAACACACTACTTTCTCACACACATCAAATGATATATCAAATCTCTTATATATCCACAACTAGAAATACAATCGCTATAGGTCAGCCTTAATAAAACTTGGAAATATTATTAACTGTCGGCCCAAAATTGCAATTAGATTTTCAATGTGGATCTAACAACATCAGCTAGACTATAGCTGAGACCTGTAATTAAATGTTTGAAGATGAAGAAATTTTAAATAATTCCACTTTACACATCCACAATGCGCCACATTCACTGAGTCGGCTACAACGAACAAATAGACATAAAACATTCTACCAAACCTCCAACCTCGCACTGCAACTAATGAAACACCACAAAATTTAGTAATAAGATAATATATGTGTTCACCAAGCAATCCTAGGGGTCCACAACACAAAACAATGATTTGGTGAAGTAGATAGATTGTCTGACTGGTTGGATACCCTATTCTTCAGATATTATGTCAGTAACACACAATATTGCACTTTATCTATCGATATGACTAGATACAAATTTGCGGACCATGAAGATGACTTCAGTTTCTAGCAATGACAAAATTGGAAGCCATATGTCAACAATATCATCATTAATAGGCCCCTAGGATCCTTATTTTTGCATATTGATGCATACTTTGGCTAATATCCTAACAAAAACACTTTAAAACCCCAAAATATTGAAGACTTGCCTCAAAAACCTCTATTGGAAGAATGAAGAAGAATGTCTAACTATGAATTTTTTTTCATTTTCATTGATGTCACCATGTTATATGGGTTGTAACTAGAAGACTAAGCCATTGTTTGATCTAGTATTTTAGACTGGTAGCTGAATCGATATATAGTTTACATCCTTCAATATTTTGGTCTGCAATCCTTCGCAGCTGATTTTTGTTGCTTGAAATTTTAGGAAATGTTTTATGGATGTTGGAAGCATGTACATTCAAAATATCTCACCCACAAATTCTCGTATAGTGTATCAACATTATTCTATTGATTGCATTTCACTATTAAGCATATCTCTGACTTACCTCATGAATAATTAGTGTTATGGTGAATTAATCTTGCTATCCGCATGTATGTGTGACCTATCTTAGGTCTATACCGACATAATGTAGTGTGCTACCCATTTTAATTTATTTTTTGGAAATATTTTGTAAATTCTTGAAGCCAACAATCAATTTTCTTAGTTGCATCTAATTAGGCTGACCTAATTGATTCTTGTGAATAAGTTAGATATATATGTTGGAAAGTTTTGAGGATTGTGTTGTGTGACAAATTGCATTTATGTGAATGTGAAGAAGTGCGAAAATGATGAAGTGTGTTAAGTCAGTTTATTGAGCATCACCAGAATTGAATCAAAACTTGTTAGGTGCACTCTTACCAATTCATCTTGGCTATAAAGCCACTTTTTGTTTTGTAATCCTTTTTGTAGGTAGTGAGCCTCCTTGTGTAAGTAGTGAGCTTTTGTATCCAAACATTGGATCCTATTCTAGGTAGTGAGCCCTTTGGCAGTGAGCCTTTTATATTTAGTTTTGGAATTACTTTATGTTGTGAGTTAATCCTCACCATGGTTTTTCTCTTATTGGGTTTTCCACATAAATCGTGTGTTTATTATGTTAATATTGCTTTATGTTATCTGCATTTTATGTTCATACTTATAATAAAATTAAGTGGATAAGAATTTGATAAGTGTTTGAGATTTGAATTTGAGTTTGGTGAAAACTAATTCATGTTAGAATTGTGAAACAAACACAAAACCACAATCCATGGGATCAAACAACAAACAAATAAACATTTCATGCAAGAGATCTACAAACAAGAATTGCTATAGTCTTCAACAAGAAAAAAACCACAGAAGAGACTTTTAAGAGGATATGAAATCTCCAGATAATATTCAAGAAGTAATTATAATGAGGGTTGAATGCTTATAAGAGAAAAGCCCTAAATGAGAAATGGATCAAATCATGACAAGTGTCAACATCACATTAGATGAGACATAATGATCTAATATTAACTCAATTAATAAAGCAATCCTAAGTTTAGCTTAAGTGCAAAGAATAAATTAGACTAATAATCAATTAAATATTAATTAATTATTAGCTAATGCATGATTACTCTAACACCCCCCCTTAAGATGAACTTAGAGAGTAGGTAAAAACCCTAAAGAGAATACATGATGGGTCCTAACAAACAAGGCCATGAAGGTACCCATGTACAAACAAAAGATCTCTATAATGTGGAGAAATAGAGAAAACCTCATGGGAAAAACTCCACTCCAAAAAGATATGAAATCCAAGTGAAGGACTGAAGAAGCCTCCAAACAAAATAAATTTGTCACAAAAGATAGGAACAAAGGATGCACAAAAGAACACCACTGAAGCATGAAGAAGTTGCAAAATTTGTCAAAGAATGACTACTAAAAGGTTAAAAGAAGAACCTCCTCTAAAACATATGATGATCAGGATCAAGAAGACGAGAATATGTATGAGTGCCCCCAATGACACTACTTGAATCTGATAGAAAACCAAGGAAAACATAAAGAACTGAATTGATACAGATGGCACAAGTACCAATAGTCTGAAGAAATGATCAAGTGAAAAATGGAAGGTCACCTCTAGAAATAGGAATGCAAGAGTGTCCATATGGTAAGTGCTCCTTCTCACCGAAATGCATGGGTAACCAACTGTTGCATCTTCCTAGTACACAGGAACAAATACTATATACATAACTCACTCCAATGTGAAACCAAGGAAGCAGTAGCACCAACAATAGAAACCCCCCATAATATTGAAAAGGGAGAGACATGATAGGTACATTGAAACTGAATGCCTGAATGTAGTGCATGATAAAAAACCAAGAACATCTAAATGTGCAGACATGAAATTACAAGTAAAGATAAAGGATGTGAAAATAAAATTCACATACATGAGAAAGGTATGAAGGAAAAACAAAGGAAAACATCAACCTCCATGGAACTTTATATCATAGTGCAAGTATAACAAGGCACAAAGTGATATGCAAGAGTCCCAATACTACACATTCAAAGCTGAGGAACTTTATCTCAGTGTGTTTACAAAATAATAAGTACTTGCAATGTGAGCCCATAATGTCCAAAAAATAACATGCTAAAAATACAATTCTATGATATAAAAAGAGGAAAATGGTAGCACCATGATGAAGTACATGAAAAATATGAACTTTAAAAAAAAATGGCACCCAAAAATGTGTCCGAATGCAGAAGATATGGCCCGTTGAAGTCTCCAAAATGAGAACTAAATAGTTACAACACTGAGAAAATAGAATTTTGGAAATAAATAGAAGTCAAAATTGGAAAATACCTGCACCATTGCAAATAGCATGAAATTCTACCCCATTTCAAAAAAAATTACACAGTAAAATATCATTGTACGACCAAGATATGGCCTCTAGAAGTTGAGGTGCAAAATTGAAAAACCCAAAGGAAAGGGGCCGAGAAGGACAAGAAATCATCTCTGCCAAATTTTTCAAAAAAACCACTAGAAATAGGGGTCCACCAATTTTAGAGGTATTGGTAAAAAATCCTCCAATTACAGTGGATGTCGATTATTTTACAAAAAAATTAATAATAATTGCAAAAAAAAATTGCATGTTTTTACTTTTAAAGAAAAAAACAACAAAAAAAATTTATACTTTTTCAAATATATATATAAAAAAAAAAAAATTACATGAAAAGAAATTAAAACTTTGATTTGCTTTTAAAAAAAAAAAAAAAAAACAACATTTAAAAAAACTTTTTGAAAAAAATATTCAAAAAACAATTAGGAGCGGTGTGATCTGTGCCCTACGCGGGGCCCAAGGGCCACACTACCAATGACAGTGCAATACCTATGGGTACCCCACAATAGGGGGTGGAGCCCAAGGGCCATCGCTCTACCATATGGTGACAGGCGACGATACCCTTGGGTACCATCCCTCTCCTTTTTTTAATTTAAAAAAAAAATATTTTTTATGAAAATCAAACCTACACACCCTTTCAGGGTATTTTTAACAAATTTTTTAATTTGGTTTTTCCTAAATTGCAAGAAAAAAGCGATTTGTTTTTGTTTTTTAAAATTTACCTCAATTTTCATGTTGGGGAGGTCATACGACTTCCTAGGCAATTTTTTTTATTGGTTTAAAGGTAAAATGCTCAGATTTTGATGATTTGATAGTCGATATAAGGGTTTTTGGGCCTTATGAGAATGATGGTGATGTCCGTTTCAGCTCAAAATACACCAAAAATATAGCTACCCTCCAAATTTGGAGATAAAGCAATTGCTTTAAAACCTTGTAGATCTGATGTTCAGAGTCAAAATCTGGCAAAACAAAAGTCAAATTTGACTTTCTCAATAGCTCTAAATCCAACGATGAAGTTATTTTTAGACAAAACTGCACTGTAAAATGTCCACCTCCAAAATTTGCAAAGAAAACAAAGGGGATTTAGATCTAAAGCCTACAACCCTTGTTGAAGAAAAATACTCATAAATTGAGAAGAGGTTTATTGAATCCACACTCTGGATACCATGTCAGAATTGTGAAACAAGCACAAAACCCTGAGCCTCGGGATCAAACAAAAAACAAATACACCTTCTACGCAAGAGATTTGCAACAAGAATTTTTATATTCTTCAACAAGAAAAAAGTTACAAAAGAGACTTTCAAGAGAATATAAAAGCTCTAGATAATATCCAAGAATTAATTATAATGAGGGTTGAATGCTTATAAGAGAAAAGCCCTAAATGAGAAAGGGATTAGATCATGACAAGTTTCAACATCACATGAGATGAGACATAATGATCTACTATTAACTCAATTGATAAAGAAATCCTAAGTTTAGCTTAAGTGCAAAGTATAAATTAGACTAATAATCAATTAAAGATTAATTAATTATTAGCTAATGCATGATTACTCTAACATTCACCCCTCCTCTCAATTGTCTTGCACCTTTTAACAATTGGTATCAGAGCTTTGGTTCCTTGGTGAAAAGCTTCACCGCTTGAGGAAGATCCTGAAGGTTGAACAAATGGATGATAAAGAAGAACTCTAAACTACACTTTGAAGATCTTCATAAGGCTTAAAATGAAAATAGAGATTTGAAAGAAAATATTGATGAGGAAAATGAATGGGTCCAAAAATTAAAAGAGCAATTGAAGAAATTCAAAGAAAGACATACAGAGGTGAGTAAGTAGCAGAAACAAGAGATCATGGGATTGAAAGTGCTAGTGGAAGAAAATAAGAGAATTGAATAATATATGAATATAGTGGTGTACAAAAAGAATGATGAATGCACTAGACTTGAACAAGAGGTCGTGAACTTGAAAGTAAAACTTGAGAAAGAAAAACTTTGTGAAAACAATTTCAAACCTAGATTTGACAAGCTTGATGAGTTGATTGCAAGATAGAAAATAAGTAAAGACAATGGTGGCTTGGGAAATGAAATAGGTGAAAGCTAAAAGGATAATAAAAAGACTCAAGACAAAAGGAAGTAGAAAAGAAATCCAAGAAAATTTGCTAGAAGACTACCTATTAGACAACCAAATGCTCAAAGGTACCCATCTTTCAATGGTGTTTGTTTTTCATGTTATAAATTTGGTCATAAAGCAAGTGAGTGAGATCCCTCCTTTGGAAGTGCAAAAAAAACATGAAGCTTTCATAATAATATCTTGATATAAAAGAAAATGGATAAAGTGAACCATTGTTGACAATGGCTCAACCATTAATGTGTGTAGTGTGACTCTTTTGGATAGGCTTGGCATCGATAAATCAAAAATTCAACCTAACTCTTTATCTATTAATGGATTTGACAATGTCGGAAAACAACCACTTGGTGTGATCACTTTTCCTATTATAGCTAGGAAGGCCACATTAGAAACAATGATCCATGTTATGCCTCATGATCTTTCATACAATATCCGCTTAGGCAGACCATGGATTAATGCAATGAATGGGGTGGCTTCTAATTTTCATCGTAAAATGAAATACATCTACAACAACAAAGTGTACACACTTGGCATTGATCTTGACCCTTATAGTGTCTTACAACTTGATAAAGACAAAGAGAATCCCTTGAAAATATTAACACCAACCACACAAGTAGATCCGATGCAACAAAAAGACAAAGAGAACCATATCGAGGAAGTCACAAAGCTATTAAAAGATGATTGGGGTTCCTTAGATTTCACACCAACATTCATGGGTGCATACAAGATCACACACAAAGACTCTAAAAAGGGAGAAGAGAAAGCAATGATGTCAACACAAAATTTGGAAGACCCTTTGAAAGCATCCATCTCAACCACTTTAGAACAAAATCCAATAGATTATAGAACAAACTTTGATGAACTTAATCATGAGCAACCACCAGATCCAAAAGAAATGAAGAAGCTTTATGGCAAAGGTTATGAGCTTGTGAAACAACTTGCATATAGTGGAAAAGGAGGTGGTTCTAAAGAACAAGGTATCTACAACCCTATAGAGTCTAAGACATAATAAAAAACTTATGGTCTTGGTTATTGTCCTTTGATAGAAATAAACAAGCCGTGCTCAATAAAAACACCATCACAAAAGATTCTTATAAGATGACTTCAATAGTAGTGCATCCTGAACTTATAGACACTATTGGTCTTTATCCTTTGTAAGAAATGAAATAGACAAAGGAATTCTTTCTTAATGTAAATGTCATCTTTCAAAACATTGATGATTTGAATTCATTAGATTTTACATCCTCCTTTCAAGGATAGAACAAAATATTGCAATCTAAGGAGTCTTTCATAAGTATGACATCTTGTACTAAGCAAGAGATATCTTTGTTGCATAATAAAGGAACACCTTCTACCATTGACCAAGAAGGTATCTTGTTGAGATTCCTCCAAGATCACTTAATATCTCTTCCTCCAAGAACATGAAAGAAATTCTATTACAAGACTTCGTTTTACACCAATAATAGAGTTAATGGTCATTCTACTAATTCATGTAAGCCTTTGAGCAGTAAAATCTAACATCTTAAGGAGTTTGGTGCTCTCCCTTATGGGAGGGAACCTAATTCCTCTAATTGATACTAATTTTCACTCTACCATGCATCTTATCAATCATTTCAGCTCAACCTTGTCTTGCACTAAGTGGGGGCAAGGGGTTAGGTAGCCTTGTCCTCATATGTCACTTGTTGTTGTCTCTTTTGGCTAGTTGATCTCCTTTCATTATCATATAAGAGAAAGCTTGGGATGTGCACGACATGCTTTAAATTGACTCGCATGTGATATACTCATTCATGATGTAGTTTGATTTAGAAAGGTATGACTTGGCATAGTGCTTCTCAAATAAGCTCTCATGTCTTCTTCTACTTTAAAGCAATTCCTCACAGTAATGATGTTAGAAACCGCTTTAAACTAGGGGCATACATCGACACTCATTTTGTATCATTGCATGATTCTATTCTCCTTGTGATGCATCCGTTTCTTGGTGGTGTCATTGAGTTTGATTCCCTCCAAGAGCATGATATTTCTTTGAATTGTCCTCTCTTGGAAACATTAGACATGATGTTCCCTAAGAAGAGACCTTGCATGAACTATGAAAAATACCTTTGAAAAAATCATGCACTATCTAGCATTTACAACGTTGCTTTGTTCATGAGCTCCAAGTATACAAAGTTTTTCTTGTCTCATGAAGCTCAAAAATAATTTTTGCATGGCACCTTATTGAAGTTATCAGGAGGTATAACTTTGGTATGGTTGAGTGGGAAGCTGAATCTAAGGCATGACTTTCCCCATAGCCACTTGTGTGTGTGTGAGTGCATACCAACCATGAGTGTATGTTTATCACTTTTTAGGAATTCTCACCCAAAGGAAAACCATGAGTTATGTCACCTCAGAGTGAGTATGCATTTTTCAGACAAACAGCCTAGATTTGATCCACATTGTGTTGGACAAACGATTGAAGCTTGATCCGATCTCTTATTTTACTTTTTCTTTTAGTCATTGCCATTCTATGATCATGTATCTTATTTTTCTACATATCATTCACCTTGCACATGTCCTCTTGTGCTTATATCAATTTGGCTTTGAATCTTGAATCCTGGGGGCTTGGCCACCTCATTTGATCATTGCCATCCTTTTTCGTCCACATTGGTACAATTGGACCCCTCTTGAATGTAGCGTAGAAAAATGGATCTATGGAAATTTTTACACTTGTTATGGGAATAATTAATGATAAATTGGACTTAATGCCGCCTTGATCTAGTGTTGTGAGGCATTTTACACATCCACATTAATTCTTGGGCCCGTTTTAAGCTAAATTAATTTAACTTTGTCCTAATTTACTGTTGTAAAATGTGTTTATTGACATCTTAACATTAAATTTAGGAGGCTTGTAAATCAAGTGGACCTAATCTAGTGTTGTAATGTGTTTTACACATTCACATGGGATTTAGGTCCCTTCTAAGATAAATAAACTCAAATTTTCCTTAATTTAGTGTTGTAAAGTGTATTTATTTACACTTTCACATTGGATTTTTGGCCCTATTGTATTTATGACCTTTATATCATCATTAGTAGGCCCCTAGGAACCTTATTTTTGCATCTTGAGGCATATTTTGGCTAATATTTAGACAAAAAATAGTTTAAAACCCCGAAATATGGAGGACCCACCTCAAAAACCTCAAGGTGGGACGCATTCACCCAGGGTGGCGAATGAGTCCCTTTTGGGGACTTTTTCAAAATTGAGCGATAAAATTGCAATTCTAACTTGAATTTTGATGAATGTCAGCATTGGGGGATCAAAATAATGGTCATTTGAGTGGCTTAGCTATATAAGAAAGCTCTGAAATCCTCATTTCATCGAAGCATCATCCATCCATCATGTATGCAAGTTATCAAGTCAAGAGTTAATTACTTCAAGTCTTCACAAGTTCATCAAGATAATATTCAAGGGCATAATTCTTTCTCAATTGTTGCAACAATTTAAGATCCATCATCATGAAAAGGTTATAACTGCATTATCTTATGTTCATGTTTCATTATATTGTTTCATCATTTGGTTTAATTACCTAAAAGGGGTTTGACCAAGGCAAACTCCTATTCCCTAACAATCAACATTTCTCTCTCTTTCTTTGTGTGATTGTAGGTCTAGGTGCTTTAGAGGCTTGGAGATGATTGAAGAATAGGTTTCAAACTTGTTGGATTCATCTCCCTATTTGCAAGGTTAAAATATTGACAAAAAGTCATTTGCAATCCCAAAAATTAGGGTTTTAGATTCAAACACTCGGAGGAGAATAATAAGTAGATCTAGACTTTGTATTTCCAAAAATAGAAAATTGGACTCATTTCCATTAGTGGTGAATGAGTCCCACTATAGGCATTTTTCCAAACATCTTTGTGGATTCAGATACTCTTTTTCCCAAAACTTGTTCTGATGCAGTTTCCTAGAATTGGGACTGATTCGGCCAAAATGGTGAATGAGTCCCACTAGGCTTAAAAATCAACATCTTCAGGATTTCAGAGTTCCATTAAACATCCTCATCAAGCTTCCAGGTGCAAACTTTCAATTTTATAGCTTTTTGTTTTGTTTCATTTGTATTTAGCATATATTTGCATATAACATTGTGTTTTCCAATGTCTTTTATTTTCCAAGTTTATGCTTGGTGGTAAACCCCTCATTAGACATCTTTCAGCCTCTATGATAATTCCCCTTGCTATATTTCAATCTCCTTTGCATTGGAACCTCAAGGATTTTTTCTTGAGTGAAGCGTTAAGGTTTTTGTATCTCTCTCCTTTTAGGTTCAAAACCTTAGAAGTGTAAGAGAGTCCCCAGGATAAAAATATTTATTTCACTTACAAAGTTAGCTTCCACATCATCAAGATCTTCTCCATATAAATCTTCAACCATTTTTTATTTTCCAACCTTGAAAGCAGACTCTATTAGTGTACCATTTTTTAAACCAAGTTTTCTCATTTCAAATGAAGTTAGTGTACCCCATAATAATCTCTATAATAAGTATTAAAATTCCAACTTCCTCAATAGAAAATTACCTTTCACTGTAAGAATCAAGAAGAGATCTAAGAACTTTCTTTACAACTCTAGGTTCTTTGACTTGTTCACCAAGACCTCTCATTGCACTTACATTTTCATCAAATTTCAACATAGAGTAATTGTTTCATCTTAATACTTTCACAAGGTCTCAAATTATGCCTTCAAAGTCTACAAATTTTCTTGTTTAACCTTTTCATCTCCTTCATAAATTCTCTCTAGCTTATCCCAAACTTCTTTAGTAGTCTTTAGATTCATAAATTTTACTAATTTAGAATTTGAAAGACTATTTAAAATAATAAATCTTTCCTTAGCATTTACCTCATGGGCCTTTATCTTACTACTTGTTCAGCATATTGAGTCTTTATTTCCTTTTCAATCTCATACCCATAGGATGCCAGATATACTTCCATCTATGTCTTCCAGAATGCATAGCCTGTGCCATCAAACTACAATGAAATAACTTGCACAATAGTAGAATATGATATGAGATATGTTGAAAATATTGGATAATAATTGAGAATAACAAGCCACTTCGAGGGGGAAACCACCAAATATATTAAATGAGAACATAATTCACAATATGATAATGAAATAAGAGTTACAACCTCCTATATATACCTATTTATTCCTAGGATATCACCTAGGCTAACTTAAACACCCCTATATAAGCCCTAGGTTGGCCTAACTAAATAATAATATAATAATGATAACATGACTTAACTAGGAGTTAAGATAGCCACAAGATGACTATTCATAACATAATGTACACCAATACTAAGGGAGTATGGAATCTTGTCCTCAATGAAATCAAGTGTGGATTCTTCTTAATGAAATCCTCATCCTGCCATATGGCATTTTCAACTAGTAATTCTTCTATTGGATGAGATACTTAGTGAGATTTCTATTCCTCAACTTCATTGTGTGTGTTTGATGAATGCACTATGGTTCCAAAATGATTCTTCCTTCTTCATTTAGCTTTGGAAGTACTATTTGAGTTGGAATATTATGCCCAATTACCTTCTTCAAACAAGAAATATGAAAAATTGAATGTATCTTTATTGTTGGTGGCAACTCCAACTTATATGAAACACTAATGATCTTTTGCATGATTTGGTATGGGGCATAATACTTTGGAGACAACTTATTATTATTTTTATTTTGCTTTAGTGATATTTTCTTAGAAGGCTACAATCTCAAGAAGATCCAATCCCCAACTTCAAAACTTCTTTCACTATGATGTTGGTAGATACCTGGTGCTTCATTTATTTTTACACCATGGCTAAATTCTCCTTGAGTCTTGAAAGTACCTATTATTGATGAAGCAAGTGGTCCTCTACTACCTAAAGTCTTAGTGACACCTTTAATGATGATGTTATGGAAGGAGGATGATATCCATAAAATTCCAAAAATGGAGATATTTTTGATGAGTTATGAAAATAAGTGTTATCCCACTATTTTATGTGTTGGTATGTGGCAACTAATCATGCTATACTGTATAGCCCATGGTATACTATACACCCTTTCCCCTATCCTTGCGGGGTCTAGGGCGGGCCCCGGGCGGGGGTTCGGGGGTGGCAGCCCTTGAGAAAAAATTTCTTCCTACTTTTTCACGTGATCAACGAAAAAGGGAAAAATCAATGAAAAAGGAAAAATTCGATTTTGTAGAACCTAAAAATATGGAAGCTTCTAAGCTTGGTAAAAAAGGGGTTCATATGGGTATTACTGTACGATGAAAAAAGTGATTATTCGCAAGATTGTAATAGGTTTTACACTGAATAATAAAAAGTATTGGATGGCTGTAGTTTGGTGGATGTAGCCCAGATTGGGTAAACCACGTTAAATATTTGTGTTATGATTTATTCTCTGTTTGTTTTAGTTTCTTTGTTTATTATATAGATCTGCATTTAATTGTTAGATATCTACCATCTCTAACCCTAACAAGTGGTATCAGAGCGAGTTGTGTTTCGATTATCGTTTGTAGGAAAGATCTCATAGTTGAGTGGGAGTCTCACGGTTGAGTGGGAGCAATGGTAGATGAGGGTAAGAAAGTTGAGAAGTTTAATGGGTAGAACTATCAGTTATGGAAGATGCAGATGGAGGACTATCTCTATCAGAAGGATTTATGGCGGCCATTAGAAGGGAAAACCAAGAAACCCGTAGCAATGTTAGATGAGGACTGAGAGATCTTGGATATAAAAGCTCTTGGCAGTATTTGTTTGTGCCTAGCACAAACAATGGCATTCAATATTACAAAAGCAAAGACAACTCAAGAGTTGATGGAAACCTTGGAAAAGTTATATGAAAAGCCTTCCGCTTCGAATAAGGTATTTCTTATGAAGCGTTTATTTAATATGAAAATGGTAGAAGGTGGGTTAGTTACTGATCATTTAAATGAGTTTAATATGGTCACCAGTCAATTAACTTCTGTAAAAGTAAATTTTGATGAAGAAGTTAGTGCTCTTCTGATTTTGTGTTCTTTGCCTGAAAGATGGAATAGCTTGGTAATGGCTATTAGCAATTTTGTTTCTGGTTCGAATACATTGAAGTTTGATGATGTTGTTGGTGTTATTTTGAGTGAGGAAATTCGTAGGAAAAGCTCAAGTGGAACATCCACATTAGACAGTGTTTTGAATGCAGAAAGCAGGGGCATAACAAAGGAGAGAGGAAACAATTTTGGAAATCATGGGAAGTCACGAGGAAAATAAAAGGATAGAAAGTCCCAATCTAGAGACAAGAAGGATTGCTGGTACTGTGGTAAGCCAGGTCATTTGAAGAAAAATTGTTGGTCTCAAAAAAATAAAGAAGGAGACAAAAAGGAAGGAAGTAAAGAGGCAAATGTGGTAAGTAATAAATCTAATGAGGATGCTTTGATTCTTTCCCTTGATAATGCTGATGATTCTTGGGTGTTAGATTCAAGAGCTTCATTTCATGCTACCCCCCATAGAAGTTATTTTCTTGATTATGTCCAAGGGGATTTTAGGCTAGTTTATTTAGGAGATAATGAACCCTGTCAGATTGTTGGAAAGGGAAGAATCAAGATTAAGTTGTAGAATGGGAATCATTGGCTACTACGTGAGGTAAGGCATGTTCCAAAGTTAATCAGAAATTTAATTTCAGCAGGGCAACTAGATGATGAAGGTTGTGTTGTTAATTTTAGTGATAAAATCTAGAAGGTCACAAAGGGTGCCTTAGTGGTAGCAAAAGGTGTGAAAGTAGGCACCTTATATCTTTGTACAGGTCATATTGTTCCTTCTACTTTAATTGTTACAAAAAAAAGTCAATGTTCAGGAACAGTTGTTGTAGTTCAGCAGGTAGAAGATCATATAGTTGTTGTGGACTCTGAATCAACACTGTGCCATAATAGACTTGGGCATATGAGTGCAAAAGGTATGAAATTACTTCATTCAAATAATGTTTTACCAGGTCTAAAATGTGTTAATATAGATTTTTGTGAAAGTTGTGTGTATGGAAAACAAAAGAGAGTTAGTTTTATCAAGGATGGGAAGCAAAAGAATGATGAGAAATTGGAGCTTGTGCATACGGATGTATGGGGACTAGCTCAGGTATCTTCTCTTGGTGGCTCTTTGTATTATGTTACATTAATTGATGATGCAACTAGGAAGGTATGGATTTATTTCCTTAGGCAGAAATCTGATGTATTTGAAACTTTTAAAAAATGGAGAAGCTTGGTTGAGAATGAGATGGGAAAAAGGTTAAAATGTCTCAAATCTGATAATGGTGGTGAGTATTGTAGTAAAGAGTTTGAAGATTATTGTTCCTCTAATAGTATTCGCAGGCAAAAAATGGTTTCAAGGACTCCACAAGAAAATGGAGTGGCTGAGCACATGAATAGAACAATAATGGAGCGTGCACGAACTATGAGATTGCATGTTGGGTTGCCTTTAAAAATGTGGGCAGAGACTGTAAACACTGTTGTTTATTTAATTAATAGAGGTCCCTCTAATACTTTGGGCTGTGGTATTCCAGAGGAAGCATGGAAAGGTAAGAAGGTGAGTTATTCTTTTCTTAAAACCTTTGGTTGTGAAGCATTTACACATGTAGATTCTAAAAATAGAACCAAGCTTGATGCAAAATCAAAGAAATGTGTATTTATTGGATATGGCATTGATGAATTTGGTTATAGGCTTTGGGATTTTGAAACTCAAAAAATTGTGGAAGCAGGGATGTCATATTCAATGAGAAAGTATTGTACAAAGATCTGTTCCTGCAGAATGAGAAGAAATAAAATGATTATGCAGTGTTGGATGATATTCTAAACAATGATGTTTTAGTGGTTCCTCATGCTGGGCAATAATAGCAATAAAAAATATCACAAACTCATGTTAGATGATCTTCAAGGATAAGTAGACCTCCAGAAAGATTCTCTCCCTCTTTGTATACTATTTTGTTAACTAATGCTGATGAACCAGAATATTATGATGAAGCTATGCAGGTGGACACCAAAGTTCAGTGGGAGCATGGAATGGAAGAAGAAATGGACTCCTTGTTGAAAAACCAGACTTGGGAATTATGCAAGTTGCTTGTAGGTAAAAAGGCTTTACCAAACAAATGGATTTATAGGCTGAAAGAGGAGGATGGAGGTAAGAAAATATTTAAAGCCATATTAGTTGTAAAGGGATTTGTACAGAAACAGGGTATTGATTTTGATGAGATTTTTTCTCCTGTTGTTAAAATGACTTCTATTCATATTGTTTTAAGTATTGTGGCTGCTCAAGATTTTCATTTAGAACAGCTTGATGTTAAAACAACCTTTCTCTATGGTGATTTGGAAGAGGAAATATATATGGAATAGCCACAAGGATTTGAGATCAAAGGTAAGGAGAAACTAGTGTGCAGATTGAAGAAAAGTTTATATGGCTTGAAGCAAGCACCTCAGCAATGGTACATGAAATTTGATAGTTTTATGGTTGAGCAAGGCTACAGCCGGTGTAATTCTGACCATTGTGTTTATTTTAAGAGGTTGGATAATGACAGCTACATTATTTTATGTTTATATGTTGATGACATGCTTGTAGCTGGGTCTAACATGGATCACATAAGTGAGTTAAAAAAATAGTTAGCAAATTCTTTTGCTATGAAGGATTTGGGGGTAGCAAAACAAATCTTTGGTATGAAAATTTGTAGAGATAGGGAAAACATAAAATTATTTTTATCTTAGGCTAATTATGTTGAAAAGGTGTTGCAGAGATTTCATATGGAGAATGCAAAAGCTATCAGCACACCTTTGCCTAGTCATGTCAAATTGACTAAGGATATGTGTCCAAAGACACAAGAGGAGGAAGAAAAAATATCCAAGGTACCATATGCTTCAGCTGTAGGAAGTTTGATGTATGCCATGGTATGCACGAGACCAGATATTGCACATGCTGTAGGAGTTGTTAGCAGGTATTTGAGTCATCCCGGAGTTGAGCATTGGAATGCGGTAAAATGGATTCTCAAGTATTTGAGAGGTACATCCAATAATTGTTTATGCTTTGGGGTCTCTAATACTGATTTATAAGGCTATGTTGACTCAAATTTATCAGGGGATATAGATACCAAGTGGAGTACCACAGGTTATGTATTTATAGTTGGTGGGATAGCACTAGGTTGGATTTCTTGCTTGCAGAAGGTGGTTGCTTTATCCACCATAGAGGCAGAGTATGTTGCTGCAATAGAGGCGACAAAAGAGATGATATGGCTGCAACTTTTCATGGATGAGTTGGGCAAACAACAGGCTGGAAAATACTTGTTTACAGACAGCCAGAGTGCTATACATCTTGCAAATAATTCTGCTTTGCATTCTAAAACAAAACACATCCAGTTGAGATATCATTTCATTCGGTCAATGTTGGAGGATGGACAGGTTAAGTTGGACAAGATACATATAGATGTCAATCTAGTGGATATGTTTACGAAGGTGGTGACAAGGGAGAAGCTGAGCTCCTCTTCAACTTTAGTTGGTCTTCAAGGTTGAATTCAAGTATAACAGAGCAGTAGGGTCCAGGGTCCTTATTTCTAGTGGGAGCTGTAATTGCAACATTGTCATCTAGAATTAGTCTCCAAGTGGGAGATTGTGTTGGTGTGGAGCTTGATCAGCCTCAAAGTGGGAGATTGTTGGTATGTGGTGACTGGTCATGCTATACTGTATAGCTCGTGGTATACTGTACAACCTTGCCCCTATCCTTGCCGAGGTCTGGGCTGGGCCCCGGGTGGGGGTTCGGGGGCGGCAGCCACTCGAGAAAAAATTTCTTCCTAATTTTTCGCATGATCACTGAAAAAGGGAAAAATCAATGAAAAATAAAAAATTCGATTTTGTAGAACCCAAAAATCTGGAAGCTTCTAAGCTTGGTATAAAAGGGGTTTGGATGGGTATTACTGTATGATGAAAAACACGATTATTCGTAAGATTGTAATAGGTTTTACACTGGATAATAAAAAGTATTGGATGGTTGTGGTTTGGTGGATGTAGTCTAGATTGGGTGAACCACATTAAATCTTTGTGTTATGATTTATTCTGTGTTTTTTTTAGTTTATCTGTTTATTATATAGATCTGCATTTAATTATTAGATATCTGTCATCTCTAACCCTAACACTATGAGTGGTAGCCAATCTACCCATTGAGACTATTTCTATGAAGTGAAACAATGTAGATATCCTTCCAAAAACTTATTAACAACCTCATTTTTATCATCTAATTGAGGTTGGTATGAAGAGCTATGAGCCAATTGATTACCCAAATATGAGAATAAATCTTTCAAAAAGTGACTAGTAAAGATAAGATCACAATCACTGACAATAACATTAGGTGTACCATGTAGATTTTGTATATTCTCCAAAAGAACATTTTACACTACACTTATATAAAATGATGAGATAATGTAATGAAATGTGCATATTTAGTGAGGTGATCAGCTACTACCATGATGAAATTATGACCTTTAGATTTGGGAAGTCCTATGATGAAGTCCATGGAAACCTCTTCCCAACATTGGCTAGGAATAGATAAGGGTTGCAAGAGACCTGACGTCTTAATTTTCTCCCCTTTATTTCTTTGACAAACAAAAAAAATTGCCACAAATTTTTGAACATTACCTTTTAGCCCTTCCCAAAAAAAATCTTACTCAAGACCTGATCATATGTCTTCAAAAATATTGAGTGACCACCAATTGGAGACTCATGCAGTCCTATGAGAATCTTGTGTTTAAGAGTGGAATTATTGCATGGATAAAACACTCTTTACGATACCAAAGAGTACCTCCCTTCCAATAAAACTTATTTGAACTACTAGGATCACTTTTTAATTCTTGGATGAGATTACTTATCACAACATCATTTTTCCACTCTGCTTTGGACTCTTCCACCTGATTTTCTTGTAATATTGAAAGGGCACACAATAAGGTGTCATCTTTCTCATCCTTTCTAGAAAATGCATTTTCCACAATATTTTCCTTCCTTTTCTTATATATAATCTCAAAGTCATATCCCAACATCTTAGTGACCTATTTTTGTTTCTCTTTAGAAGATAATCTTTGTTCCAAAATATATTTTAGGGTATCATGATCTATCTTAACCTTGAAGTTTCTACCCATTAGATAAGGCCTCCATTGTTTAATTGTGTGACGGATCACTAGTATTTCCTTCTCATAAACATGTTTGAGTTGATTCTTACCCTTTAATTGATGAATCTCAAAAGAAATTGGTTGACCTTCTTGCATGAGAAGTAATCAGATCCCATTTATGGAAGCATCACATTGGACAATTAATTCCTTAGTGAATTTGGGAGTGGCAAGCACTGGATTTATACACATAGCCTCCTTCTATAGTATCCCTCCATTTCAACCGCCTTTGAATTGTGAGTAAGTCATTTATTGGTGATTTGTGAGGTCATGTTGAGTTTGTCATTAAAGCTATTTGGTTAATTGATTGTGTTTTCTCTTTGGCTAACTATTAGAAGAGATAATTTAATGGTTGTGATGATATAAAATTTGTTTCATTTATATTATTATTTTGACTATATTGAAGAATTTAAATGAATGGTTGATATATAGATTGAATTTTCAATAATGCATTTGCATTTACTTGGCATTAATAATATATCTACATATACTACTTTGTATAGTGTCTGGTTGCGTTTGTATTTTGGAAGAGGGTTAATAAAGCAAGGAGTTTTATTATATATATATATATATGTATAACTAATTCACGTCATAGAGTTTAATTGGTGCTAAAAAGTAAATATTATATGAATACATATGATATTAATATTAATGGGTCTAATTATTACTATATATATTTAATACAAATATTAATAGATTCAGTATTAATAATTGATATGAGCATTAATAGATTTAATATTAAATACTCTCTCTCTTCTTAATTATGATAATTGGATCCAAATTTAATAATTAATTAAATGGCAATGTCGATAAGCATCATCAATGTTAGTATGGAAGATATATTAAATGTTTTAATAGTGACTCATTAATGAAAATCATTCTTGTAATTTTATATATATATATATATAATAACTGAATAAATATGTTGTTAATTATCCGTTTATTTAGTGATCAATCAAATAAATGATAAATAAGAATAAACTATATATATATATATATAATTCATATAATAATAAACTTGTGCAAGCAACTAAGTTTACACATGTCCTTGCTTCAAGTTTTTCTCCCTCACCCACGCGCCTTGTCCTTACATGGATGTCTTTGGAGGGCAGCTGCGCATAACATGGAAGGAGAGTAACGAGCCTTGTGGGTGATTCACATTTTTTGTCTAAATACAAGTCTACCTACGTTGATCTGGCAAAAAAGAGGAAGCTGGTCTCTAAGTTAGTGATTATGGGTATCAAGGGTAACCAGGCACTCCTAATGATCAACGATAAACGTAATGCACTAAGGGTTACTGTGGTGTGATGGAAAAGAGGAACGCTGGAAAAAGTGGTGGAGATTGGCTCTACACCTTTCAATTGCATTCACTTGCATTATACTAAGAGCGACCATATTTCTTAGAGGCATTATGTGAACAGTTCACGTGCCTTGTCATTTCGTCCACATTTTGCATACAAGTCTATTAGAGAATCTGCAAAATATGACCCCTCATAAGAACTTCCCCATCTTTACGCTTCGTGGGATGTCCGTACCCTATTCCAAAGCTCCCATTGTGGCACATGCAGAGTAGGATGCTGGCAAAGGTTGCAAAATTTGAATCTCCGGCATGGTACAATCTGTGCAAAACTTTGAGGTAAGCTACCGGCCATGGTCTCACTGGCTTGTTTCTTTTGTTGTGCAAGAATATGGATTATGAATCATCAACACCTGTCCAATATGACTTAATCAAGATACATTTTAATCCTTGTAATTTTATGCTTATAGAAACATTAATGCCAGGGTTCTAAACGCAAGCAATTTAATTGGTAATCAACATGAACCTCTCAAGCAACCACAAAATCTTATCTATAAAGAAACTTGAATGAACATTCTATTATGTAATCGAGTCTTCATGCTAACTCACAAATTGATGGTAACAAAATGTAGAATCTTTCCATCATAATGCAATCTTCCAAGCTGCAAATGTTAGTCAATCAATGTTAGCGATAGAGGAGAGGAACTAAATTCTGGGTTCAAAATGAAATCTACAGGAGAGTTATTGAGCTTGTTCCTTCCTAGATGAGTGCATAATTTTAGTCCATCTAGAACACAAGCAAAGCTTACAGCGTTATGATGTGTTGTAGAGTGTTTCATTAATTTAATGTGTTTGAGAGCTTCCTTGCAAAATCCATTTTGTGCATATCTTGCAGATGTTGCATTCCCTGCGACCACATTGCTTTGAGCTATTCTATCAAACAATTCACGTGCCTTGTTTGTGCTTCACATTTCTCTGAGGCATTTTTTCAGACAGTTCACATGCCTTTCCTGTGCTCTACATCATATGATCTATGCAAAAGAGTAGAGTGAAAGAAGAATTGATAAAAGGGTTGTGGAAAGGATGTAATGATATGAATCACATCGTTGATGGAAATAAGTGTAATTATGGAATTGTGTATGTAATTGTTTTCCCCTGTAAATGTGAGAAACCAGTAACTGTGGATTGGTTGAGTGTTGTGAATACCTTGTACTTGTTTTGTGGGCCCATAACCCACAGGGCCCATGGGATGGTGATACAGTGTACCCATCTATTTGAAATATGTTGTATTTGGTGTGGGATTAACCATACCATTATGTGTGTTTGTATGTTTGTTACCTAATTGAAGACCAACCCATGTGTGGTTGTGTGGACATGCAAAATTGACATCATGCATCTAATGCTCCTAGTATTTAATTAAATCTCTAATGTTCATCTTTTAATTAAATAAATTAATTTTATTTCATTATATCATAAATCAATCCTAAAGTCCCCTTTTAATTAAATAAATCAATCTTATTTAATTAACTTCTAAAGTTCTTCATTTAATTAAATAAATCAAATTTATTTAATTAATTACTAACATTTTCCTCTTTGATTAAATAAATAAAATCTTTGTTTAATCAAATCTTTATCATTTTCTTTTTATTTTGATTTATCTTAATCCTAAAATCTAAGTCAAAAGTCAAAATCACCTAATCTTCACTTAAATTAATCAAATCATGATTAATGCTAATCTAATCCTCCATCACATCCTCTAGCTTTTACCACTTGAACAAATAAATCATTTGATTGATTTATTAAATCTTCTAATTTCCCTCAACAAAAGGGAATATTCTTCCAAATTTGAAAATCCCTCCAAAAGGGATGTGCCTTTCCAACATGGCATTTAACTCCTCTCTTATGTGTCTCCCACTTGGCATTTAAGACTCTTTCTTCTCTCTCCAACAAGCCATCTTTTGATCTTCAAATCTCCCCTTCTTTGGCACATTGATCAAAATGTGCACAACCTTCATCCTCTCACATCTTGACAAGTGGCATCTTGTCATTGACTCATGTTTTATCCCACATCCTCCATGTTTTGCATTCTTCCATCCTTCTTGGTTATAAATAGAGACCCTCTCTATTGATTTAATCCTCCACAACTCCACAACTTGATCACTTATCATATTGCATCTTCATCACATCTAGAGCTTATCAAGGATTGGGAAAGGGCTTCTTTCCACATCAAAGAAGCACCAATCCACTATGAGATAGGGTTTGATTCAAGTTATTGTGTGTTTTATTTAGCTTCCTTATTTCCTTTGATTTCATACTTAACATAATTCAGTATTTCATAGGGATTTTTTGGTTTTTCTTTCCTTTAAATGATTAACCATGTTAATGTGTTGAGGTTTTGAGAATTTTCACTGGTACATTTTGACCCAAATTTTGATGAATGTTTGTCAAAATTTGGGTCAAAATGTACCAGTGTTTCCAGATTTTAACATCCACATGTTGAGAATATATATATGAGTAGCCAAAAGGTAGTTTCATAGATTTTTTTCTTTTGGTTCTCTAGCCCCTCAATCCACGAAGGGGTAGTAGCAGCCACAAGTTTCTTGGGCGAAGTGTGTAGTGTACGCACATTGTGACACATAGCAGTCTTAGCTCAGCCAATCCTTAGGAAACCTACTCACTATTTCCCCTTACGATAGATCAGAGTACTTGATCCATATGTACTAGCCTAAACCTCACAGTTTTGAGTGCAACAGCATTGGTTTGTTAGTTTACGCCTAGCCTTCCATAAGGATGTTGAGTTGGCATTAGCGAGTCAACCTCGTCTATATGAGAGGTGAAGCTTGAGTAGCCCCACATTGATATACTCATATATGTATTGTATACACCGTATCCGCACATGTTCTGACATGATGCAATGGATACGATGCCACACCCCACTGATGTTCCGACACAATGTTGGTGACGATGTCGTGTTGCTAATGGTAGCGGGCTAGGCTCGAGGACACAATGCCACATGCATAGATACATGAATGCGCACTCTGATATTGTGTTATGATAGCCTACTTGTGTGATGAGTATAATGTGGCCTCACACACTTGTAGAGGGATACTCATGTTTTCTTTCAACATTTTTTGGGTCAGTTAGTATATGGGTATGTCCTAGCCATGTATACCTTTGGCTATGGTGAGTACCTGCGTGTGCCTTCCCCACAAGGTATCCCTATGTGGGGTGTGTTTTGCATGTTCCTACTTTTGCAGAGCCACAAACACATTGCCATGCGGCATATGACCAGTGTGTGCCTTCTTTGGCTAGTGTTTTACCATGTCACATGACGACGCAAGGTAAGGTGTAGTCGAGGGGAACACCCTGAGTCATGTGGATGGAGTTCTCACTCCGCACCACATGAGGGCTACTATTCTAGCCTAACAATTTTCCCTCCTTCCTCATTTGGTGGTTAGTATCTAGTCACGAAGTAGTGTATAGTGTAATATCAAAGATTGAGGACTTTCTATATGGTTATTGATGATTTTTGATTGACTATGAAGACATACATTTTGTTTATGTTTGATTGTAATGGTTTAGCCACACTTTGTGATCTTATTCTCTTGTATCCCTCATGGTTACATTTGATTTAGTGTTGACATTGTGTGCATTTCTTGCTTTATTGCTGAAATTGAATCTTATTTGATGTTTATTTTATGACTTTGGTGGCTAAACAAGTTTATCCTTATTGTTTTCGAGGTTGGCCATGTGTTGTATTGTGATTCCTCTCCAGGGGCATCTGAGGTAGACTTGGTGAGTGTATACAAGGAAGTAGATGCAGGGAACCTTGGGGATGGGGGTATGTGAGGCTATTATATAGCTAGGACCCACTACCAACCTATGTGTGATGACTATCTCTTGGAGGCTAACCACCTTATACAACAAGAGGTAGGTCATTGTGGTCTTGCTTGGATAGTCTCACCATGTGGGTGTGGCCTAACACCATCAAGCCACTGAGTGAGAGTTATGGATTATGTGAGATGGATATTGGCTCTTGGCTCATGGATTTTTTTTGGATTAGTATGCTGCTTTATGACGTCTAGATGGACCCTTATGTCACCTTCTAATGTGATTCTTGGTGATGTGAGTTTTTGTGTATGTGTAGTATGTATGTTAAATGATAAAAAAAGTAACTATGAAATGATAAACTTGGGATTTTATGCTTGGGGAATGATACATCATGTTTTTTTGATTCTGAAGAGGTGTTATTAGATAGTCTTTGTTGCATATGGGGTGAAATTTTGTGTTGAATAATGAATTAAGTGGGATTACTTGTGTGTAAATGATGATATTTAATGAAAACATGTGCTCTCTATGCGTGAGTATGTTGTATTTTTATGGAAGTGTAGCATTTCAAGGTAATGAAACAGCTTGAATGACTGGTACTAATATGTTATGGTTCCACCCTAGTTTGTGATTTCTAGGAAGCATCTTTTGAAACACGGTGATGAAGGTAAAGTAATTGGGATATTTAGAGGTAGATACTTATAATGCTAAGAAGTAATCCATTTTGACATGGAACATGATGTATATTCATGGTTATGCTCACTATGTGATTATTATTCTAACTGTTAAGTAGTGAATTGTTTACAAATTGAATGGATAATTAGGGTTGCTTTAGTTGTTGTGGCTATTGTTTGAGAGTTAGGTGAGAGGGATGGTGTTGTATCTCTCATCCATGAGTGCCCTGCTACACTGCAATTCTCTCTCACAATGTGTATGGCATTGGATACATATATTGCTTTGATACTTTGTTCTATGCAGATTTGCAGGTACCCAAGCCTTGATTTCACCTACACTGTTAGGACAGGGTGAGCCTCATAAATCCTAATGGGTATAAAGATGAAAATGGATTTGAAAAGAAAGCTTCCCCGACATAGTTTGTCACCCTGTCTTTACGATTGACGATGTCATCTGTTTGCAACCCTGTTTCCATTTTGGTAATGTTTTGTTTTTTATTAATCTTAATCGTTTAATTGATATTGTTTTAATTACTTGGTTCAATTGTTAGTTCGTTGTATTATTGTGCTTATGCTTGTGAGTGACTTCCAAGAGTAAGTCAATGCCAAGGGGGAGAGGATGTAGTGTCCCTCTATTTTGGCCGTCTTTGAATTGTGAGTAAGTTGCTTATTAGTGATTTGTGAAGTCATGTTGAGTTTGTAATTCAAGCTATTTGGCCTATTGATTATATTTTCTCTTTGGCTAACTATTAGAAGAAATAATTTAATGGTTGTGATGATATAAAATGTGTTTCATTTATATTATTATTTTGTCTATATTGAAGAATTTAAACGATTGGTTGATATATAGATTGAATTTTCAATTATGCCATTTGCATTTACTTTGCATTAATGATATATCTACTTATACTACTTTATACAGTGTTTGGTTAACATTGTATTTTGAAATAGGGTTAATGAAGCAAGGAGTTATATATATATATATATATATATATATATATATATATATATATATATATATATATATATATATATATATATATATATATATATATATAAAACTGATTCATGGCATAGAGTTTAATAGGTGGGAAAAAGTAAATACTATATGAATACATATGATATTAATATTAATGTGTCTAATTATTACTATATAAATTTAATACAAATATTAATAGATTTAGTATTAATAATTGATATGAGTATTAATAGATTTAATATTAAATACTCTCTCTCTTCTTAATTATGATAATCGGATCCAAATTTAGTAATTAAGTGGAAATAGTTAATTAAATGGCAATGTTGAGAAGCATCATCAATGTTAGTATGGAAGATATATTAAATGTTTTAATAGTGACTCATTACTAGAAATCATTCTTGTAATTTAAATAAATAAATAGATATAAATAAATAAATGAATGAATAAATATGTTGTTAATTATCTGTTTATTTAGTGATCAATCAAAAAATGATAGATAAGAATATATATAAAATTGATATAATAATAAACTTGTGCAAGCAGCTAAGTTTAAAACTGTGCATGCTTCAAGTCTTTCTCCCTCACCCACGTTCCTAGTCCTTACATCCACATTCTACATGCATGTATTTGGAGGACAGTTGCACATAACGAGGAAGGAGAGTAACGTGCCTTGTGGGTGATTCACATTTTCTGTCTGAATACAAGTCTACCTATGTTGATCTGGCAAAAAAGAGGAAGCTGGTCTCTAAGTTAGTGATTATGGGTATCAAGGGTAACCAGGCACTCCTAATGATTAGTGATATATGTAATGCACTAAGGGTTGTTGTGGTGTGAAGGAAAAGAGGAATGGTGGAAAAAGTGGCGGAGATTGGCTCTACACCTTTCAATTGCACTCACTTTCATTATACTGGGACTGACCACATTTATTGGAGGCATTCTGTGAACAATTCACGTGCCTTGTCATTTTTTCTACATTTTAGATACAAGTCTATCAGGGCAGTTGCAAAATATGACCCCTCATAAAAACTTCCCCATATTTACACTTCATGGGATGTCCGTACACTATTCCAATGCTCCCATTGTGGCACATGCAGAGTAGGATACTGGCAAAGGTTGCAAAATCTAAATCTTCGGCATAGTACAATCTGTGCAAAACTTCGACGTAAGTTACCGCCCATGGTCTCACTGGATTGTTTCTTTTGTTGTGCAAGAATATGGATTATGAATCGTCATCACCTTCCCAATATGACTCAATCAAGATACATTTTAATCCTTGTAATTTTATGCTTATACAAACATTAATGCTGAGGTTCTAAATACAAGCAATTTAATTGGTAATCAACATGAACCTGTCAAGCAACCGCAACATCTTATCTATAAAGAAACTTGAATCAAAACTCTATTATGTAATCAAGTCTTCATGCTAACTCACAAATTCATGGTAACAAAACGTACAATCTTTCCATCACAATACAATCTTGCAAGCTTCAAATGTTAGTCAATCAATGTTAGCCAGAGAGGGGAGGGACTAAATTTTGGGTTCAAGATGAAATCTACAGGAAAGTTATTGAGCTTGTGCCTTCCTAGATGTGTGCATAATTTGAGTCCACCTAGAACGCAAGCAAAGCTTAGAGTGTTAGGATGTGTTGCTGAGTGTTTCATTAATTTAAAGTTTCTGAGAGCTTCCTTTCAAAATCCATTTTCTGCATATCTTGCAGCCGCTGCATTCCCTACGACCACATTGCTTTGAGCTATTCTGCCAAACAATTCACGTGCCTTGTCTGTGCTTCACATTTCTTCGAGGAATTTTGTGAAATAATTCACATGCCTTTCCAGTGCTCTGCATTTCCTTTAGGAATTCTGTCAAACTATTCTCACACCTTGTCTATGCGTCCACAGTGTGTATACCATCTATCATTGCATTTTGCTATAGAGTTCAGACCTTGAAGGGGAGGGTGTATAATTTTTTAAATAATGTTCCTGATACCTTTTGCATCCTGTTAGAGCCGTAACACTTGAACATAGAAGACTGTAGAGGTGTAAATAGCCTTCTTGATTTCATTGACAACCTGTCACATCTGCAGTACTTGAAAATAGAAGGTTGTAGAGGTTTAAATAATCTTGTCTATTCCATTGTCAACCTGTCTCAGCCGCAACACTGGAACATAAAGGAAGTTTAAAGGTTTATATAGCCTTCTTGATTTGTGCCTTACACATGCTAATTGCATTTGCTTGAAAGTTTCCTGAGCCTTTAAACCCACGTTGTGCATACCCTGCAACCCGCGCAGTCCATGAGAACCCATTCCTTAAGGAATTCACATGCAGTATACTGGAGCATTAGCAACTCCAAAACTTGACACCATCGACATTGTGAAGTCAGGTATTCCTCAAGATGGGCTTACAATTAATAATGAATTCACAATTAAATATCAATGTAGCATTAAATGTAGCATTATCTATAATATTGTCAGGATTATAATTACTATTAAACTCTAAACTACCATAGTAACATTATCTACAATAAATAAATTGCTAATGATACATATTTCATAACATTACTATCACAGTACTTACTACTCTCAATAAATCTACTCAAGAAATAAACATTCCAACATTATATATTACACAGGGAAATTTGAAACTCAATCTTGATATTTAAAAGCATAACCTAAGGATGTAAGATTGTGAGAGGAGTAAAACTTGAGTGCCGATTTTTACTTTTATTTTAGCATTATTATTAATAATAAACTTAACTTTTAACCCCGCATCTTATTGAATTTTATATTTACTTATGCAATTATAACTATGTATCATTCACATTATGCTCATTCACCGACCCGCCTTCTATGTACGTCATAAATTTGGTTGTTGGAGTTATGCTCCTTAAACTTACAAGATCTTTGATCGATGTACTCCAGTATTATGGTTTAAACTGTTTAATCTGGCGAACAATTATTATCTGATATTTCAATCGTCTGCAAAATTGGAATAGTTATTTTCAAACTGCATTTAAAATTGATTTAATTACAAGTTACTTAAATTCTTTTATTATTAGATTTGTGATTCGTGTATAAATCGTCTAGGTTGGATTTGAATCAGATTTATTTAGTTTGAAATCAAGAAATGCAAATGTTAGATTTGATTACATTTATTTAATGAAGTAAACCAATATACTACATTTTAATTAAGTTTATTATTTTGAAGTAATAAATGCATAGGCTATATTTTGATTAAATTGATTTATTTGAAATAAACCAAAATACTACATTTTAATTAAGTTTATTATTTTGAAGTAATAAATGTATAGGCTATATTTTGATTAAATTGATTTATTTGAAGTAAACCAAAATACTACATTTTAATTAAGTTTATTATTTTGAAGTAATAAATGTATAGGTTATATTTTGATTAAATTGATTTATTTGAAGTAAACCAATATACTACATTTTGATTAAAATTATTATTTTGAAGTAATAAATGTATAGGTTATATTTTGATTGAATTGATTTATTTGAAGTAAACCAATATACTACATTTTAATTAAATTTATTAGTTTGAAGTAACAAAGGTATAGGTTATATTTTAATCATAATTATTTTGAGGTAATGAAATGTATAAGTTAGGGATTTTAAATTAAGAAAAATCCGATGGGTTACATATTCTAGGTTCTCATAGTGCTTATCCATTTAAAAGATATTATGTTGAAACTACATTTAATTATAGTTGATCATTTAATTATGCTTTACACTATCTTTAGTAAGATAGGATTAAGTTCTCATTTGAGTGAATCAAATGGTTAATCCTTTCGTGTTTTTATTAAGTTAGTTTCTTTATCAAATTAAAAAGGAAAGTTTAAACAAGTGGAGTATGCAATATGCTTTCAAGTTTTGTTGCAAGAAATGGTGTTAAGGTTTGATTTCTTGCATTCACTTGATTGATTGAATACTACATTAATTTATTTTTTGTTTCACGAGTTCTTAAGCCAAGCCTTGATGTGAGTTCTTTGGGAACCCTAGTATTGTGTACCCTTCAGTTACGAGTATATGAAGGTTGGTGTTATAGGCTTCTCGAGGCATTGGGTAATGGGTTTATGTTGGATTTCTTTGATTTGATTTTGAAATGTTTGATTTAATTATTAGCTTTTTAACTCTTGTGGATGTTACCTTATTTGGTAGTTTTCCTCTTGTTATGGTTGTAATTTTTTGTATTAGGACCATGAGAAGATACTCTCCTAATTGAGATTGTTGTATGTTATGTTTTGGTTGACCTTGTGATTTGGTCTTGTGATCGTTCTACTTGTTTTTCTTAGTTGTGGGTCCTCTCTTGTCATCTCCTAGCATGGGGGGTGGGCATTCAGGTCCACATGGTTGGGTGGAACATGATATACACCCCATTGGGTTCCTAGATTGTGTTCGTGATGTGGAAGTGGACAGAGAGTTTCCAGAGCTTCACATTGTTGAAGACTATTCATCATTTTGTACCTTATTCTTCATTGATGTATCATTCTTGTACTTGATGTACTCTTCCTGTTGATATAAGGGAAGCACTATGTAAGGTACTATTGTATCTTTGATGTGTTGTATCTATGGAAATATTTTCCACGGTTGTACCATGGAACTATATATCGAATTGAAATAAAATGTTGTATCGTTTTCCTCTCTTTTGATCATGGATGGTTGTATGTCATTATTATGTAATCTTGGTTTTTATTCAATTTCATCTTGGTAAAATTTTAGGTTTTTTAATGATCATTATGTGTACCCTAGAGGACATAGATGACTTTGTAAATGCTTAGTTGCTCTTTATGTAATGTGTGTACATATTCATCTTATGCAATGTTTCACTTTCAAAAATAAAATTAGTGCAGTATTTTGTTGTCCTTTGGGGCTCACACGGCAGGGTGCTACACCTTGAATCTCTCAAATGTTATATTAGCATAATCATTCCATTGAAAATAATCCTTCTTCAATAGAGTGGTGAGGGGTGCTACTATAAGACCATAATTCTTCACAAATCTTTTACAAGATTTTGTCAATCCCAAGAAAACCCTTAGTCTCTTATTGGTTTTTGGAATAGGCCATTCCATGATAGCCTTAATTTTATTAGGGTCCACCTTTACTCCTTCATGTGAAACTATGTGTCACAAATACTCCATCTCTTTAAGACCAAAAGCACACTTGAATGGCTTAGCATAGAGTTGATGATCTTCAAGTATTTGTAATGCTCGATCTACTTGATGCAAGTTTTCTTCCAATGTCTTGCTATAAATCAATATATCATCAAAGAAAATTAATACAAAATTTCTCAATAATTTCTTAAAAATGGAATCCATCAAAATTTAGAATGTATATGGTACATTGGTAAGATTGAATGGCATCAACAAAAAATCATAATGACTCTCATGATTCTTAAATGTTTTCTTACAAATATCTTCAACCTTAATTCAAATTTGGTGATAACCATATATAAGATCTAACTTGGTAAAATACATAGCTCCTTTCAATCCATCAAGCAAATAATCAATGAATGAAATAGGAAACTTATCTTTAATGGTGTACATATTGAGTGCTAGATATAATCCAAACACATGCACCAAGTTTCATCCTTCTTATATACCATCAACACAAGTGATGAGTAAGCACTTCAGCTATGCCTAATAATTCTTGCCTCTAGCATCTCAAAAAAAAAAAATCTCACTTTTTTGTATGTGTGGGTACCTATAAGGCGTAACATTCGGTGGTTGGATTCCTAGAACTAGTTGTATGGTATAATCATGATATCTCTTAGGAGGAAGTCCTTTAGGTATATCTTCAAGAATCACTAAGTGATAATCAATTATTGCTTGTAAATCTAGATGAGTAGGAGCATTAGATTGAGACACTTCTAATGAATATAATTGGGCCACAAATCCATCAACTCCTTTCCTAAGAAACATTTAAATTTGATGAGAGCTTACCATCTGTGGGGACTTTTCCTTGAATATGCCTAACTCTACTACATTTCCTTCTAATTGAAATCTCATGAATAGTTCTTGGAAGTTCATCTCAATTTTTCCTAATGTAGTATGTCATTGTACTCCCAAAACAATATCTACTACACCTATGGATATTGCATACGTTGGGGTATCAAGGTAATAATCTCACATGGATAATTTAATGCTATCAAATTTCCTAGAATAACTAATTGTATTGCCATATGTAATCAAAACTTGAAACTCTGAAGCTAGATATATAAAAAAAATTATATGAGTAGCCAAATTTTTGTTGATGAAATTATGATTACTACTTGAGTTGATCAACACTGTTACTTTCTGCTTCTTTAATAAACCCACTACCTTGAGAGTTTGTTAAGCACTGAAGCCTAAGAGTGCATGACAAAAAATGATTGGTTGATAATCATATGATTCCTCATTTGACTCCCTTTCATCCTCTAATATGGGTTCCTCCTCTTCTTCCTCAATTGGACCTTCAATATAGAACAATTTCTTTTCACTAAATTTATGTCCTCAACTATATTTTCGATCACAAATGAAACACAACCCTTTTACTCTTTTCACCTCAATTTTTTGTGGAGTCAACCTAGTAGGTTGAGGAAGTGAAGGTTTTGAATATCCTTTCCCTCTTGTCACATTAGCCCCTTACTTCTTAGGAATCAAATACTTCTCCTCTACCCTGCATGCTAAGAGAAAAGACTTATTTATTAAGCTAGGACTAAACATGCATACCTCATGTTGAATGTGATCTATGAGACCACCAAGGAATAAGTCATTCAAGTTCTCCTCTATAATTGTATCCACTCTTAATGATAGATTTTGGAATCCCTGAATATAATCCTAAATTGATCTTATTTGTTGAACTTTAGCATGTTGGTTGAAGAAGTTGTTTGTCACACTATTGCTATATTGTGCTTGGAGTTCCTTCATAAAAATTGACCATGAGACAGTGAGATCCTTTTTCCTTCAATTAGTATAAAGCAAATGATACTAAATGAATTGATCTGGTTCTACATATAGGGAAGCCATCATGACCTTTTTTTCCATTTAGGACTTGATGTACCTTAAAAACATTCTCCATTTGGTTTATCCATGTTAGAGGATCCTTCCCATTGAACTTGTGCATATCCACTTTTGGAAAAAAATTCCTATATCCCATAGGAGTATTAAAATTTGTGTTGATATTTGCTAACCTATAAGTTTCACCTTGGTTGCTTGAGAACTCCTTTCTTGGTTCATTCATATAGGAACTTAACATGCTTTGTATATCTGATATATCTCCTCTTAGGTCACACATATTCATCTTCATTGAGTAAATTTCCTCCTTGACCCTACTTATTTCCTCATTGGCATTAATATCCTCTATTTTTATCTCATCCTTATTTAGGGTTTTCCCCAGTCTGATAACATTCTTTTTTCCCCTTATTGTAGGCCACGTCATGATAGAAACCAATAATTTTGCAATAAATCACACAAATGAATCCCAAATTCTCTAAAAGAATTTTTGTAACTTTCTAGGGACAAGGTACCACTTAAAGAAACTCCAAGAAATTAGTAGGTTTGTAGCCTTAAGAGTGAATTTGTTGAAAACCATAATTTTTAAATAACTCACTTATTTCTACTCTAAATTCTCTAAATTTTTTCTTAGACTCTACTATTATTTCTCCAAAAACCCAATAAAAATTAGGCTCAAGTTTTGTAGTATGTGAGATATATGCAACTTCTAAATAAATTTTCTAGAAACCCTAATTCTATAATAGTTTGCTCAATTATGCTCCAATTCCTATGTAATATGGAATATAGCTTATTTAATATGGTTTTCAAAAATCATTTATAACTCAGATAAAAATTCAACAAAATATAAAAGATATCCTCTCCCCAAAATCACCTCCAATATAAAGAAAATGCCTTACCTATATGGTGTCAGGATCATGCTCTGATACCACTTGTAATGAAATAACTTGCATAATAGAAGAATATGATATGAGATATACTTAAAATACTGGATAATAATTGATAATAACAATGCATTTCGAGGTGACAACCTCCAAATATCTCCAATGACATCACAATTCACAATATGATGATGAAATAAGTCTCACAACCTCCTATATACCTATCTATGCCCAGGACATCACCTAGGCTAACTTAGACACCTCTATATAAGCCCTAGGCTGACCTAAATAACTAAATAATAATATAATAACTATAACATGACTTAATTAGGAGTTAATATAGCCACAAGCTGACTATTCATAACTCGATGTACACCAATATTAAGGGCGTAGCACAAACTTAGGGAAATCTAACTTGTTTTTCATCCTCGATCTACCTCAAGTAGTCAAGATCTTCTCTAAATAACCTTTCTTTGATACCAATTGTTGAATGAACAAGACAATTGAGAGGTGGTTGAATCATTTGTATCAACTTAAAGCATCACAAAAGCTCAAGTGTAATTAGATCCACAAGCATTCATTAAACCCTTATTCTGTTATAGTGATTAATCATGTAATGCAGATAACATAAACAAAAACAACAACACCATACACAATAGAAAACTAGATTTATGTGAAAACCTAATAAGGGAAAAACCATAGTGAGGATTATCTCACAATATAAGTAATTGCAAAACTCGTACAAGGGCTCACTGCCAAAGTAGGACATGCTATTCAATAGGGCTCATAACTAGGCTTCATTAACATAGAAGGAAAAGATGATAGAAGAGAAATTTTACATAGAGAACAACTTATCAATTGAATAGGGAGTCCACCATAATTACTTCAACACTGTTGCAGCCTTTTTTGAAAGATTATAGATGCCTTTAACTCAATGTCTTCATAAGTCCAACACTTTGAAGTTCACACTCCTTTGCTGAAATTCACATCTATACTTCTACAATTCACACCATATTCATTTCTCACATATATATCACATCTATCTTTGGATCTTACAACAACACCACTCTTATTTATATCATCCCAACCTTGAAAACCTTCTCCAAGGTTAGCAACACATCCTTTTTATTTACAATTTCAAATTAGGTTGACACCCAAGCATTCCTATATTGGATACAAATGAAGGTGACACATATAAATCCTTAGTTAGGACCCAAATATGTGGACTAACACACCTTAACATTCTTACACAAACTTTTCATGTAATTTTAACACTAGGTCAACTATTACTCATGCAAAACAACATAAATATATTAAGTACGGGCTTCCTACCTGGTCAAGATGACACACAAACAACATAAATATCTTTTACATGATCTAGAATAATCCTTGAACCACTTGAGATCCAACAAATAATTCATCCAAACTTGCATCATAGAAATACTTCAACTAAGAACATCCAGTTAACCTCATGTGCACATTGACACATGAAACATAGGCTGTTCGACACAAAATCAAGAGAAATATTGAATTCTAAAAAGTTACAATAAATATAAGCAACTTCCCAAATTTGTGAAACTTGAAACCAAACTGTAGATAAATGTGGAGCAAATACATTTCTTCAAAACCACAATAAATAACACTAAAAAACTAGATTACACACTAGTGAACATATCTCACTCTGCACAATGATCTAGAAACTTGAATTCTGGATATAGAAACTTCTGACAACCTCGAACAACATATTAGATCCACACAAGCATAGCTTCAACATAGAAGAAATGCAGAGCACATACCAGAGCATGTTCTAAACACTTGCACAACATTATTTTCTCTATTTATTAAATTTTTGGAAAAGCATTTGGAAACCAAGTACCAAGGACACCATCTTAGAAAATTAATTCATTCCTACACATCTCCAAACACTGCAACATAAAGAAAGCTCCATATACTCACAACACTTCCTCAATATCTCAACTATATATGCACACAAACCATAACAACAATTTTCTCAATATTCTCAACATCTTCATCATGCAACAACCTTCCTTAATGCATAGTTGAAATCAGTGACAAGACCAACTGGTTGACATCAATGAAAAAACCTTCCTACTTACAACACATTTTCCTTTCTATGATCTTAAGAGACTTTATTAAAACCTTATAGAATGGATGGACCAAGAAACTTGGGGAATAAAACAAGTTCTCCCCTATTTTTAACTCACCCACCCTAACTTGTTGGCATAGTTAGTTTGGCTTCATGATATATATAATATAGAAATTATATCTTGGAAGCTTTATACTACTCTCAAATAATGTATTTTACAAGAATGTATTCATTCTTTCCATGGTAAAACTGTGTTGAGATAAAATAATGGAGGTTATTAGGAGGGACAACACATCCAACTGTAGGCCTAAATATATATACATGATACCTATCAACTTTGACATCTATTCCATCATATATTTGTAGTTTTCTTCCCTCAAGTTTCTTAAGAGAATTTTCCAAAACCTTATAGTTCATATGACTCATGAAATGTATGATACAAAATAGAGAGCCCACTAGCATTCATCCCTTCACTTTAACTTGTTGAGCATTCAGACTCATGAAACATTATTTTTTGGATTTTGATACTTTTACATCACTCTGAAATGATACATTTAAAAGTAATGCATTAGTTCTTATCACATTCAAATAATGATGAGATGAAAAATCTAAATTTATTGCTAAAGTACCCCATATCTACCTATGCATCTACATAGAAAATTCATAGGCCTCACAAAGTCTAAGTCCTTTTTCATAGATTGGTAATTTCTTGCTCTCAAGGCTCTTAAGAGGCTTTGTCAAAACATTGTAGCCTAGATAGATTGAGATACTTTGGGATAAAATTGGGGTCTCTTCAATCATTCAACCACTCATCCTAACATCTTAGAACAATTTATTTGAACTCATAATGCATAGAATTAAAAATATGGCACCTAACACCATTACACTACTCCCAAATGACATTTTTCAAGAATGCAGTTATTCTTGCTACAGTCAAAATAATGTCAAGATTATGGAAATTTAGAGAAGTTATTTTTTAAGAACCTCACATCCACCTATAGTTTTAGGGAAATAATTGTAGGTCCCTTGAACTTATATAACTACTCCATCATAGATTGATAGTTTATTTCTCTTATGGTTCTTAAGAGACTTTGCCAAAATATTCTATATACACTCTAATTTGGTCTAGAGAAATTAATTTAATACAAGTTATTTAATTAATAAATCATTAATTCTTCTACTTATAAATAAATTGAAAAATTTATTTATATAACTTTCATTTTCTCTATTTTCTTCTTATTCTAAATCATTTTCTTCATGTCTTAATTAAATGAACAACTTCAATCAGTTTGTTTTATTTAATTAACTTCCTCTTATTAAATTTGAATTTCATATTCAAATTTAGGCACATTTATACTAAATTCTTTCCACCTTCCACCTCAACATGTGTCTCATGAAATTAAATATTTCTAATTTTTAATTTGACACTTATCCTCAACAAATTCTAACCAATTTTGGGACACTTGCCCTTCATCTTCATTTGATTCTTATTCAAACTTGGTAGTTTTTTCTTCTAAAGGGAACACACTCCCCTTTTCTCTCTAACCTCTTCACCTTCAACCGTCCATCTCTCCAAATCGAATCCAGACCATTGATTCTTGTCACCTAAGCTTATGCCCTGGAAAAATTTATAAATAGACCCTCATTTACAACAAAAAAGATAGAGAGCTGAGCATAATTAAACTCTACAAAATTTTAGAAAGCATTATCATTTTAGTATTTTCATTTTAGAATTAAGTAGATTTATCATGGCCTTACCATTAGCTACATCTTAATTATAGTAATTCATCACATCACTTTCATTAGTAATATCATAGGAGTAATAATCATTATCTTTGCATAATCATTTACAACAAATTTAGCAATCAATCATGTAGGAAGTATTTCTTGCATTTCCAACATTTCTCATTCTTTAGGTTGTCATTTGGAAAGTCATGTGCATAAACAATCTAAGAGAAAAATGACTTGAAGAATCCTTGGAGATAGAGGACAATGAGATGCCATTGGGGAGTTTATTTGTTTCAATTTGGTTATTGTTTGAATTCTATAATATAATGTTTCATTGGTATGTTGTATTATTTTCTTATGCACTAACATTATTCATACACACATAAATTGGTGCCCACCATGGGGCCTACCCCTATTTTTAATATTTTTTGGCAAGTTTTCGTGAATAGATTTGATCATGAATCTTGATGTAGCACACCCATGACTTCTTTCAGTGCATAGGTGGTGACTTTTGATGCATATATGCTCTGTTATAGCGCATATGCAACATCTTTCATCACCTCTAGAGTCTCTTCTTTTAGCACATTTTTAGGATTTGTTTTCCCTTTAGTTTTTTCTAGAATTGAGCATAGTCTATTTAATAGCACATACATTGAATCTTTTAGCGCATATGGTCTCTATTTTAGCGTATACACTCTTATTTGTAGGAATTCAAAATTTTGGGGACTTATCTATATCTTTTTTGTTTTTCAGGTGTTGTATACATTGTTAAAGACATTATCTAATACTACTAATGGTGTTTGGAGGGGCTGGAGTTTTCCTTTGATTAAATTAGACATCTAGTTTAATTACAAGGTTAATTAACACCATGTATATTGTGTTTGTAAAGTGATAGGCCTATGCTCTCCCCTTCACTGGGTGACCAAAATGCCAAACTCACTCTTTCATTTTACGACAATAGCACCTTTAGAAGGCCTATCATAGTGGGAAAAAGTATGCACCCTACGGGAATTACCTAAGTGGGAACAACTAAATCCAAGCAGTCCAACTCACTATAATCAAATGTGATTGTGATGAAATTCACATTCAATGGTAGTGTGCATTGATAACCATCCCCAAAGCCTTTGTTCTAAAGGTTGGGAGGTCTCTTGAGCGAGTTTATCATTTTTCACAATGAACAAAAACCCTTACTAATAACTTTAAGTGTAGTAGCTAGCCGAGTCAGTTCCTGAACATTATAATATTCATATTGCAAGGGGAGGGAAGAATTTTTCCCCAAGATACACACCATATAACTACCAGGGATTTATGGCCAAAAGTGAAGGAATTGACTTTTAGTTAAGACCCAAAAAAGGAAAAAACACAGGAACCCTCTAGGGGGTGACATGGTTGTGTGAGCTGACATAGTTCTAAGATGTGGGTTGTGATGTTATTAATGACCTTTGACATTAGGAGAGTTTGATTGATCTATTTCCTCTTGTTCAATACCTGTGGAAATCAAAAGGGATCAGGCTAGATCCTTGAACATACACTTGATGTTTAGATCATAGGATGAAACAATTGTTTTAATACTTGCTTCTATGTTTGAAATCATTGTTCAAAAGATCATCCAATTTGAAAACACCCAATTCATTGATTCAAAAACAAGAAAACCAGACAAACTTTCAAAAAGGGTGACAATTTTTAGTTTAGCGCATATGCTTCCTATTTCAACACATTGACTTCATAGTATAGCTCATCTCTGGCTACGACATCTTTCAGCACATAAATGGTCTTTTCTAGCACATTTTCTTCATCTTTCTACACATATGCTTTCAGTTCTATTGCATATAGGGGATAGTCTAGTGCAAATAGGGTTTGATCTAGTGCATTCACAACATTTTCCCACACATCTAGGGTCTATTCTGACATATTTTTCTCTTCTTTCAATGCATAAATTCCTTTTTCTAGTGCATATAGTAGACAATTTAGCACAGCGAAGCTCTGTTCTGGTGCATCTGTCCCATTTTTTAGCACATTTGCAACCTGTTTTAGCACATCCATATGATACACAAACAAAGAGTTAAATTGAATGTATGTCAAACAAATTGAACTAGATTTAGGGATCCTTTCCCAAGAAGAGATTATTCCTCATTACAACATTAGTTTAAACTTGAAGAAACTAGCTTTTGCAAGTGAAATTCCTTCAATTAAACTTGGATCAAACATATTAAAGTGCCTAATCATTAAATATTATCTTTGATTGTTAGCTAAGTTTCATCATCAAGATCTATCATCCTTCATCATGACTTTGATATAAACCAATTGAAAGGAGCTCCCAAGAAATATAAGTTGATTCATGAAACACGGATCCAATGAATGCTTTAACTTAGCAAATGCAAAATCTTCAACAAAAAATCCAAAACATGCAAAGAGGAACAATAAAAAGATATTTGTTACAAGACATTTGTCCTTACCCTTTTATAGAAGTTTGAACATGATACCTTTTCCACCAAATTGTGATCTTCCAAAATATGACAAATACAATGGAAAATTTGATCCTCAAGATCATGTAAGAGAATTTTGCACCATGAGTTTAGAATTTTCACATGAAGAAAATTATCTAATAAGATTGTTTCCACAAAGTTTGGGTGTTCAATGCATGGAATGGTTTTCAAAACTCCCACCAGTTATTATATCATTTGAAGAGATGGTAAATAAATTCATCTCTCAATATTCCTACAACATTCAATATGAGATAACCCTAAAGGATCTTTGTAACACAAAATAAAAAAATGGTGAATTATTTCTTACATTTTTACAAAGATGGAAATGATCATTTGCTAGATATGCTCATCCTATACCTAAAAAAGAAAAGATGGAGATATTTATTGATAACCTTAACACTAAGATGAGTTATAGACTACAATTTCAATGTCCAGCGAGCTTTGAAAATATGACTAAAAATGGACCTAAGATTGAGGAAGCCTTGGTTAAAAGAGGAGTATTGAAAATCTATAATGAACAACCAAACTCAACAAACTCTTCCAACCATTATAACATGAATGATAAATCTAAATTCTAGACAAGAAACAAGAATGTTGATAATGAGGGTGTAGCTAAAACACATAATGCAAAACCAATCTTCAATTTATCAGGTATTATTCCCAAAACTAATCAAAACAACAATCAAAATAGCAGTGAATCTAAACCAGCTCCACCACCAAAACACATGAAATTTACACCTTTAGGGCAATCACTTGAATTAGCATGAAAAGAGATTCTTGTAGCCAAACTCATAACATTACTAGAGGCATGAGACTTTGAACCAAGAGTTAAAATGTCATGGTGGAATGATGCATATTATTGTGAATTTTATAGAAACAAAGGTCACAAAACAAATGATTGTATGCAATTAAAACATTTGGTGCAAGACTTGATAGATAGACATGAAATATTGATAGAAGGACCTCAAAAAAATGTTGATCATGAAGCATTTAAAAATCCTCTACCCAACTATGAAAAAGGAGAATCATCTTCAAAAAACAAAGGGAAGATTGTGAACTATGTCTATGATACCACCATCCTTCACATTGCTGCAGCTGATAATGAACTCAATGACATCAACCTTCAATGAAATAAAATCAATGACATCAAACAAGACATTGTTGCAAAAGATAATCAACTCAATGACATCAACATCAAATGAAATGAAATCAAATCAATGACATCAAACAAGATATTGTTGTAGCTAGTAATAAAATCAATGACATCATAATCAAGGACAAACAAGACATGGCTGCAACTGATAATCAAATCAATTCCATCAAAATCAATGTTAAACAAGACAATTTACCAGTAAATGTGACCACAAGAGCGCAATCCAAATTTGTATTGAAAGGAAATGCATCTAAAACACCTGCTGCCCCTTCAAATCAATACAATATCATAGACCAATTGAAAAAGATCCTAGCATAGATATCCATACTAGAACTTCTTAAAATTTCACTAGGCCATAAGGATGTTCTAGAAAAAGCTTTAGTGGACACCACGGTACTAACTAATTTGAAAGTTTTTCAATTCAAAGCCATTGTGGGACATTTGAATGCACCCCATTGTCTATCATTCTCAAAAAAATGATGATGGTACATTTGAATGCACCCCATTGTCTATCATTCTCGAAAAATGATGATGGATCCCTCACTCATCCACACAATGCACCACTCCATATTGAGGTTATAATCCATAAAAATTGGGTCAAACATGTTTTAATAGATGGAGGATCTGGTCTAAATATATGCACTTTAAAGCTTATCTATGCACTAGGATTTTTAGAAAATGCAATAGATGCTAGAAGAAAGATCACCATAAAAGCTTATGATGATTAAGAAAGATCCTCTCAAGGACTAATTGTCTTTCAAATTCAAGTGGGACCAGTTCAAAAAGATATAATATACCAAGTTTAAGACAAGGATTTGACATACAACATACTCTTGGGTTGACCTTAGATCCATGAGATGCAAGTAGTTCCATCAACATACCATCAATGCTTAAAATTACCTTACAATGGACAAGAGATCACAATTTCAATTGATTCTAATAATCCCAAATACTACAACACTCTCAAGACAGTCCAAGATGTTTTTGTACCACACAAAAGAGAAGCTCCCACTTCTATTTCTTCAAGCAATGAAGGCCAACACAGTTCTTTGTCAAATTAGTCTAAGAAAAAAGTTTAGTTGAAAGATATAGGCATTGGTGATTCTACTTCCTCAACTAATGAAAATCAACTCAATTCTTTGTCAAAAAAAATTGATAGAAAGGCTTAGTTGAAAGATAAATGCATGGGTTAGTATTATTTTGAGCAATCCTTATGTCTCTCACAACTACTACCTTCTCTAAAATTATATGGACAACCATCAATATCTATACAACAATCTTCACAAGCCATCACAATCTTTGATGGTACATTTCTAAAGCAAGTACTCTAGTTGATGAATCTAAAGACAAGGACGTCCTAAATTGGCTTTACAAAGATGAAGAACAATCCCAAGCAACAAATTCCAATATACAAACAGAGCAATATGGTAAAGAGTTCGCAATCTTTGAAAAGATGGGATATGAAGGAAAAGGTCCTATTGGCAAGTGAAAAGAAGGTATTGTGGAACCAATTCAGCCTATCATAATCAATGCAAAAGATAAGATAGGGATAGGATACAAAGAAGAGACAAAAGAAGAAACCACTTAGCAAATTTGTGAGTGTATCCTCCAATTACAAGCTAGTTCTTAAATAGACTCAAATGAATATGAATGGGATTCACTATCTAAAGAATCTTCTCAAGACAAATAAATTAATGTGATATAGAGATATACACCCATATGTATGGAGGGACAAAGTTCAAGGTCTAGACCACTTGAATTTGGATCACTACATATTGATGACTCTAGTGAGGATGATCGAACATCAAGTGAGATAGATCATTTAGAGGAGAGTAACATTATAGACATTGACATTTCTATCAAACACCTAGAAAATGTTTCCATCATGACCCTTATTGCCTTTGAACTTGACCAATCTGATGATTCCTTACCTTTGATACACCTCGAACTCATTGACTAGGAATAAATTGAGCTGCTTGATATACCTATCTTTTCATATGATCATTCCATTGTCAACTTCCTTTGTTCTGAAAATATAGAAACAAGTCTCACCAATGAATTTCATAATAAAGCTTCAACAAGGGGAGTGCCAAATCTCTTAACTGCAAAACATTGAATACAAAAAATTGATCTAATGGTGAAAACCATGCAATGTCAATATTAGATCCTGAAAAAGTAAAAAGAAAGAGTATCCAATGGTGAAAACCTCTCTGAGGCACTAAAGGATGGGAGATTTGAAACTCTTCCTGAGCATTAGCATGGAAGATATTCAGTACTAGTTGATCCTATGCAACCCATAAACATTGGCACTATAGAAATAGTAAAGACCTTACACCTAACAGCATCAATGATAGAGCAAGAAAAGCCAAGTTTCACCAAATTCTTTGAAGAAAGAAAAACAAATTTTGCTTGGTCCTATGCTAACATGCTAGGAATAAATCCAGATCTAATAATGCATCATTTATCCCTAGCACCTCGAGTGAAGCCAATAAAGCAAAAAATGAGAAAAAATGCATCCACACATTGCTCTAATAGTGAAAGAAAAATTAAAAAAATTATCATATGTCAAGTTCATCCAACCAATTGACTATGCAGAATGAATTTCAAACATTGTTCCAGTCTCCAAAATATACAACATCAGAGTATGCACATATTTTAGGGATCTTAACAAGGCTTCTCCAAAGGATGAATTTCCTTTGCCCAATATAGACATCATTGTGGATTTAACAGGAGTACATTCTATGTTATCACTCATGGATGGTTTTTCAGGTTATAATCAGATCAAAATTGCACCAGAAGATCAAGAAAAAAAAACTTTGACATGCCCATGGGGTAAATTTTGTTGGAATTTCATGCCTTTTAGATAAAGAATGATAGAGCCACCTGTCAACATGCAATGAAAAAAATATTTCATGACATGATACACACATTCTTGGAGGACTATGTGGATGACCTGCTAGCAAAATCATTCACTAGATAAGGACATCTAGAAATCTTAGATAAAATATTTACTTGGTTGGAAAAGTTCAATGTGCATTTAAATCCAAAGAAGTGTGTATTTGGAGTAACATCAACAAAAATCTTAGGATACATAGTGTTAGATGAAGGCATCGAAGTAGACCTAGCAAAAGTTAAAACAATCATATAAATGCCACCTCCTAAGAACATTGTCCAACTAAGATCTCTACAAGGAAGATTCTAATCCATCAGAAAATTAATCACGCAACTGGTCGATTAAATTCATCCTTTTACTCATTTATTACACAAAAATGTTTCTTTTAGATGGGATGAAAGATGTGAAGCTACTTTAAATCAATTGAAACAATATCTGATAAATCCACCTATATTGGTACCACCAATAGAGGGAAAACCATTTTTACTCTACATAGCAACTATCAAGGTATCTTTGGGAGCTTTGCTTGCGCAAGAAGACTCTACAAGAAAAGAAAGGGCCATCTACTACATTAGTAGAACACTGAGTGGCTATGAACTTAACTATAAATTCATTGAAAAAGCATGTTTGGCAGTTGTGTTTTCTACTCAACAATTACGATATTATATGTTAACACATACCACCAAACTAATAGCCAAGATAGATCCATTGAAATATTTACTCAGCAAATCCAACTTAATAGGAAGATTAGCAAAGTGGGTGATGATATTGAGTGAATTTGACATATAGTATGTAGATAGAAGAGAAATCAAGGTCCAAGCAATAGAAGATCAGTTAACTGAAGCACCATTGCAAGATGACCATCTTGTGCACATTGAATTCCTAGATGTCAATGTCCTCACAATGATAGCACAACATTAGATATTATACTTTGATGGGTCTTACACTCAACATGGATTGGGTGGTGGAATCCTATTTGTTACTCCTTGTGAACCCCAATCCTAGACCTACACAAACATAGCAAACAAACACAATATTTGATCCAAATGCAAGTTAGAACTAAGATTCCCCATGAAATTCATCTACAATGCTCAAAATAGGATAGAAATGAAGAACAAAACAAGAAAAGAAATTAAATCTTATTTAAGCATGCAAACTCTCAATCCCATGGGGGAATTGGTGCCAATTTGATGTGTAAATTGGCCCTTTCCCAACTCCTTTGCAAGCTTGATGAATATTGATCCACATGATGATGATGAACAATGGGCTTCCTTGATGAAATCTATAATAACCTAGCTATGCTGATGGAAAATGCTATGTAAATGAATGAATTTTCTCTAAATGTGAAGATAGTAACTTTTCTCTAAGTTGTGGATCCAAAATGAGAAGAAGAGACTCTTATTTATAGAAGAAAAAGATGGGAGAATGAGCAAAATGGAGGAATGTGGGATCATTCAACATCCAATGCCCAAATGCCACTTGTCAAGATGTGAATGGAAGAAGGATGAGCACATTTTGATGAATGTACACAATAAATGATATTAGGTGGAATTTCAAATATGTGAAATGACATGTTGGAGGGAGAAAGGAATGAATTAAATGCCACTTGGCTCAATGCACAAGGACATGTAAGAGGAAATGAATGCCTTGTTGGAAGGAAAAATCCATTTGGAGGGATTTTCAAACTTGGAGGAATATTCCCTTTTGATGCCATGTTGAAAGTAATTAGGGGAATTAATAAATCAAAAGAAATGATTTATTGAGAAAGTTGCAAAATCTAGAGGATTTAGGTGATTAAGACTTAAATTAATGAAGATTTGATTAATTTAAAAGGAGATTAGTTGATGTGACAATTTGATTTATATTTTTGGATTGAATAAAATCAAAGTTGGGAGGAATATGATTTAGATTTAATCAAATAAATATTTTTGATGCAGAAGCATCTAGTGGTGTAAGGGAAATCCTGCATCACCCAAGAAAAAGAAAGATTTTGATTTCCTATTGGTTGTTTCTTTGATGTTTTTGTATTTATGGATACCCCCTTTAGCTATTAAAATATTCAAATCCAAATTTGTGGCCCTTAGAGGCTCCGAATGAGCCCAAAAATTTGTGAAAATCTAAAGTAGTCAACCATAGACCCTACTTTGCTCCACATCATAATTTCTAGAGCTTTCTGAAAAAGGTATTATCATTGAAAATCTGACGGTCGGATTAAAAGTTATGGCTTCCGAAAGTTGGTGCATTTTTTAGAAATGTGCTAATTTTTTAATGTGAATTTAAAATTGTAATTTAGGCACCAAATTGCCAAAACTCAGATTTGAATGTTGTTTTGGCTCCAAATTCGAAAGGTGCTCTATCTATGGGCAGGATTTCTAATTTTTGGTAGCTTTTTGGGGAAAAGAGTTTGCATGCTATGAAAGGGGAACTTGGGTAATTTTTTGTAATTTTTGTAATTTGCATGTATCACAGAGCTCGAGGATTTGAGATCCTCTACATATAAGAGTTCCATATTTTTTAATAAAATATTATTCTCTATTACATGAGTGTTATTTTGTGTCTCGGGTTTGCTCCCTCATCAATTTTGATTTATTCAATTAATGAGGGATGATGTTAGATTAAATTAAATAAGGTTTAATTTAATAGAAATGACTTTAGAGATTTAATTAAATAAAGAGGATTATTTAATTAAATAGAGACTATAGCGTTAATTAAATAAGATTGATTTATTTAACTAACAGGAGATGACAACTTAATTAGATAAATTTGATTTATTTAATTAAGGGATGAAAGGTGGTAAATTTAATCAAATAAGGGCTATTTGATTAAATGAGTATCAAAGAAGATGATTTAGGACAAAATGATGTTAGTAATCAAGATCAAGTGTGATTGGGACATTTTTTCGTGTCTACATTTTTCCCCTCTTTGAAGTACTCATTGCATTGGTTCAAAGAATAAACTGCCATGATCAAAATTAAAAAAAAAAATTGATTTTTCAAATTGCTCCACTATTGCCATGGCAAGAAGAAACATGCTGCTATACTACCCCCTCAAGAGATCGAGCGAAAATGTTAATTTTCTAATCGAGATCGTGATAAAATGTGAGAGGAGTGGTTCTACTAATCAAAGGACAAAAGATAATTTTTTAGAAAGATCAGATATTTGACGTAGACAATTTTGATGATGTATAGACAGTCATTTACCATGGGTAGCCTCATGTATATTTTGATATAACACACAGATTTGATATTTGGAAAAAACTAGTAATAAAGAAGAATAAGAAGAAATGAGATGATGACAAGAGGATCCAACAAGTCCATGATCAAGAATTTATTAGAGATGAGATGATGATGATGATGATTTGCTTATCAAGAACTGGGATTTTAAAAGGGCTATTTACCTTATGTTTGATAACACACGTAGGCAAGATGCATCAAGGTATAAAGAACTAGCATGGCATTGCACCTAGTGTGATGGACTTTGAATCGACAATCATATATGAGTACTCCTATTCACACCTGGCATACGAAACCTTATTCAAAATGTAGCTCAGATATTCCAAAACATAGAAAGGAAAGCCTTCCTATGCGATCAATAAGATACCCAAAACATCTTCCCTACACTCAAACAAAGTACGCATGACCAATTTATATTACAAGAATATCCAACAAGCACAATAGATAAAAAGATAATGATTGTTGCCCCATTTATTTCTCTCTAAATCCCTTCATTTGGGACATCATTGAGAGGTCCTTGAAATGAGTGCAAAAGGATAAGTCAAAAGACAAAGATAAAGTAAACAAACAAGCTAATGTTCTTCAATACCACTAGCCAAGACTAAACTACGATGATGCTTGATTTTGATGTCCATTGTAGGAAGGATGCATCCTAGGACATGATGTTATTAGAAGATGATGAGATTGACTGGATAATAAGCTATTGACACAAAGAGTTAACCAACTTGTTTATGTACTAACCTAGACTCGAGACCTTGATGTTTGAGTTTTCACTTTTAACCTACTAGACTTGTTTTCGACTGTTTCACCAAAGGTTGAGGATGATGAGTGATGTTTATTGTGGGTGAAAGAGAGATGAGACAAGTGGATTTTTTCAAATATTTGGATGTTTTTGGAGTTTTTTTTGTTTTTTGAAATGTTATGAGGTTGTTTTTGGTATATTTTGAGATTTTTCAAATGTTCTGATTTTCAAATTTTCAAATGTTTTGGGGTTTTTTGAGATTTTGACCAAGAGACTAACCTAAAGACCTATATTAGGGGCCTTGGGGGTTGATCAACAAATTAGCCTTGCCTATTTTATATGCTCAAAGACACGTAGTTTGACTGACATAGACTTGATTATTGATGAGATATGAACAAATGAATTGCAAATTTATTGTGACGGACTCCTAAAGGACTAACCTAAATGTCTCGAGGAAAGATCAAAGATCAACCTTACCTATGTTCAAAGCTTAGAGACGACATAGTTCGACAAGATGACTTATTTTTACTTTTTGACATCTTGACTTATTTTTTTGGATTTTGATATGTTTTGAATGTTTTGGGATTTTCCAATTTTATGAATGTTTTTGGGTTTTTTAATTTTTCTGATGTTTTTGGATTTTGGATTTTCAAATGTTTTTGGATTTTTCTGATTTTAGGGACTTCAAGAATATACATGAATCCGATTTGATGAGAACATGTCCCCAATGTTAAGCAATGAACTACTATGATAAAGGTAGGACAGACTGGCCTTGAGGATGGGTTGAGTAGTACTAGGAGGGATCATGAGGCGAACACATGACCAAGCTATGATACAGACGTGGACGGATGATGGACAGAGATATGGAATGTGATGGATGGTGGAGGTGTAATGGATGGATGATGGAGAACAAGTGTTGGAGATCCTAATGGATGGAAAGTGCTTATTGACACAAGGTGCATGTTTGCTAGGTTTTCACCAAGGTACTTTCCCAAAGCACCACCGAAGTGGTTTTCACTAGAGGACAATTTTTCTCTTTATTGTTTTTAATTCTTTTTTTGATTTTTTTTGATTTTTTGATTTTTTTTCTTTTTTTGTTGTCACCAAGACACCTATTTGCCAAGTTTTCATCAAGGTGACAATTTTTCGGGACATTTTTTGATTTTTTTTGTATTTTTGGTTTTACACCTTGAAAGATTTAGGCATAAATTTTTTTGAAATTGGAGTTGTTCATAGGCTCCTATAGAGGTTACCCTTTGGGTGTTGATAGCTGATATGCCCCTGACTTGTAGCTTGCTATGATGATGAATGGTCCCAACAAATTGGGTTCAAATTTTCCCCTCCTGTCTGGATTTGGGACATTCTTCTGATTCTCCTTGAGTACAATTTCACCTACCTAGAATGTTCAACTCCTGATCTTATTATAGCTCCGCTTGAGTTAGTTTTGATACACCTGTAAGTGGCTTAAGGACTCCATTCATTATTCATCTAGCAATTCCAGCTCATTCAGTCTTGACACTTGATATTCCTCATATGTGATGAGATTCTATAGTGATATTCTTAGTGATGGGAGCTTGATCTCATTGGGTAATATTGCACTAATCCATAGACCAAGGAGAAGGGGGTGGCACCTATGGGTGTGTGGATGCTAGTTCAATAGGCCCAGAGGGTGGGATTCAATTGGAGATTCCATTCACGACTAGCTTAATTGACCATTTTCTTGAGGCTTTTCAGAATGGTCTTGTTTGTAGTCTTGGTTTGGCCATTTCCTTTGGGATAGTATGGGGTGGAAAAGTGATGTTGGATCTTGAACTTGTAGCATAGGCCATGAACATCTTGATTCTTGAAGGGTGTTCTATTATCTGAGATAATGGCTTGGGGGTACCCTGTAATGGAAAATTAATTAGTTTAGGATGAACTTTGATATCTACTTTCTAGTAATGTAAGTCATGGGAATGGATTCTACCCACTTGGTGAAGTAATCAGTGGTAGTAATGATAAATTTATGTCCACTAAATGAGGTGGGGGTGATTTTTCCAATGAGATCAAGCCCCCACTACAAAAAGGGCCATGGTGTGACAATCAAATGGAGCTCTTGGGCTGGTGCATGGATGAGGTCCCCATGCTACTGACATTGTAGAAACCTTATGAAATAATCATGTGCTTCTCTTTCCATGGTAGGCCAATAATAACCCATCCTCAACATTTTATTGGCCAAGGTCATACTATTTGAGTGTGAACCATAAATGTCATTATGTACCTCAGTTAAGGTAGTCAATGCCTCCTCAACGTTTAGGAAATGTAACAAGGTTCCTTTAATGCTTCTACGGTAAATGGTATCTCCTAGGATGACAAAATAGGATGATTTTTTGACAAAGGTTCTCTTGAGGTTCTAGGTTATGTCTATTGGGAGGAATCCTATTCTCAGATAAGTGTATATATCATGGTACCAGGGATTACCAAGACCAATGATTTCACACACAAATTTAGACTTTGGTACCTCAAATGCAGGCATGAGAAGCTGCTCTACTAGGAATTCATTCCTTGGGGCATTGTGAGGGATGTCCAATATGGATCCAATTGTTTCCATGGAATTTTATGCTCTGTTGTTTGCTCTAGGTATCTACTCGAATGTGATCTCAATGAAGGACTCCTTAAGACTTTCCACCAATTTCTTGTATGCAGTTAGCTTGTTAACCTTGGTTTGGTACTCATCATTCACTTGATTGATTATGAGCGATGAATCTCCATATACCTTGAGAGCCATGATATGCCATTGCACTGCTATTCTGAGTCCTATGGTTAGAGCCTCATATTATGTGATATTGTTTGTGCAAGGAAATGTCAATTTGTAGGATCTAGGTATGTAATCTCCCTGTGGAGTGATGAAAAATATCCTTTCCCCCGATCCATGCTGAGTGTAGGATCCATCATAGTACATTTTCCAATTATTTTCTACACTTAGGTTGAAGATTGATTCATCAGGAACTCTGAGACAAGGGGATTTTTTGATTAGATTGGTGCCTCTGCCAATTGGTCTGCAATTGCTTGTCCTTTGATTTGATGAGCTAGCATGTAATGCTTGAACTTTTGTGTTGAAAATACAACTGCTAGATAGGATTTTTCAATGGATGTATAGTTTAATTCATGGCCCACCATAGTTGTGCTGATATAATAGATAGCTCTCTCTTTTCCATTTTCATCATGTTGTGCTAAGAGAGTGTCGAGAGCTATTGTTGTTGCTGATATGTATAAGATCAAGGGTTTTCCTGGAATTGGTGGCATGAGTACTAGAGGTGTGAGTAAGTATTCCTTGATCTTTTTGAAGGCCTGATCACACTTTTCATCTCACTTGTATGCTACCCCCTTGTGAAGTAGATGAGAGTAGGGGACAGGCTTATCTTCTAGTTGTGCTATGAATTGACAGATGGATTGGAGTCTTCCTTGTAGGGCCCTTAGCTATTTCAATGTTTTAGGTGCCTCCATTTAGAGAATGGATTTTACCTTAGCAGGATATATCTCAATTCCCCTCATGGGCACGATGCACCCGAGGAGTTTCCCTGACTATACTCTGAACACACACTTGTTTGGGTTGAATCTGACTTTTTATTCCTCCAACCTATCAAAGATGGAGCCCAATGTGGATATGTGATCTCATCTTTTCTTTGACTTGATCAATATATCATCCATGCAATCTTCCATATTTTTATGGATCATGTCATGAAATATTAGTGCCATAGTCCTCTAATAGGTTGCTCCTCTATTATTTAACCTAAACAACATCATATTCCAGCAATATGTCCCCCATGGGCAAGTGAAAGCCATTTTATGTTGGTCTTCTTTAGCTATCATGATTTGGTTGTAGCCTGAGAATCCATCCATCAATGATAGCATCTCATGTCCTGCCATCATATCCATGATCATGTCAATGTTTGGAAGTGGAAAATCATCCTTGGGACATGCTTTGTTGAGGTCTCTAAAGTCTATGCAAATATAGATTCCCAAATCAGGCTTTGAAAAAGCTACAAGGTTTGAGACTCACTCTGGATAATATATCAGCCATATGAACCCTACATCAAGTAGATTCTTCAATTCTATTTTGACCAACTAGGCTATCTAGGGATGCATTTTTCTAAGCTTTTGTTTGATTGGCTTTGCTTCGGGGTAAATTGCTAGATGGTGAACCATAATCTTCAGTTCAAGCATGGGCATGTCAACATAGGTCCATACAAATTTGTCCTTTCTCTCCCTTAAGAAAGCAGCTAGGAGCTCCTATTCTTCTAACATCAATGATTCAACATAAAATGTGATATGTGAAGTTTCCTCTGTTCCCAAGTTGACTGGGTTGCACTTCTTTGCTAGACCTGCTAACTTTTCCTAAAGTAGAGAATTGAGAGGAAGATTGAATCCTTCATCCTTAAGCACCTCAGAGAAGTTTTCACCATTGGATACATCCTTTATTTTTACTATTTTTGGGTTGGAGAGTGCCACAATGTGGTTTTCACTCAAAGACCTTGAGATTATTCTCAAATTTTCACTTTTGTGACTAAAGGATTCAATCTTCTCCCTGTAGTAGGGTTTGTGTGTCCAGTATGATGTTAAACCAAGCCTTATGATCTCCATGTGGTACTGTGTCCTACAGTCCCATGAATTCCAAGAGCACCTCATTGTTTTCGAAAGTGTCTAGGATCGGTGGTCCTCGTTGCTTATAATCAATGAGTTGGGGGTAGACTAGGCTTATTTCATGGGTTTGATGGTCATTGGTCTCAAAAGACAAGGTACTAATCATGAGTAGGGATATGTCTTTGAAAAGCATAGGAAAATCAGTTATGGGGTCCTCGTCACTACTACACACATCAATTATGTCAAAGGTAAAGTTGTATATGACTCAACCTATGGATACAAGTAATCAAAGGGCAGATGTAGATTGTTGAGGGGGAGTTTTGATCATCTTAACTCAAGTACCTTTGCAAAGTATGGTCACCTTCAAAGGGGTACATCTGAGGCCAAGATTTCTCATACTCATCTTTAGAATGAGAGGTACTAGAAGCCCATTGTCATTTTGTCCAATCTTTTGGTTCCTGTCATAGCCCATGGTGGGAATCATTTGATACCTTTACTACTACCATCCATAGGTAGGTCAGCTACTGGTATATTATCCTGGCATAGGAAGTTTGATGGTTCCTCTTCTATTACTTCCCTACCTAGGTCTCCCCAACTCTTGAAGCTGGACGAGCCTATTGTGAAGGTTTGGGATGAGGAAGCATTATTTGAATATGGTTTCCCTCGTGACCTAGGAGATTGTGGTAATTCTCCTGCTATAAAATCATTTTTTGGAATTGTATAGTCCCCACATCCATTGTCCTAAATAATTCTCTTGATATCATATATGGCCGGAATGGCAGGTTTTTTTGTCAAAAAAATGGAGGTGTGAGTAGTTGGGTTGATGTATGGAGCTAAGGGGCCCTCATCATTCTTAGGAAATTGGGGGATTTTGTAATATTTTTCTTCTAATTTTTTTAATATTAAAAGGGTTTAGGATCCCCATGGACAGTTACCTCTTGGCCTTGGTATGGAAACTTTACACACTAGTGAAAGGTGGAAGCTATAGCTTGCATCCCATGAATCTAGGGACACCACAAGAGGATATTGTAGGGAAATTCTAGGTTGAGAACCTAACAAGTTGTTTCCATGATGGCCAACCCTACTTGAATAGGGAGTTGGATAGTGCCCTAAGACACTCTTTCTTGATCATCATAGGCTCTGATGGTTATGCCTTTTCCTTTTTCAAAAGCATCTTCAGAGAAGCTAAATATTTTATTAATTTAAGGGGGCATATGTTCAGCCTTGCACCCCCATCTACCAGGACCCTCTTGACTTTGTTATTATGAACGGAAGCCTCAAGATGAAGCACATGATTATGAGATGGTTAGGTTGGAAGATCTTGTTTTAAAAATGTTATAAGGTGAGGTGTAGTGATATTTGCAACCATAGCTTGGAAATGATCTGCATCTAGATTAGTGGGGATGAAAGATGAGGTCAAGGCTGCTTCAAGAATTTTCTTGTGGGACGGTGAGATCTTCAACAACTCCATGATGGAGATATGAGCTGGGGTTCTTTTTAATTGGTCAATGACATTGTAGCCACTAGGAATGGATCTTGGGTTGGAAGTGGGTTCTCTAGGAGGCTGAGATGATCCTACCATGGTAACTTTTCCACCTCTTGTGGTGAATCCACAATCAGCCTTGGATCCTTTGATAGTGATGATAATGGCCATTTCTTCTAGAGATGCGCCAACATGGTCAAACACATGATTCACACTTTTGAAGATACCCTTTCCTTTATCATTGTTATTATTTCCCTTATTGTGGTTGGGCATCAGATTCATGTAAATCTTGAGATTTTGATTCCCTACTAGTTGTTCCACATTTATGATTTTTTCATCAATGAGGTCTTGGATCAATTTTTTCAACCTCATGTAATTAGCAGTTGTGTATCCCTTGATTTTGTGGAAATCACAAAGGTGATTTTCATTGTACCACAATAGTTTTACCAAGGGCTCTTGATAGTTGTCATAAGTGGGAACTATGATGAGTTTTTCCTCCACTAGTCTCTTCATGATGGATTCAACCGATTCCCCAAGGGCTATGTACTTTTTCTTGGGGGAATTTTTGTTTTGCTGAGGTGATCTACCTTGATTGTCCATGTTGTTGATTGTTTGGTTGTTTGGTTGTTGTGTGACAGTGTTTGCTTGTATATTGTTCGAGGGGTGCTGATGACAACTTCAGCATCAACAACACCATCATAGGTAATGTTTCTATTTTTTTCCCATGTGTAAGGTTTGTCATTATAGTCGGTACACAAGTGAGTTTCTTGATAAGAAGGTGTTCCCCCTTGTGAGATAAGGGCTCGTTCGATATTGATCACCTTACGAATCAACTAGTCATAGGTTGTGATGCATTACATCATGAGATGGAAGGATAAGAGTCCTTTAAGATTTGCGATGATGGTGCATATTTGTTGTTCCTCATGCATGGACCATTTACTTCTATTGGCTTTTGATCACTAGCATTGCAAGAATGAAGCAAATGTCTCTCCCTTGGATTGTTTCATAGCTGATAGTTCTTCTAGGCTCACATCCATAGCTATGTTGAATGCATAGTTTTGCACAAATGTGTCCATGATTTCCTAGAATTTTTTGATTCCTAAGAGATGAGAGAACCAGTCAATGGCACTACCTACCAAGATCCAAGGGAACAATCACATCAGATAAATTTCGTCGTATGCGATCTCCATGAAATGTACTTGGAACTCCCTGATGTGATCTTCAAGATTTCTTGTTCCATGATATTTATCAAACTTTGGGATCTCAAATCCCTTTGAGAATAGTTTCATGACAATGCTCCCATCAAACAAATAGGGGAAAAATTTCTTTGGTGTCATTGCAGTTTTCCCTTATTGAAGATTGAGCACTTGTTGTGAAAGAAACTTGATTTGTGCTAATACATCATCTTGTAGATTAGGGTGATCGATTCCACAAAATGATATAAAAGTCATGGAAAATCCTAACCTAGGAATTAGACATTCCAACAGGTGACTAACATCTTCTTATGGTCATTCATTTACATTGTCAAACTAGGGAATGTATACTTGAAATGGAGCGGCACTGTATGTGCAGTAAGAAATAGTTTCATTCAAAATTTATCAAAAATAAATGCTTGGAAGGAATTCTACTTATGCTGCAGGAATGTAATGTAAAGTCTTCTTAACTTAAGTGTAACTTAATCAAAGCAGAAATCATGACAAATTTTGCTAAGAAACAAACTATGAACTGGCCTTATGCTACAAGAACAAACAAAAGGATGGATTCTCTATGCTGTAGGAACAATATAAGACTGAGTTTTCATTGAAAATTTCAAGAATGAAATCAAACTTATAATCAACAGAAGATAAATAACTAACTAACTACAGATACTCACTAAGTGGGCCCCCTTAGAAAGCATCAACTAGTTATGTAAGAATTGAACTCAAAACTTCATCAACTTTTATTCATAAACTTGGAATCATATACATTGATTGCTTTGCTTATAAGAAAACTAACACAAAACACTATCTCTCATTATAATACTAACTTTTACACCTCTATTTCCCACTTGCACAGGAGGATAACTTATTTATATTAGAAAAGAAACTAACTACCTAACTCTAACAGAGAAAGACATGGATAGAAGTGCATCCAGAAACTGAGGAACAAACTTCTCATAAATGATGACATATCTATTCAACACGATTCAGAGAGAATTTAGTATTCCACTCTTCCTAGATTAATGATCATTTATATTTCCTCCCAACGACCCAGTCAGAGAGTCTTTTCTGGAACAACTTCCTCGATGCCATGCTGGAAATGGACTTTACTGTATGGCCGAGATCCATTGCACTTGAGTCGTTCATGCTCCCTTCAACAACTTGCGATGCACATGGCGACAAAAGTAAAAGAAAGAACGCGTGGAAAATAACATGATACATTCATTAATCACATATTAAATCCATTTCATTATCCAAAAACCACATGCATTATATTAGTCATTCGAGAGGTCAAATAGGGCAATTAATACAAACACATAGAGATGTTAAGCTATAGGATTATAGGAATGTATTGCTATAGGATACTACCTGATTTTAGATAAAAAGTCTTTAATAAAAGAGTTAAAACAACCATTAGCAATAAGAGTAAGGGTATTAAAAATACATCATAATATTCAAATTATGAGCATATTTTGAGCTCATCATTTTCCCCCTACTTATCCTAATGATGGTCCTTTAGCATTAAGCTTTCGAGTTGTTTCTCTGAAATCAATAGAAGTAGTATGGCCCTATAATGAAGTTCCAAATTTGTAGTAGAAACCTCTAAAAATTTTCCGTCTCTCATACTTGCAGGTTTATGTATCCTCATTAACATCTATTGCCCAATAAGGGTAAAGTGGCCACATTAAAACTAGAGGTCGAAATGTTAATGGTAAGCATAACTCAAACCTCTTCTGAAGATCAAGATGCATGTACTTCTTTTTCCTTCTGATGGCTACTTTAAAGTTCATAGGGCTATGAGGCTCGGATTTCCTCAAACCAACAGTTAGTTTTTCCCATCTCGGTTCAATTATAGAAGATGAAAGATTGCAAAATAGATATGGTTGGTCTTTGAACTCATCATACACCTGCTTCCTGATATCAAATATTCTCATTCTTTCTATCTGATCATTGAATCCATACGCAATAGTAAGCCAATTTCTCAGAATTGTGTGGGGATCTAAGCTTTCAGGTCGTAGTGAAATAGGTTTGTTCCTTTTAGCCTCTTCATAAGCCTCTAATTGTCTTCCATAGTTAGTTTGATTGGTCACCCAAGACATGAGTGACCTCAGATGAATGTCAACAATGTAGAGAAGTAGATTCCACTTTGTTTCAAAGGGAATTATCAAACCATGCAAATAAAACTCACATAAGGAATTTTTCAGCTAGCTGGGTGTTACTTGATATGCATCATAAAATTCCTTGGCTGTGTGAATGACAAGGTCTAATTTCTTGAAATTCTCATCAATTGAAACCAAAGAAATTGATCTTTAAGGAACATAGCATATACCCTAAGCAGTGGTCTACATTCTATAATTTTACCAATTACCTTCATCATTTCATCCATTTTCTCTTTCATTTCCCATTTTTTCCTTTCAATTTCTCTTTTCAATTGCTTCTTTTCTTCCTCCTAAAGACTTTGTTGAATTTCAGTTTTAGCTAAGTGGTGGAAACTCAAAGTTTGAAATGTAACAGGCCTCCATGTAGTCCTGAGATATTCCAAATATTCAATCAACAATGTTCTTTTATAAACAACCATTACTCAACAAGTTGCAAGGGGTAATTGGGTTTCATTGGACACTTCAAACTTCCCAAGTTGTTCTTCCTCTTGCTGTAGGAAGTATTCCTGTTGTTGTACAAGAATAGATTGTGCTTCTTCTAAAACTTTCCTAGCCGCTTTAGCCAAGTCATCAAGACTTAGCATCCCCCTTTCATTACCATTACCATGTTGTGCTTCTTCAACTTCCACTATCTCAGTTTGCACTTCCCCAAGAATAAAAAATGGACTTTGTGGAACATTCTCAGATACATTCTAAGAAACATCATGATTGAACTCTTTAGATTCCTTAGAAATGACTATAATTTCAGGTTGAGTAGGGGTTGAGGTAACTTTACGTTGTTTGCTTGATGAAGCTCTTTTTGGCAATGTTTCAAAAGTAACAGTTGTAGGAGACACTTTCATGGCTTTCCTCTTTCTAACTTTCCTAGAGGGTTCAAACTCAGCAGGAGAAGATGATAGTGATACTGTAGTGGCAATAGGCATTACTACAGGAGAAAATGCTATACGGGAAGATGCTATAGGAAAGAGTGGAGTAGAGCGTTTTTGCTTTTGAGCATGAGGGTCAAATTCTGGGGTTTGTTCATTTTCCCTTTTTATTTTCTAACAGTAGACCTGGTTTTTACTTAGGTAGAGGTATCTAGTGCGGAGGCTACAAGACTAAGTGTTACAGGAGTAGATGATTCTTGCTCTGCTTCCCTACTTGTGGATTCTACTCTCTTTTTCTTTTTCTTGTGCTACACAATGAGTGCTCTAGGAGGCTCTGGAGGTTGTAGACCCTTTTGGGAAACAAATTCTTGCCAAGAAAGGGGTGATACATCCCTTAGGGAATGCTTGATCAAGAGTTTAGTGAGGGCATGATGGGAAATAGTGTTGTCCCTACCCCTCTGGGTTTCATGGGCACATTGTTTCAAAAGGTTTAACAAAAAATTTGGAACATTGACAGTTAAACCATGCATCATATGACTCAATAGTTTAAAATGATAGGAATGCAAATAGGAAAAATGTCCCTCACAAGTCAAGTACATGATTATGAAGGTGGCATATTCTGAGTATGGAGGAGGAAGTGACACTCATTTGCATCCTTGTTTGGAAACCTCCAAGGGTCCATTTGTTGGTATTGTGAATTCTGCCCCAACAGAGACAACATCTGAAGAAAAAATTTCTCCTACCGCTAGAAGCCTAGTTACTTTTGCAATCTTCTCTTCTGTAATGGCTACTATCAAAATCCTTACTATAGCTTCTCCCTCTGAAAGAGTTCTCAAAAACTCACCTACAACTTCCTCATTAAAGGAATCTAATCTCAGAAAATAATTCAGCCAACCGCAATTGCTGAATTCCTGAACTGTTTGAGGATTTTGCGTCAAGAGTTCATGAGCTACAGGCTCATGTCTTACTAACTGGCCACCCATATTCACAAATTATCCTAGCTAAGATTCCTGAAACTCCAACTTTTTCTAAAAATTTGAAAAACTTTTTCTGCCTTGCTTTTTTCTGCCCTGCCGTCACTTTTCTTTACTTTTCCAAGAATGACTCAAAGGATAATTGCATGAAATTATTTTTCCAAAATACTCAAATCAAGCAGTTAATTGTTGTTTAGAATGGAAACACAACCATATTTTGAAAGTACAAGAAAATAAAAATATCTTAACAATTGTGATAGTGACATAAGAAAAAGATTTGAAATGGATTATCCTACCCCCTACTAAAAATTTGACATGTGTCCACACATGTGCAAAAGGATAGGCAAAGATCAGGCAATAAGGGCTGATATGTACATAGCAATTAATGAATAAATGAAATAAATAAACAATGTGACAATAAAAGATATCGCGTACCTTGGAATAAATGCGCGTACATGTTGGGAAAGATCATAGCTTAGCATGAAATGATGGCTAGAATTGAAACCATAAATGAGGGTGGTATGGAAGGATGGGTGACATGGATGGGTGACATGGAAGAAGAGGGGATGAATGGTGGTGATAGATGAAAAGTGGAGAAAGTGGCTTCCTTAAAAAAGAAACCTTTATTATGGGCATGCAACATAGAATTTTAAAGAGATGTTGCAGGAGGATTAGTGGCTGCATCTGAAACAAAGTGCTTCATAAATTCCTCTTTGGACGCTGGCTTATGATACAACCTAAGATGGTGTCCATTAACTAATAGCTTGAATCAGACAGGATCTATTGTAGCTAACTAAATTGAACCATTATCAAACACATTTTCTATTTCATAAGGACCAAGCCATCTTGTGGTGAGTTTACCTTGATCTTCCTTGTACCTAGAGTCATAGAGCAGTGCCCAATCACCGACATAGAATTGCCTAGTTCTGATATGGTGGTAATGCCATTTTTTCCTTTGCTGTTGGATAGCTTCAGTATGTTGCAGGGTAGCTTTCCTTATCTCATCCAATGCATTTAGCTGTAGGATGTGTTCCTTTTAGGCTTCTGAAATATCAATGTTAAGCTGGAGAGTAGTCCTTAAGGTCTTATGCTCAAACTCTATTGGCAACATGATAGTTTTTCCATAGAGTAACTCAAAAGGAGTGAACCATGTAGTTGTTTTTCATGTAGTCTTATAGGCCTAGACTACTTCAGGAAGGCGACTGCTCCAATCCTTCTTGTGTAATTATACTATCTTAGTAAGGATTGCCTCAATTTCTCTGTTGGTAACCTCTGCCTGACCATTGGCTTGAGGGTGATAGGGGCTAGAATTTCTGTTCCTGATCTTGTAATCATTCATCAATGCAGTGATTAAGTTTGATATAAACTGAGCTCCTTGACCAGTAACAAGTTCCCTTGGGACTCCAAATTGAGTAAAAATTTGTTCATATAGGAACTCAACAACTTTATTGTCATGGGCATGTGTCATTGCTTTCACTTCCACCCACTTGGTTACATAATTAGTGCAAACCAAAATGTATGATTTCCCATTAGATGGAGGATCAATAGGCCCAACAAAATCCATGCCCCATTTGTCAAAGGGAGTGACTACCACTTGACGATATAGGGGCATTTCATCAGACCTTGTTGGTCTCCCCATGTGTTGACATCTATCACATTTTCTAGTGTAGGTTGCAACATCTTTATGTAGTGTGGGCCAATAGTATCCTATAGTAAGCACTTTCATAGATGTTCTCTTGGCTACAAAGTTCCCACTACATGGCTCATCATGATAGGCATGCAAAATGTCATAGGTCTCATCTTCCCTAACACACCTTCTCATGACTTGGTTAGGTCATGTGTAAAATAATCAATCTTGTCTTTGAGCCCATGGTCACCTTTGTGCGACAAAGAATACTTGGTCATCATCACCCTCTACTATCTTAAAATCAGTAGGTAATTGCTTAGCCTCCAGGTTAGCCACCATCTTATATCTGTAGTCATGTTTCTTCTATCTACAATGTGGATAGAACTCTACCAAGATTGCTTTAGCTTCCTCATGTTTCTTGTGAGCTTGCATAGTATCCAACTATGTGGCCATGTTATTTATGATATCCTGCTTGAAATCAGACAACAAATTTGTGATCTCCATCCATGAAACTCCATTGGTAGAAGACTTTCCCACTATGGCTTGATGACCTCTACCCTTCTTAACAATTGTTCGAGAGTAGTTGTAAAATATTTTCTTGATATCATCCCAAGGCATTTGGGTTATATCTCCTCCTCCCATTAGGTCTAGGGCATCTATACAGGTGTAACTGATTCCCCTTAGGAAAAGTACTCTCTGAGATTCTTCATTGAGAGTATGGTCTGAATTCTTTTTTAGGGAAAACATAAATCTTGAGATATAGTCTTCCTAGATTTCATCCTCCTTTTGTTGAATTCTGAATATATCATCACCCTTACTACCACTCTTATAATACTCCTTGTATTTCTCAAGAAATTTTGTTTGCATGGCTCCCCAACTATCAAAAACACCCCTTCCAAAACTCATAAACCATCTAAGAGCTCCTTCCTTTAAAGTAGCAGGAAACAACTTTAGCCTATGAGCATCTGAAGTGTAATCATAGCTATGACAGAGGATGTCAAACTCAAACAAGAAAGTGTCTGGGTCCTCTGTAACTAGTCCATAGAACTTGGGAAGTAATGAAGAAGGAATATTTTTAAGGTTATCATTATCTTGTTGAGGAATGATGGGGAATTCAAAAGTAGGAGGTCGATTAGGTGGATTACGTGCCATATTTTCTTGATGGAGTATCAAATAAAATGGATTTTCTTCAGGTTCTTCATCAGCTGGGTCAAATGGTAATTGAACAAGCAGGTTTTCTGAAAATGGATTGATATCTTGGTCTCCTCCTTCGTCAACTAGATTATAGGCTAGTTTAGAATTGTTATCAATGAATGGAAAGTTAGGGAGAAATCTTCCCAGAGCGTCTCTTCTTCTATGCATGCAATAGAATGAATGGTAAATTGAAGGAATTTTGAAAATTCTTGAATAACACACTAAACTACTGCTAACAATGATTATGACAGGTTCATAGCTTGACACCATCCCCGGCAACAATGCCAAAAATGATCTATTCCACAAAAATATATAAAAGTCATGGAAAATCCTAACCTAGGAATTGGACATTCTTACAGGTGACTAACATCTTCTTATGGTCATTCATTTACATTGTCAAACCAGGGAACGTATACTTGAAATGGAGCGGCATTGTATGTGCACTAAGAACCAATTTCAGTCACAATTTATCAGAAATAAATGCTTGGAAGGAATTCTACTTATGCTGTAGGAATGTAATGTAAAGTCTTCTTAACTTAAGTGTAACTTAATCAAAGCAGAAATCATGACAACTATTGCTAAGAAACAAACTATGAACTAGCCTTATGCTGTAGGAAAAAACACAGTGATGGATTCTAGATGCTATAGGAACAATATAAGACTGAGTTTGTGCTGAAACTTTCAAGAATGAAATCTAACTTATAATCAATAGAAGATAAATAACTAACTAACTATAGATACTCACCAAGTGGCCCCCCTTAGCAAGCATCAACCAGTTATGCAAGAATTGAACTCATAAATTCATCATCTTTTATTCATAAACTTGGAATCATATACATTGATTGCTCTGCTTATAAGAAAACTAACACAAAACATTGTCTCTCATTATAATACTAACTTTTACACCTCTGTTACTCACTCGTGCAGGAGGAGAACTTATTTATATTAGAAAAGAAACTAACTACCTAACTCTAATAGAGAAAGACATGGACATAAGTGCATCCAGAAACCGAGGAATAGACTTCTCATAAATGAAGACATTTCTATTCAACATGATTCAGAGAGAATTTAGTATTTCACTCTTCCTAGATTAATTATCATTTAAATTTCCTCCCAACGACCTAGTTAGAGAGTCTTTGCTAGAACAAATTCCTCGATGCCATGCTAGAAATGAACTTTACTATAGGGCTGAGATCCGCTGCGCTTGACTCATTGATACTCCCTTCAATAACTTGTGATGCACATGGTGACAGAAGCGAAAGAAAGTAAGTGTGGAAAATAACACGATACATTCATTAATCACATATTAAATCTATTTCATTATCCAAAAACCACATGCATTATATCAGTCATTTAGGAGGTCAAATAGGGTAATTAATACAGACACATAGAGATGTTAAGCTATAGGAATATAGGAATGTATTGCTACAGGATACTACCTAATTTTAGATAAAAAGTTTTTAATCAAATAGTTAAAACAACCATTAGCAATAAGAGTAAGGGTATTAAAAATATATCATAATATTCAAATTATGAGCATATTTCGAGCTCATCACAAGGGGTTAGATGAAGGTGTTCTGAGGTTGTTCAATTGTTGGAGGGATGGGTGGATTGGTTGGTGTATTGGTGGATGGTGTTTTCATGTTTTATTGCGCCAAGTATGCTTGTAATTGTTGTTGTTGGTCCTATTGTTGTTGCACTAATAATTCCTATTGTTGAGCTTGTTGTTGTGCTTCTAGTTGAGTTAATTATTGTTGCTCTTGGTATTGCTCTAGCACTTGTTGGTATGCTTCTTTTTGTGTGAAGTATTGTGCTTGTGCCTATGCACATGTTTGTGCTTGTGCTTGTTGGGAAGCTTGGGAAGCTTGAACAACCTGGGCGGTTTGAGTAGCTTAAGTGGCTTGAGCATCTTAAGTGGATTGAGTGGCTTGTTTGGCTTCTTGTTGTTGCAAAATTGCTTGGGCTTGCACCTGGGTGGCTTGTTGCACTTGTTGAGCTTCTACTTCTTGTTGTGCAGCTTGCACTACTTGAGCAACCTGAGCGGCTTGTACGGCTTGAGAAACCTAAGTGGTTTGCACTACTTGTTGAGCACTTTGCATTTGTTGCATAGCTTAGTATTGCTAGAGTGTATTTTGGTAGGCTTGGTGAGCTTGTAGTGTGATGTTGTACTAGCTTACCGCATTTGGATTTGGTAGTGGTGGTGGTGGATTTGTGATGTTAGATGTGGTGATGAGTGGTTGAGATGTGTTTTGAGTGATTGTGGTGGATGGTGTGATTGAGGTGTTGGGTCCTTGGGAGACCATGTTTTAGGGTGTTGGGATCGATGTCATTGCTTGGATAGATACCACATCTTGTTGTGATATCGGTGGTATATTCGGAGGATTAGATGCAATGTTTTGATTGGTGTTTAATAGATTGCCTTGGATTGATTGATTTGTGTTCGGTAAAGGGGGGAGTCCTAAACCAAGAATTGATATGGATGTTGTAGTGAAGGTAACGGTGGTGGAGGTGGTGGTGGTAGTCATGGAATTGTTGGAAGTCTTTTTGGAGTAGATGAAGATGAGGCCCTAAAAAGTCCACCTGGTTCAAATAGGCCTGCTTGTACGAATGGGAGGGAAACTTGAGTGTTAAGGGCATATGTCGGTGTCACGTGGAAAGATGTGTTGTTGGAATCATGGAATGTGAGTGGGACATATTGGTGGAGGGGATTTTGGGGAATGGTGCTTGATGTACCTATGATGGTATTGGTGTCCAAATTCTGATTATTGACAAGGGGGTGTTTTTGAAGGGTATGGAGTAACAAACTCCCCTTGATAACAATAGGTTGTGTGGTGGCAATGGATGATATGGATTACAAAATGGTTTAAATGATGCTTTGAGTGGGTGAGGTGAATGGTACAAGTGGCATGAAAGGCTTCTCCACAATAGTGCTCACATCTAAATCGGATGGAAGTTTAGCTCCTTTTATCAATTCAAGCATGTATTGGGAAGGGTTTAGTTTTATCATGGTCTTGACAAGTCTGTGGTTGTCAAGGTTTTGAAGCATTTTAGTGATCTCATCTTGGGTCATCCCTAAGTTGGTGATGTCTTCCACTTTCCCTTCCTCTTGAGGATCTTGTGTTATAAGAGAAAGATTGGGTAGTGGGTTGCTAGGTCCAACAGGATTAATCTCAGGTGTGGTTTGACATAGGTCGCTCGAAGTTGATGTTTCTTTGTTCTCCATGTTCTTCTTGTGTTGTGATCTTGTTTGAACCATAAAATAGGGATCAATTCTCAAGAATGTGGGAGATGAATCTCTAATTCTTTAGATTGATCTAACTTTAGGCACAAAAAAGAATCTCTAGGATGATTAAGGATCAACGGTGGGATGGTGAAATGTGTGAAAGATGGATTATATGGATGATTTAAACTCTTAGAAGATCTTGAGGGGGGTGCTAGAATTTTGGGAGTTTTTGGATTCTTGGATTTTGTTTTAATTTTGATTCTGGATTCTTGGATTTTGATTTTTACCTTGATTTGGTTTCAGATTGTTTTGATTTTTGGAATTGGATAATGAACAAATAGATCCCAAGATGTTGGGTGTTATCTATGGGATAGACTTGCTCACAAGATGATAATTTGACTAAGTGGAGGGAGAAGGATGCATCTACACACACCTAACCAAAAAAGATGATTCTAATGATAATTCAACTAAGCATATGGAGAAGGATACATCTACACATACCTAAGCAAACAAAATGTTTTGATGTTTGATTCAAGAATTTTGATTTAGGGATTTTTATTCATGGACTTGCAAAAGGTCTAGCATAAAGGATGGTTTTGATATTTTCAAGAATTGTTGGTGAGATGATTTTGGTTTGATGTTTGAAAGATGGATGAAGGTTGACTTTGATCCTATGTGTACCTAAAAAGACTTTTGTTTACAAGACCTTGGTTTTGAAGAACATGCATTACTTCCTATACAAAATGCTCAAATTTCTGGAAAAGACATGGATTTTGACAATAGTAAAATGAATACAAATTTGGATTGTTCCTTGATGCACGTTTGTAAAAATTGAAGGTCAATATTTCTCTAAATTCATAAAACATGGCCAAATTTTTGTTGTTAGCTTTGTGATTAAGACCCTTGGTCATTGGTTTTCGGATCTTAATCTTGCGGGAAATCATTTGAAAGAGCACATGTGTTGGGTTCAATTATTCTTTATCTTTGTTTAGTGACTTCCTTTTACCACAAACACTTCTTGATTAGGTTTTCCCACTAGATGTCTAATGTCCTAATTTCTTTTCATCCCACAAAGTCCATTATGTGGAAATTGAAGAAATCAAGGCAAAAGTTCCCTATTGTTGACTTTAGTGAGTAAATTGATGATGAGGGCACAGCCCAAGACACAAGAAAATAACCCACAAACAAGAAAATAATTTTATTATTCCGAAAATGGATCTTCTTACATGTAGAGGATCTCAAATCCCCAAGTTCTACAACACATGCAAGCTACAAAAAGCTATAGAAGAACCCTTTCACAATATGCGAGCTTGTCCCCCAAAAAGTTACCCAAAAATACTAGAAACCCGCCCATAAATAGAGTTCCTCTTTAGTTTGGAGCCAAAACAACATTAAAATTTGAGTTTAGGTGGTTTGGCACAGAAAATTACAACTTGAAGTTTAAATTTCGAAAGAATATTTGCAATTGTATCTTCTAGAAAGTGCGCCAACTTCCTGGGGCCATAACTTTTGATCTGGGGCTCCGATTCATGAATTGTTTGAACTGTTGGAAAGGTCTCAAAGTCAAGAATGCGTCAAAATTTGCTATGCCAATTTCAGCAAGTTTAAGGGCCATTCCAGAAGCTCTAAGTTCCTCAATTCCAACTCAGAAGATTTTCAAGTGCAAATCTAGGAAACTAAAACTGCAATATCTTTCAACCCAGGAATAGAAAATAAAAACCATAAATTGGGAATTTCATTATGAGAAAAAGGGTATCCAAAAATGTAAAAATATCTGAAAAATGATAAACTTGAAATTTAACTATTTTTGGGTGATGCAAGATTGCCCTTACACCAATGGATGCTCCTGCATCAGACACTCAGGGTAATTTGATAAGTGACCCCATCACGTCTTAGATGGTTGAGGGAAACCCAACCGGTCAACCGCTACCTTAGATAGCCAAGATGGATTTTCCACAGGCCTTCCTCTCCATTTCACTAGATATTCTTCATACTGCCTATTTCTGGTACTCCTTCCCACACGACTATCTAAGATTTCCTCAATCTCATCCTTTTCTGAAGTAGATGCTAGAATCCCACACTTTTCCATCGTTGGTACTTCCTCTGCACCACCTTCATGATACTCTGTCAAATCTGAAATGTTGAATACAGGGGAAATGTTGAATCCATTTAGCAACTCTACCTCATATGCATTCCCTGAATCATGCTTCTTCAAAATTTTACAGGGACCGAACTTATTCATCTTCAATTTGTTATATGTTCCCACTGGAAACCTTTCTTTCTTCAAGTGGACCATCACTTCATCACCAATCTGAAACTCCTTGTACCTCCGCTTCTAATCTGCCTTAGCCTTATACTGCATATTCATCTTGTTAATATGTTCTCTTACCTTCTCATGTATATCCTTGATGTGTTCTACAAAATCTTCAGCTTCAACACTTATTTTCTTCTCGTGGTCCATCTTCCTCAATTCTGGAGCTATTCTGGGGCTACCTCCATACACAATCTGGAATGGTGATCTACCAGTGCTTCTGTTGACAGAATTTTTGTAAGAAATTTTTTCCTAGGGTAAGATCAAGTCCCATACCTTGGGTTTATCTCCTACCAAACATCTCAGTAGGTTACCTAGACTTCTGTTAACAACCTCTATCTGCCCATTTGTTTGTGGATGGTGTGCAGAATTGAACTTCAACTCTGTCTTCAGCTTCTTCCAAAGGTCCTCCAAAAGTACCACATTTGGTGTCACATTTGAAATAATACTTTGGCGGACCATGGAAGTCTCACCCACCTCTTTGAAGAACAAGTCAGCAATGTGGACTCCATCATGGATCTTTGACATGGAATGAAATGTGTCATCTTCAAAAAACTTATCAACCACCACAAAGACTAAATCATTCCCTCATTGTGTCCTTGGCAAACCAAGAACAAAATCCATACTTATATCCTCCCATGGCCTCTCTGGTATAGGTAAGGGCTGATATAACCCTGTATTCCGGCTCACTCCTTTAGCCATCTGACATACCCTACAACTTTGTACAAACTTCTTCACATCTTGTGACAAGAGGCCAATAATAATGCTCACTGATAATGGCAAATGGTCTTATCCTAACCAAAATGTCCTGCACATTCCTCCACTATGCTTCTTTTTATTAGATTCTCCTTCATGGAACTCCTTGGGATACACAATTGACTTCCCTTAAATAACATGCCATCCTAGATTATGAAATCCAACCACCTTGTCCTCCCATCCACTGTAACAGGTTCCTTGCAAGCTTCCAAGCCTTTGCAAAATCAGGATCTTCTACATCAAGGTGTCTTGAGTTCATTGAACCCAACCACTTCAACTGCATCTTTGTCATCAATGTATGCCTCCTATAAGGCATCTGCAACCCTATTTGACTTTTCCACTCCTATGTTTCAAAACAAAGGTATAACTCTGCAAAAACTCTACCCATTTCTATGCCTCTGATTTACCCCTTTCCTTGACTATTTAGGTACCGCAGGCCCGATGATTAGTATATAGAACAAATTCCTTTGGCAACAAATAATGTCTCCATTTCTTTAATGCTTGAACTATTGCATAAAATTTCCTGATCATATATAGAATACTTTCTCTTGGCATCATTTAATTTTTCACTGAAATAGGCTATGGGCTTACCTTCTTGGCTCAACACTGCCCTAATGGCACAACCACTGGCATCACAATCCACCTAAACACCTTGTTGAAATCTAGGGAGGGCTAGAAATTCTGTTCTTTTTGCCACTCCAGTGCTCCACTTGAATTCTTTTCTATCCCCTCTCATTGTTTCAGTCAGGGGTCCACAAATAGTACTGAAGTTTCTAATGAACTTTCTATAAAAACTAGCCAAACCATGGAAAGATCTCACCTCAATAGCAGTTCTTGGGGTAGGCCATTCCAAAATAGCCTTCACCTTCTCTGGGTCCATCTTGAGACCTTTTGCTGAGATAACAAATCCCAAGTACACTAACTCCCTCTTCACAAAACTACACTTCTTCAGATTAATCAATAATTTCTCTTCTCTTAACTTCTTAAAGGCTCTCCGAATATGCATCAGATGCTCATCCAACATCTTACTGAAAATCAAAATATCATCTAAATACACAATAACAAAAATTCTCATAAATTCTTTTAGTACCTCATTCATGAGTCACATGAATGTGCTTGGTGCATTGGTTAGCCCAAAAGGCATGACTAACCACTCGTATTGGCCCTCTTTGGTCTTGAAGGTAGTCTTCCTTTCATCTCCCTCTCGAATCTAGATCTAGTGATATCCACTCTTCAGATCGGTCTTTGTGAAGTACTGAGCTCCACTCAAATAGTCCATCAGGTCATCCATCCTTGGTAGGGGAAATCTGTACTTAATTGTTATCTTGTTTATGGCTCAGGAATCTGTACACATCCTCCACTCCCCATCCTTCTTTGGTGCTAGTACTGCAGGTACTGCACATGGACTCAAACTCTCCCGTATCAAACCCTTTCTCAACAACTCTTGAACTTGTCTGTTCAACTCCTCATTTTCTACTGGAGTCATTCTATGAGCTGCCTTATTTGGCAAACTGGCTCCAAGAATTAAGTCAATTTGATGACTGATCTTCCTTATTGGCGGTAAACCCTTAGGTACATTATCAGAAACAATATCTTAAAACTCATCCAACATCCCATAAACTTCTTCTGGAACCTTTTCACTATCATCATTAATCACTCTAGGAATCAATGCATAACACACACGCTCATGCTTCATACCTTCTAAAAATTTTCTTCCATCTACATAACAAATTCTAGCACTGCTGCATACCTTTTCTTCGGTATCCTTTAGGGGTTTCAACTTGTGATGAGCCCCATCCTTTGTCAAGGAATAAGTGTTTGCGTGGCCATCATGTATAGCTCACCTATTGAACTGCCATGACCTCCCCAACAACATGTGACATGCATCCATGGGGATGATATCATAGAGTATCTCATCATGGTAGCTCCCGATCTTGAACTTTACTAGGCACTGCTCATTGACCAAAACTTTGTGGTCTTTCTACAACCAGCCAATTCGATATAGATTCGGGTGCCTTTCCCTCTTCAACTTCAACTTTGTGACCATCTCCTCCGACACCAGATTATCAGTGCTCCCACCATTAATAATGACATCACAACATTTTCCTTCACACTTGCACCTTGTGCGAAATAGATTCTTCCTCTATTCTGGTTCTTTTTCTTTAGTCACTAGGGCTCTCCTAATCACTAGGGTTTCTCCCCTTTGAGCATCATTTGAATGTTCAGATTGGGCCTCGTCATCTACATGCACAACCCTTCCATGACCTTTTGGCCTTTTGTCTACCCTTCCTTGGTGTTGTAGACATTCATAGGCTTGATGCCCTCCTTCACCACACTGGAAACATGTTCCTCTGAAACCACCTCTTCCAGATCCTTGTCCATATCTCCCTCATCCTCTACCTCTTTGATCACCACTATTTTGATCACGAGGGTGGTAGAAGTTATCATTCCTTTGGCTTTAGCTGATACCCACATCTTCACTTTTCCTTTCATCATCATTTCGGCTTCTCAAAGGTCTGCCATTGCCCCTTCCGCTTTGACCTCCTCGTCCTTTTTGCTTGCCATCAAATCTTTTGTTCAGCTTCTCTTCCACCTTTAGAGCAAACTGATACACATCCTCAATGGTGGTCATTCTGACTAGGCTTAACTCCTCCTGAATGCTCGGTCGTAACCCATTAAGATATGGGCTACCTTCTCCTTATTGGCCTCTGTGTGACCCATTCTGATGATTATCTTGTGAAAATATTTAGCATATTCTTTCAGATCTGCTTCCTTGCTTCAACCCTTGCAATTTCTTCAACAGATCTAACTTCGTAGTCCGGTATGAACTGCTTCTTCAGTTTCTCTACCATGTGATCCCATCTAGTGATATTTCCTTTTCCTCTTTGATTTCTTTCCAACTGGACCTTTTTCCACCAAATATTGGCATGGCCCTTCAGCTTCATTTTCACAAACTTAACCTAATCTGGGTCTTCTATTTCCTCATACTCAAAATATTCTTCTAGCTCATTGATCCAGTCGATCAACTCTTCTGGGTTCAAACTTCCAGAATAACTGGGGACTTCTACTCAAGGTTTTTTCCTGATCTTTGAAATGGCCCTTATTAGCCGCATTTGGTCTTGATCAATTACTTCTTCTTCCTCTTCTGCATTTGAACCTTCTTCCTCTCCTTCATCCTCACTTTCCTCCGTCAGGTTTAACCCTCTCCTCACCTGCTCTTGTAATGCATCAATTTATCTTTGGAGGGCTGCCAGTGCATCTCTTCCACCAGCATTTCTGCCACCTCGACCACCTCTAGCACCACCATGCCTACTAGGCATCACTCTTGGAGGAATCTTTCTTGACCTCGACCCACAACCACAGTCCTAGTGTGAACTACCTCATGATTAGCGATCTATCCACACGCTCAAGAAAACCTCGTTCTGATACCACTTGATGAGGGCGCAGCCCAAGACACAGAAAATAACCCACAAATAAGAGAATGATTTTATTATTCAAAAAATGGAGCTTCTTACATGCAGAGGATCTCAAATCCCCAAGTTCTACAACACATGCAAGTTATAGAAAGCTATAGAATAACCCTTGCGCAATATACGAGCTTGTCCCTAAAAAAGTTACCCAAAAATACTAGAAAGCCGCCCATAAATAGAGTTCCTCTTTAGTTTGGAGCTAAAACAACATTAAAATTTGAGTTTAGGTGGTTTGGTGCTGAAAATTACAACTTGAAGTTTAAATTTCAAAAGAACATTTGCAATTGTATCTTCTAGAAAGTGCGCTAACTTCCTGGGGCCATAACTTTTGATCAGGGGCTTCGATTCGCGAACCGTTTGAACCGTTGCAAAGGTCTCAAAGTCAAGAATGTGCTCAAAATTTTCTACCTAATTTTAGAAAGTTTTGGGGCCATTCCAGAAGCTCTAAGTTCCTCAAATCCAACTCAGAAGATTTTCAGGTGCAAATCTGGGAAACTAAAACTGCAATATCTTTCAACCCAGGAATAGAAAATAAAAATCATAAATTGAGAATTTCATTATGATGAAAAGGGTATCCAAAAATGTAAAAAAATCTAAAAAATAATAAACTTTAAATTTAACTATTTTTGGGTGATGCAAGATTGCCCTTACACCACTGGATGCTCCTGCATCAATTGAGATATAAATCTAGATGTTTAGAAGTCTCTAAGGATAGAATCCCTAGGACAAGCAATAACACTTGTAGTTTTTCAATGGTATTTTCCTCCTAAAGGGTTTGAAATTTGATGATGACTTTGAATGTTTGTTTCCCTATGTTTATGATCAATCAAAGTGTTTTGATTCAAGAATATGCACTACCCTATGGATATTGAGACAATATTTGTTGAATCCCCACTTGGATAAATCTAGCTACACCTACTTTTAGAGGATGATTAGATGATTGACCACACTGGCTCCCCTCCACGACACTCACTTCTATGGGTTAGCCAAGCATCAGTACCCATGAATCTCCCATGCCATACTTCTCATCTCTACTAAAAGTTGTAAAATTATGGGGCGGCTTTAGAACGACTATTCTTGCATCAACAAATAGATTAAGGATTTTGGTCTTTTAAACAAGGGGTTTTAATGCAGACATTTTTGTTAGTGTAATTAATTATTTATTACACTAGCACAAGTTAACTTAGGTCATATATCATTTAGTCCTTAGTTGCATTTTTAATAAATCATTTAATAATGGGGTAATGTCCCCTTCCATGTTTGTAGGGATAAGATTCCTTCTAGAAGATGAGTTGTCCTTCTAGAACTTATCTCAACATTTAATAATTTCTTAGATAGGGTTCACATGTTGTCACATGTTGTTAGATCATGACACATAGAAACATCTCATGCATCTTAGGTTTTCTCTCATGCCTATCTTTTCAAGAAATTTTGTACATTTGTAATCAATCCAATCTCATAATGTAGATCAATATAGAATCTCCATTGTGCATGCCTAGTTGCAAAACTTTCTGTGTGGTTGATTATCTTTCCTAGAAAGGGTCCTCCATTGAAGATTTCAGAGCTTCAGGGATTGTGCATCCATAATCTCAATATGGTATTAGAGCTTTTCCAATGAAACATCAACCCTCAATCAAGAAAGTTGGTGTGCGAGATTCTTTGCAGGTTGAAGGTTTCCATTGAAGGCTACTTGATTCCAACCAAGGATCAAGCTGATTTCTGAAGCAGATAGAGTCAGATCTAAGCTCGCCATTGTCATCAGAAGGCCTCAAAACCCTAGGATTGCCTATCAATTCATCAAAATTAGATACATCAACCCGGGAGCCATTAGAAGTATTTGGGTTTTCAAAATTAACTGGTACGATCCGTACAAATTTGTAGTAAAAAATCACCCCAGTTAGTTGTCCTCTGAGAAATTCTTTTTTTAGTTGCAGGTGCTTTTTTTTCAAAAAAATTAGGCTCATTTATCTATTATTTTTGGAAAAAGAAATATTTTGTGTTTCTCATATAGTTTACATAGAAATAATTTGAGCGACCTCCATTAGTAATCCTTGGTCGACATATTATTTTTCCATCGACACAGAAGGTTTAATTTCATTGGCATCAATTATTCTACATATATTTTTTTATTACTGCTAGCATTATTAAAAAAAAATATTTTCAATTTCCATATTGGCAATATTGAAAATAAGGGTGTAAAAAATTATATTTGAAAATTGTTGGCACCTTTCACAAAAATCTGCAGAATATACCTTTTCTTTTATCGGCCAAATTCAATTTTGTAGGGCTGTACTCTGGATAGACCTGTCATATCACATGGTCCTGTCTATTGAAAAGTGTCTCCAAACCATCATCACTGGAGTCCTCTCATTGTTCACCGTTGGTGCCATATTCTCTTCCTATTGACAACATCTTTGTCAGTCGCTGCCATAGTCCCCATCGCTTGCCACATTTGACCTACCATCGGCTCATGTTCCAAGTTAGCGGTGTACAAATTTTCTCCTACATCACCATACCTTCCTCTGTGGGCTTTCTTTTCATCTTGTAGTGGTCGGTATTATAAATGTTGGTGATTTAATTGCAATTTTAACTTTGTATACCTATGTTTATAGGTGAGCCTTATTGTACGGTTTAAACCATATACTATTTGTGGTTGGGGGCTTATTGCTTTGGGTGGCATATTTTTTTAGCCACACTTTATCCCGCTATCACATCAAGGACCAAGGGTGGGATATTTTTTTAGCTCGGAGGCCACATTTTTGACCCTATTTAGCCTGCTAAGTGCCAAATCAAGGCATTTTTTCATTTTCTCATAACTTTTCACCAGGGTATCAAAAATCAGCAAACAAGATATCGTTAGAAAGGTAATTCTGAGTAATTTCCAGTGGTGACATTCATTTTGCAAAAAAAATCTTGTATAAAATTCTATAGTCAATTGAAGTCCAAACCCTAATCTGGACATAAAGGCTCATAACTTTGCAACCGTTCATTGGATTTTAGTGATCCAACAACATTAGAAAGGTGATTTAGATATTTTTTCATCCATCTAGATCCCTTGATTAGTTTCATCTCTAGGTACTCTTGCATTTATTCTTTTAGTTTGGTGCATTTGTTCAATAACCTAGACATCCTGAAGCTTGCAAAAAGATTTTTTGATCTAGGTAGCATCACTTTAGTTGCACATCATCCTTGGAAGTCTTTATTTACCATTGAAGGTCATTTATCTTTGTATTTTTGGAGAAAGTTCATTATGGGGCTTGCATATAGTCCTTCTTTGGCTATGTTCCATAAGGGAAACTATTAGCAATGGCGGGATGGGATCACACACCATCTCCAATCACTTGCATTAATGCCTCATCTATATGGTATAGTTCCTCATCCAAGTGAAGGTATTCATGAACTTGCTTGGAGTTGTAGTAGATACACTATTTTGGAGATCATTGAGAGGCAAGTTGATTGTGATGTTTTGAATGCTATTGATCATTATGACTGTCCTCACATCCTTTGGACTAAGCTTTGGGAGACATATGGAGATTCAAACACTCCACCATTCCCCAATTGTCATGATTCAAAATGTCATTCTTCAGATCAGGTACCCCATGATGATATTGTTGTGCAGGAAGTTGATTGCCTTAAATCTTTCAAAGAGGTTGACAAGGTTGCTTCAGGTGCTTCTTCTCTATTAGAGACTATTAGTATCCCTTCACATTTAGTGATTCCTTGTCTAGATTCATTTATTGAGGCTTCCACCACCATCATCATTCATCATGACACATTCAGTTTTCCAAACTTGACATCACAAGATGGCTTCATTTCAGGTATCATTGACTTGGCTACTTCTATAGGTTTGGAGGACATTCTTGAGGGGATCACTCCTCTATTCTGATTATGCCTTGGAGAGCTTTCTTGAGTCTCCACATTCCTTTGTCTCAACCTTGATTGGGTATCCAAAGACTATCTTGGAGGCACTTGGTTTCTCTTCAGATATTTCATGTATGAGACTTCTTCCCTATCATTCCATTCAAGATTTAAGGTTTCTTTAGCATCCACCATTGGAATTTTTTCTTCCTAGCAAGAGACTTGTGGTTTGGACACATTTGTTGCTTTAGACTTCTTTAAGTGGTTTTGAGGACACTTCATTCGGGGGGGGACTATCAAGTCTCCATCATATTCATAACATCTCAGTCTTTGGATATTGTTCAACATCAGTTTTTGCATTGTCCTGGTATGTCATCTTCTTCATTGATTGTGGCATCTTCATCTTTAGGCAAGGAGACATTTGAGTAGAGTTCAGAGACAACATCAACATCCGCATACATCCTTCCTTCCTTCAATTCCTAACCGGAATGGGAAGCATCACTACACTTGCACTTGGTTATGTTTCTTCTAAAAGGGAGATAAGTTGTTTGTCAACATTAGATCTTGTTTTGTCTTCAAAAACTTACCATTTTTGTAGGTGATCACATCTTCTAAGGGGGCTATATAATATATCTATTTCATCCCTATGGGGGAGCTATTGTATTGTATCCATGTGATGAATGGTGTCCTTAGGGGTATTTAGGAGTCCTCCATCCTTCCCATCCTATCTCACATTTTTTTCTTTTTCATCTCCTTTTTGGAGAGGGGTTTTTATCCCATTTGGTTTTCCCCTTTTCTTATTTATGGGAGATTTTTTTGCATCTTCATGTACATGGGTACCTAACATGGCCTCGTAGCTAGGACCCATCACAATTATCATCTCTGCATAATCATTGCATTTTCCTCCCTAAGTTGAAATTATGGGGGGGTGTTAGTGTAATTAATTATTTATTACACTAGCATAAGTTAACATAGGTCATATATCATTTAGTCCTAGGTTACATTTTTAATAAATCATCTAATAATAGGGTAATGTCCCTTCCATGTTTGTAGGGATAAGATTCCTTCTAGAAGATAATTTTTCCTTCTAGAACTTATCTCAACATTTAATAATTTCCTAGATAGGGTTCACATGTTGTTAGATCATGACAAATGGAAACATCTCATACATCTTAGGTTTTCTCTCATGCCTATATATTCAAGGCATTTTGTACATTTGTAATCAATCCAATCTCATAATGTAGATAAATATAAAATCTCCATTGTGCATGCCTAGTTGCAACACTTTTTGTGTGGTTGATTATCTTTCTTCACAAGGGTCCTCCATTGAAGATTCCAGAGCTTTAGGGACTGTGCATCCATAATCTGTATTGGATCTTAGTTGTGTTCATGGTTTTTCCTTGATGACAAAATCACTTTTTCGGTCTCATGGTTTGACAATTTTAGATTTGGTCTCTCCGAATCTCTATGCTCTCCATATTCATGTTACATACATTTGATATTATTCATGTGGCTTCTAGCTTAGATTTATGAAAGCAATTATCTTCAAATGGTTATGATTATTAACAGTGTTGATAAGGCTTGGTATAGGTTATTCAGATGATGTTCATTGTGATAGGGCATGCATTAGCTTCTGTGATAAGTTACGATATTTCTATCTTGACAGGTCATTCAGGTTGATCATGGTTTAGATTATTTAGGTATATCATTTTCAATATGATCTTGGCTTTATTAATATTTATCAGGTTAATCTTGGCATATGATATTCAATTATCATTGAGCTTTTTAATGACACTCTATTGGAGGTAAATATACACATGGCTTTGACTTGGCTTTGTTATTAATCGGGTTCTTCACATTTCAAATGAGATATGGTTTACATTGCATATTTCACTTAGTGTATTTTGACCTCAGTCTGAAGCAGTTTGGTTATTGTTTCAATTGCTCCATGAAACTTGGTCTAGTAACACCATTGCTCTCATGTCTCTAAAGCCATCCTGAACTCACATTTTATTTGGTGGCATAGTATACACTTTGGTTCTAGTATCTCACTTGTTTGATGGTTTTTATTGGCTCACATGGCATATAATTTTTACTTTTTATTCGAAGCCTGTTATGCTCTAGTGTTGAATCTATAGTCGGCATTCAAAGGCAAGTGCTTATCTTTATTAGTTGAAGCATTTTTTTCTATTTACATATGATATTGATATATCATTGTCATAATAATATTTTGTGGGGTCGGCATCTAAATGGAAACAACCCTATCAGTTTTCCCTTAGCATATTTCAGTGGTAACAGATATTGTGTTCGATTTATGTAAAACGCTACTTGTTTATATCACTTGGAAGCCATCATTCTACATATTTTAAAGTCAGAATTATGAGAATCTTTGACTTAGAATATAGTTTATTTTAATGATCATTATATGTCGACAGTTTACAAGCAAAATTTAAAGGTAATCATGTAGTCGAGTCCTTGGTAAATGATTAGTCAAGAGAACTCATAAGCATTTTTAATCAGTTGATTATTATTATGTCTTTTTTCTTTGGACTCCAAATCTTTATTAACTTTGGAAAAGTCATCGACTAACTTGAGAGAAGACTTGTTTAGGGAAAAATGATATTGCATTTTCATTGATTATGGTTTGGAACCCTAGCACTGCCATGCTATAATTTTAGTTTCATATTGTGCAAGATTATTGTGGTATTCTGATTTGGTTTTTAGTTATGTTGGTCTTTGATGGTTGGAAAGATTGTTGGTGGTTTTCATATGAGCTAGAAGTGGTAGTTTGGGCAGTTTTCATGAAGAAATTCAGATATTTTGATTGCAAGTTAAATCCACCATTACAGAGGTAATATCTATTCATTACATTTAATTTTTCTAAGGTAAATCCAGTAAATGAGAAGTAAAATAGGAAAACATTGTTTTAGTTCAAATAAAATTCTTAACTAATATGAAACTACCTTAAACCCAAGTGTAAACTCAATGGTTTCATCTCACAATGGCATTTTATCTTCATATAATTTATTTTTTCTTAAAAACTCCTTGATTGGCATCATGATCAAATATTATGTTTCTTACCAATTCAAAATTTTGGTTATTGAATGTGGGTTTTTCTTGACAAAGTTGTGTAACGATTTCACAAACATTGTATATATGTATCTCTGCAAAAACACAAAGAGTGTGATGTGAAGAGAGGAAATTGTCTGGACAGAGTATTGCTTATTATGAAATCATTTTGTAAAAAGAGAAGAGTGGGATCATATTGTTTTTATCTCTGATTGTATTACAAAGATTATGTTTTGAGTTGAGCATTATTGCAAAATAATTTTGTATCCTATTGTAATTTTATGATTTCAAAGAATAATTGTAGTTATAAGGTTTTCATGGGTTGCAATATTTTGAATGTTTGATGAAGTTGTTGCTTTAGAAAGATTATGGGAGTTGGTGGTCCACATTGTTATAGAGTTGGTGCTCTTTGATTAATAAAATGGAAATTTTAGCGAGTGGTTTTTTATACCCCAAGAGGGTTTTTCCACTCAGTAAATCTCATGTTATGTGATTTTATTTGTCTCTCATTTTGTTTCATGTTAATGTGCTCATTCAGTCAATGATCTGATACTTTTAGTATGCTCAAAAGTTTCTTATTTCAAAAGGATGTCATGCAAAGTTAAAAATTCTTCTGTTAATCAAATTAAAAGTGCATTGGGAAAAGTTGTTCTATTACAAAAAGCACATACAAGATTGTTCACACTTGAATTGAACAATATCATATGATGCTTTTAACATGAGTTTTAAATGTTTATCAAATTTAATGTCAATATGATTTTAAATGTTGATGTACACTTGCATAAACAAGTCTGCCACATTGAGTTTAAATTTGTAAAAAGTTTCATTGTGCCATCAAAGTATAAAATTTAAAAATTACTTCACTCTGATTCACCCCCGCTCTCAGAGTGAATCCACTTCCAACAAGTGGTATCAGAGCATAGGTTCCTGCATTAGGTTTCATACCTAGGATTGATTCTAGTCTTGGAAGTTTGTCATTATGGTACATGCACCTGAAGGATCATCCATTACAAGAGCACCTTTGTTTGATGGTATTGATTATGTCTTTTGGAAAATTAGAATGGAAACATATCTGATTTCTCTAGACCTTGATGTTTGGAACTTACCTAATGTCATAGCTATAGATCATGATGAGAAAAGAAAATATGAAATGAATACAAGAGATAAACATGCTCTGTTGTGTGGTTTGACAAAAGATGTGTTTGTCAAAGTCATGCATTGTAAATCTACATATGAAATATGGAAAAGATTGAAAACATTTATCAAGGAAATAAAAAAGTTAAGCAATCTAAAATTCTTACTCTTAAGAGTCAATTTCAGGAAATGAGAATGAAGGATGATGAAAAGATCGCTGATTATTTCTTAAGGATAGATGAAGTTGTAAATGCAAGAAGAGGTCTAGGTGAAACAATTGTAGAGTCTAATATTGCTCAAAAAGTAATAAGAACTTTGCATCCTAAATTTGAGTCTAAAGTTTCTACTGTTGAAGAAAATAAGTGTTTTGACTCACTTACTATGGATAATTTGCAAGGAATATTAACAACATATGAAATGAGGATAGGAAGCACTGCTTCAACTTCTAAGGAGACTACTTTTAAAGTAGAAAGGAAAGAAGACATAGATAGTGAATCAGAACTATTTGATACCTTAGAAGCTCTTTTGGTAAGAAAGTTGACAAAGTAATATAAAGGAAAAGTGCCTTTCAAATTTTTTAATTGTGGTAAAGTTGGTCATTTTGCAGCTAAGTGTCCTTATCTAGATCAAACTAATGATGATGAGAAAATAGAAAAAAAAATCAAGAAAAAGTCTTGGAATCCTAAAAAGAAATTTAACAATAATCTCAAAAAGAAAAAGAGTCTCTTTAGCAAAGAAGACTCGGATGTTGAGACAGATGAGTCCTTAAATTAAGAAGATGAAACTTTATTCATGGCTGAAATTTCTGCACAAAAGAATCCAAACAATCAGTCAAAAAGTCAAACAAAAGATCAATCTGGATTAGAAGTATGTCTTGAAGGTTAATTACCTTTTTCTCTACCAAAAATCAAAAAATTAAAGAAACAAGTTGCTTCACAAGAGCAAAGTTGAAATAAGATAATTACACCTTTACAAATTGAACTTGATGATTATAGAAGAACTGTAGACAATCTTAAATTAGTTCTTGCTGACAAAGATAAGGAAATTTAGAGGCTTGAAATGGAAGTAATCACACTTAAGAAAAAATTAGAAGGTTATGAAAGTACTTTGCATTTAAATGACTTGCATGGAAAGAAAAAACAACATAAGGACATGACTCGTATTGGTTTTAGTACTGGTGAATGTTCAAATAAAAACTTCAAAACAATTGATAAGAAGAAATCTTTTGAGCATAAAAGAAACAATATTAGATTCAATGCATTCTTTCACGGTTATTGTTTCTACTACAATAGATTTGGGAATAAGGTGAACAGATGCAAATTTATACTTTCTAGAACAGATAGATTTGGTCACAAATAGTTCTTTGGTTTTCCAAATACAATCAAGTGTTTTAAATGCAATACTATTCGTCATACATCCAAACAATGCAAACAAAATAAACAAAACTCACAAAAAGTGTGGAGACCAAAGTTTGTTCAAAGTGTAGAGCAATCTATGTTTGTACAAACTACTTTTCTCTCCAAGAAGAAGGCATTTTGGGTGTTGGATAGTGATTTTTCAAACCACATGACTGGTGATAAAGACAGGTTCTTGAAATTTGAAGATTATGAAGGAGGATTTGTCAAGTTTGGTGACAACTCAGGTATTCAGATAAAAGGTAAAGGTTCTCTACTTTTAAATGATGACACACCAATCTATGATGTATATTATGTAGAAGGATTGAAACATAATGTTTTAAGTGTTAGTCAAATTTGTGATAATGAATATCATGTTACATTTGGTGCACAAGGTTGTGAAATAAAAAACAACAAATATGGTAAAATAGTTGCAATAGGTTTGAGAACTTCTGGAAACATTTACAATCTTCTTGACTCTTCTAATCATGAAAGAAATGAAGGTATGTGTCTTATGGATAAAGTGGAAGAAAACTAGTTATGGCATAAATGTTTAGGGCATATAAACTTTGACAATCTAGTTAGAATAAGTAAAAACTAGAATGTAAGAGGCTTGCCTATATTGAGTAAACCAGAAAATACAGTGTGTAAAGAATGTCTTAAGGGGAAAAAAACTAAAATAAGTTTTAAATATAAAGAACATGCATCCAAAAAGCCATTGCATCTTGTACACACTGATCTTTGTGGTCCTACTAAGACTAGGTCAATAAATGGTGAAAACTACTTCATGTTATTTGTAGATGACTACACAAGAATGGTTTGGGTAACTTTTCTCAAACATAAATATGAAGCTTTTAATAGATTTAAATTTTTTCGTAAGATGGTTGTGAAAGAGTCTGATATGAAACTCAAATGCTTAAGATTAGACAAGGGAGGTGAATTTACATCTCAAGAATTCATTGATTATTGTGAACAACATGGCATAAAAAGACAATATGTTGCTGCCAGAACACCTCAACAGAATGGGGTTGTAGAGAGGAAAAAAAGAATAGTGAAAGAAATGGCTAGAACAATATTAGATGAAGCCAAGCTATCTGATATGTACTGGAAAGAAGTTGGTCACACAGATGTTTACATTCTAAACATAGCACAAATAAGGGTAAAATCTAGTTTCACTCCATATGAGCTTTGGTATGGTAAATTTGCTTCTATTAATTACTTCAGAATATTTGGCTGTAGATGCTTTATTAAAAGAGATGATGAAAATTTAGGAATCTTTTAGTCAAAATCTAATGAAGGTATCTTTTTAGGCTATTCTGCTCATAGAAAAGCCTATTAATACTTCAATAAAGGGATGAATAAGATTGTTGAGTCTATTAATGTGAAATTTGATGAAAGATTGCTCCTAGATTCTGATTATGTGTAGGATGATGAAGAGGAATTTGTGGAAGATTCAAATATCACTCCCAAAACTTTTGTAGTAGATGAATCACAATAGGAGGATATCTCAAGCTCCAAAGCAATACCTCCTAAAACTCCTTCCAAAATTCTTGCAAAAAACCATCCTAAAGATCTAATAATTGGAGATAAAGATGTAGGAATCTTAACAAGAAAGAAAAAACTTGAGGAATAAGCTCAAGTTGCTGAGCATTTTTGTTTAATAACTAAAATTGAGCCTAAAACTATTAATGATGCTTTAAGTGATGATTGTTGGTTGAAAGCTATGCAGGAAGAAATTGGCCAGATCAAGAAGAACAAAACTTGGGAACTAGTCCCAAGACCAGATGATAAAAATGTTATTGGTGGAAAATGGATTCTTCAGAAATAAATTGAATGAAAGTGGCAAAGTAGTGAGAAAAAAAGCACATTTTGTGTGCAAAGGATATGCACAATAGGAAGGTATAGATTTTAGTGAAACTTATGCACCTATTGCTCGTATTGAATCTATTAGAATTTTCTTAGCATATTCTTGCTTTAAAAATTTTAAGGTGTACCAAATGGATGTTAAAACTCCATTCTTGAATGGTTATCTTGATGATGAATTTTTTATGGAACAACCAGAAGGATTTATTGTACAAGATAAATCTGATCATGTGTACAGATTTAAAAAGGCCTTGTATGGTCTCAAACAAGCTCCTAGAGCTTGGTATTCTAGATTTGATGCACACCTAATAGAAAATGGTTTCAAAAGAGGTGGTGTGGATAGTAATCTTTATGTCAAACAAGAAGGTAATGATATACTGGTTGTTGAGGTATATGTAGATGATATAATCTTTGGTTGCAACAATGATGCTTTGTCAAAGAATTTTTCAAAGATTATGGAATTAGAATTTGAAATGTCAATGTTAGGTGAACTAACATTCTTTCTTGGCCTCCAAGTCTTGGAACTTGAACAGGGAATATTTTTATCACAAACAAAATATACAAAAGAAATTTTGAAAAGATTTCAAAAGGATGAATGACGTCCAGTAAGTACACCAATGGTGACTAGCTGTAAGTTATCTAAAACTGATGATTCTCCTGATGTTGATCAATCTGAATACAAATCAATGATTGGTAGCTTGTTATATTTAACTGCCTCTAGACTAAACTTAATGCAAGTTGTTTGTTTGGTCTCTAGATTTCAATCTGCACCAAAACAGTCCCATCTTAGTGTTCTTAAAGAATATTTAAGTATATCTAGAGTACTCTTGACTATGGTCTTTGGTATTCTAGGGGTAATGATTTTACTTTAATGGATTTTACTAATGTTGATTGGGTTGGTTGTCTTGATAATAGAAAAAGCATCAGTGGTGCAGCCTTTTATCTTGGTGATCGTCTTGTTGCTTGGCATAGTAAAAATAAAGATTCAATTTCATTATCAACAACAAAAGTTGAATATATTGCAGCCACATCTTGCTACACTCAGCTTCTTTGGATGGCTTAAACACTTTTAGACATGGGTATTGATGTTACTAAACCTGTTTCCATCTTTTTTGATAACTCCAGTGCGATTAACTTATCAAAGAATCATGTTATGCACTCCAGAACCATACATATTGCAATTAAATTTTGTTTTCTAAGAGAAAAGGTTTTGACTAATGAGGTTACTGTGCAATATGTACAACCTCAAACACAGGTGGCAGATATTTTTACTAATCCTTTGGCTAAATATGTTTTTGAAAGTCTCCATTCTCGATTGGGAGTTAGCTCTCAATCATTTCTCTCTTAATGTTCCATCATTGCTTTAGGGGGAGCTTCTTAGCTCTCCTAGCAGCTTCTTGTTGCTTTTGTGATTTATTTGCTACTCTTTTGCTATATTTGCAACTGGTTGAGTTATTGGTTTTTGGTGTTTCCTTATGTACCCTTTGTCCTTGAGACAAAAAGGGGGAGAAATCATTATGATATGAGCATTCTGTTATGAGTATTCAATTGGTTAGTGCATTACATTCTGTTATGAGTATTCAATTGGTTGGTGCATTGCATTTTTTTATGAGTATTCAATTGATTGAGGGTTGGTGATCATATTGAATTCAGATGGTCGCAGATGGTTTTTTCCATCAAGGAAAAAGGGAGAGTTTGTTGGATTTCAGTTGTGTTCATGGTTTTTCCTTGATGACAAATCACTTTTTCGGCCTCATGGTTTGACAATTTTAGATTTGGTCTCTCAGAATCTAATAGTTTCAGATTTGGTCTCTTAGAATCTTTATGCTCTCCATATTCATGTTGCATGTTGATATTATTCATGTGGCTTCTGGCCTAGATTTATGAATGTAATTATCTTCAGATGGTTATGGTTACTAACAATGTTGATAAGGATTGATATAGGTTATTCAGATGATGTTCATTGTCACAGGGCATGCATTACCTTCTGTGATAAACAATATTTCTATCTTGATAGGTCATTCAAGTTGATCATGGTTTAGATTATTCAAGTATATCATTTTCAGTATGATCTTGGCTTCATTGTTATTTATCAGGTTAATCTTGGCATATGATATTCAATTATCATTGAGCTTTTTCATGACACTATATTGGAGGTAAAGCCACACATAGATTTGACTTGGCTTTGTTAGTAATTGGGTTTTTCACATTTCAAATAAGAAAATGTTTACATTGCATATTTCACTTAGTGTATTTTGACCTCTATCTCAGGCGGTTTGGTTATTGTTTCAATTGTTCCATGAAAATTGGTCTAGTAATATCATTGCTCTCATGTCTCTAAAGCCATCCTAAACTCACATTTTATTTGGTGGCATAGTATACATTTCAGTTCTAGTATCTCACTTGTTTGATGGTTTTTATTGGCTGACATGGCATATAATTTTTACCTTTTATTTGGAGCCTCTTATGCTCTAGCCTTGACTCTATAGTCAACATTCAAAGGCAAGTACTTATCTTTATTAGTTGAAGCCTTTTTTTCTTTTCACATATGATATTGATATATCATTGTCATGATATTATTTTGTGGGGTCGGCATTTAAATGGAAACAACCCTATCAGGTTTCCCTTAGCATATTTAAGTGGTAATATATATTGGGTTTGATTTATGTAAAAGGCTACTTGTTTATATCACTTGGAAACCATCATTCTCCATATTTTTAAGTTGGCATTATGAGAATCTTTGACTTAGAATATAGTTTATTTTAATGATCATTATGTGTCCATAGTTTACAAGAAAAATTTGGAGGTGATCATGTGGTTGGGTCCTTGGTAAATGATTAGTCAAGTAGACTCATAAGCATTTTTAATCAGTTGATTATTATTGTGTCTTTTTACCTTCAGACTCCAAATCTTTATTAACTTTGGAAAATTCATCAACTAACTTGAGACAAGACTTGTTTAGGGAAAAATGAGATTGCATTTTCATTGATTATGGTTTGGAACCCTAGCACCGCGATGCTGGAATTTTAGTTGCATATTGTGCATGGTTGCTATGTTATTCTAATTTGGTTTTCAGTTATGTTGGTCTTTGATGGTTGGCAAGATTGTTGGTGGTTTTTGTTTGAGCTGGAAGCAGTAGTTTGGTCAATTTTCATGAAGAACTTCATAGATTTTGATTGCAGGTTAAATCCACCATGATAGAGGTAATATCTATGCATTATGTTTGATTTTTCTAAGGTAAATTTGGTAAATGAGAAGTAAAAGAGGAATTTTTTTTTTTAGTTTCAAGTAAAATTCTTAACTAATATGAAACTACCTTGAACTAGAGTGTAAACTCAAGGGTTTCATCTCACAGTGGAATTTTATTTTCATATCATTGATTTTTTCTTAAAAACTCCTTGATTGGCATGATGATCAACTATTATGTTTCTTACTAGTTCAAAACTTTGGTTATTGAATGCGGGTTTTTCTTGACAAAGTTGTGTAACCATTTCACAAACATTGTATGTATGTATCTCTACAAAAACACAAAGTGTGATGTGAAGAGAGTAAATTGTCTGGACAGAGTATTGCTTATTGTGAAATCATTTTGTAAAAAGAGAAGAGTGGGCTCATATTGTTTTTATCTCTAATTGTATTATACAGATTATGTTTTGAGTTGAGCATTATTGCAAAATAATTTTTTATCCTATTTTAATTTTATGACTGCAAAGAATGATTGCAGTTATAAGGTTCTAATGGGGGTATGTGCAGGATCATGATGGGCCAAAAAATGCAATATGATGGGTATGTGGCTGATGACTATTCTTTTACCCAAATTTGATGAAATGAAAAAGGTTTTTAAAGGATATCCCTAGTTTTCCAGTGATATAAATTATGCTTTATTTTGAATTTAATAAGTAATTATTATTGATTTTCTATTCAAATTACGATAAAAGTCCTGATTGATAGGCTGATTGAAAAACATCTATAGCTTTCAAACTATATCACATTTTTTGAATCCAAAACATGCATCACATTCTATGCTTCACATACTATAGGATTAAAAAAGAAAAAATGAATTTATGAATTTTTGACCAAGTTAAGGTGGTCGGACATACGAGTTTTTACATTTTAAAAGCAGGTTGTAATAAAAAATCATAATTAATTATTTACTTAAAAAAGATTACAAAAAATATGCATCACATCGGGCATGAGTTTTCTACTTATATCAAAATATTATTAAAAAATATTATCATTTTATTGTCGTTAGGGTGGTCAAACAGACACCTACTTCTTATTTTTTCCCTGAAATTTAAGTACCATTGAATTGAAATTTGAAATTTCCACCAAATAGATTTTTTCTTTTTTTAAACAAACCTAGTAGTTTAGAAAATACATTCAATTTTTTATAGATTGTATTCTTACATATTTTTTAAATAATATAGAAAACTTATTCAAATTTTTATGTCAAGTTGTCTAACTTTGATTTTTCTAAATTTTTTGCCACTTAAGGGCCTATTTTTTCCATGATGATCCTGCATAGACCCATGGGTTGCAATATTTTGAATGTTTGATGAATTTGGTGCTTTAGAAAGATTATGGGAGTTGGTGCTCCACATTATTACAAAGTTGGTGCTCTTTGATTAATAAAAGGGAAATTTTAGCGAGTGGTTTTTTATACGCCAAGAGGGATTTTCCACTCAAGAAATCTCGTGTTACGTGATTTTATTTCTGTCTCATTTTGTTTCATGTTAATGTGCTCATTCAATTAATGCTCTGATACTTTTAGTATGCTCAAAAGTTTCTTATTTCAAAAGGTTGTCATGCAAAGTTAAAAAGTCTTCTGTTAAGAAAATTAAAATTGCATTGGGAAAAGTTGTTCTATTACAAAAGGCATATACAAGATTGTTCACACTTGAATTGAACAATATCATATGATATTTTTAACATGAGTTGTAAATGTTAATCAAATTTCATGTCAATCTAATTTTAAATGTTGATGTACACTTGCATAAACAAGTCTGCCATATTGAGTTTAAATTTGTAAATAGTTTCATTATGCCTTTAGAGTCTAAAATTTAAAAGTTACTTCACTCTGATTCACCCCTCCCTCTCCAAGTGAATCCACTTCTAACAATCTCAAAAATTTTGTTCATGGGGGATCATCCATATGGCAAGAGACAATTACGAGCCTTATTTTAAGAACAATCCTCATGATACTTTCCTTTCCTCAAGTACCCACACTTATATCCTAGGTAGAAGTCACTTGGCTTTAGCGTGTTCCTAGTTGGGTTGTTCCCTTGGGTGATTAATTTTTCCCACAAGGAATGCCCTCTAATATAACACAAAAGTAAGTAAACAAATCTATAATTTGATTAATCTTTGTTGAGAAATAAAGAGAGAACACATGTGATATATTATGCCCACACTTGCAAGCCTTGTCCAATTTCAGGAACCCAAATGAAGTGTGGAGGAAATTACTTACACAACTTAATATCACAGAAAGCCTTTTGATTCTCAAGATCGTCGTGAGGCATGAGAGAAGCACCTACATATTTTAGATGATATTACTTTGGGTAGGTGATTGCAAAACATAGATGCACATGTTCATTTTAAACCTTCAAACCAATGATTGAATTCTTTATAAAGTACCAAAGCGAAAGATGAAATTTGTTTGTTCAATTGTTAACCTTAAACAAAATCTAGTAGGTTTTCCTAAAGTTCTTTTTAAACCTTTTCTCTTGTTTGTTTTAAACCCAAATTGAAATTAGTGAGTCCTAAAGAGCTTGAAGAAACAAAATCCCTAAATTTTGAATTATAATTGTTCCCAAAAGTGTTTAAAAACACTTGATGCAATAAAGAGATTATGTTGTGACTCAAACTTCTCCTTTCTCCTTCCTTGTTTCTACCTAAAAAAATTGATTAGTCCACGAAATACACTGGTAGAAAATAGGTCAATAGCTAAAAAATGATCAAATGTAAAAGGAACATGTCAAAATAACTTGAAATTTAACCTTTTACCCCACCCCAGTGGCACAACCCACATATGTGTCATAGTTTAGAAAGGTCAGCAGTGCTATATGGCACCGATAGGTCTGACAATGGTTCTCTGTAGCAAGACCAGAGAATACAATTGTCGCACTATTTTGATTAGCGACATAGTTTGGAATTTGAAAATTCAGTGATAGGAAAATAGCCCAACGTCAGAGTTTGAAAATTTGAATTTCTGGGTGGGAAGACTTCGGCGGTGGAGTTTCGAGTTTGCAGTGTCATTGTATGGATCCACTGGAATGGTAGTGTCACTGCATAGCATTGTTGGACTGATAGCAGCATAGTTTCTTGTAGGAACAAAAAATCACAAAAAAACATAGAATTTTGTCAAAAAATGTGTTAATAACTTGAGACTCTCCCTCCTATCACCAAAATGTGAACCCCAATCCTAGACCTGCACAAACATAGAAAACACACACAATATTAGATCCAAATGCAAGTTAGAACTAAGATTCCCCATGAAATTCATCTACAATGCTCAAAATAGGAAAGAAATGAAGAACAAAACAATAAAAGCAATTGAATCCTATTTAATCATGTAAAATCTCAATCCCATGGGGGAATTGGTGCCAATTTTATGTGGAAATTGGCCCCTTATGAAGATTGATCCACTTCATGATGATGAAAAATGGGCTTCCTTGATGAAATCTGCAATAACCTAGCTATGATGATGGAAAATGCTATGGAAATGGATGAATTTTCTCTAAATGTGAAGATAGTAACTTTGCTCTAAGTTGTGGATCCAAAATGAGAAGAAGAGCCTCTTATTTATAGAAGAACAAGATGGGAGAGTGAGCAAAATGAAGGAATGTGGGATCATTCAACATCCAATGCCCAAATGCCACTTGTCAAGATGTGAATGGAGGAAGGATGAGTACATTTTGATGAATATGCATAATAAATGATATTAGGTGGACTTTCAAATTTGTGAAATGACATGTTGGAGGGAGAAAGCAATGGATTAAATGCCACTCTGCTCAATGCACAAGGACATGTAAGAGGAAATGAATTCCTTGTTGGAAGGACAAATCCATTTGGAGGGATTTTCAAACTTGGAGGAAAATTCCATTTTGATGCCATGTTGAAAGTAAGTAGGGAAATTAATAAACCAAAGAAATGATTTATTGAGCAAGTTGCAAAATCTACAAATTTAGGTGATTTAAGACTTAAATTAATCAAGATTTGATTAATTTAAATGGATATTAGTTGGTGTGACAATTTGATTTATATTTTTGGATTGATTTAAATCAAAGTTGGGAGGAATGTGATTTAGATTTAATCAAATAAAGATTTTGATTTATTCAATTAAAGAGGGATGATGTTAGATTAAATTAAATAAGGTTTAATTTAATAGAAATGACTTTAGAGATTTAATTAAATAAAGTGGATTATTTAATTAAACAAAAACTATAGGGTTAATTAAATATGATTGATTTATTTAATTAACATGAGATTACAACTTAATTAGATAAATTCTATTTATTTAATTAAGGGATGAAAGGTAAAGAATTTAATCAAATAAGGGCTATCTGATTAAATGACTAGTAAAGAAGATGATTTAGTATGAAATGATGTTAGTAATCAAGATCAAGTGTGATTGGTACATTTTCAATGTCTACACTCCTCAAGAACATGCTATCCCAAAATCTTATAGGTTTATGTTCCCTTGCAATAAGAACATGGCTAAATATGAAGCACTAATCATTGGTATCAAGGTAGCAGTGGAATGGAAAATCATAGAACTATAAGTTTATGGAGACTCTCAACTAGTCGTCAATCAAGTTAATGATGACTATCAAACAAAAGATGACAAGTTCATGCCATATAAGAGAATGGAAGATGACTTCAAGAAATACTTCATTGAGATCAAGTTTGAACAAATTCCAAGAGTAGACAACAAAGCTATAGATTCCATGGCAACCATTGCCTCTCTTTTACAAATACTAGAAAAATGAAGTCATTATGAATTCATGGTGGAACAATTGTTTAATCATGCATATGACAATCTTGAATCCCAAGTCATCTACCATCTAGTTAAGCCTAATTCTTCAATCTATGGGAATATTTAAACCTATTTGAGAGACAATACCCTTCCACCTGACTTATCCCAGAACTAAAAACACAACTTTATCCGTTAAGCAGCCTGAAACAACCTGATAGTAGATACACTTTATCAATGAGGTCTCGATCATACTCTCCTCTGATGTCTTGAATGTAACGAATCTGAAATTGCTTTATGAGAAGTTCATGAAGGTATTTTTGTTACTCATTTAAGTGGTCTTACTTTAGCTAAGAAACTCCTATAATTGGGATATTATTGGCTGAACATGGAGAAATAATCTTTTCAATTTGTCAAGAAGTGCAAGAAGTGTCAAGTCCATGGAAATCTCATACATCCACTAGCACAAGAGTTGCAACCATTCATATTGACCTGGCCCTTTTTTCAATGGGTAATTGATCTTGTGGGTAAGATTCATCCATCTTCCTCAAATGGAAATAAATTCATAATCAAAACCACTGAGTATTTCACAAAGTTGATTGAAGTTTTCCCATTAATTACCATCACTAGTAAACAAATTGCCTCTTTCATCCCAAACTACATTGTCTATTGATATGGCATCCCTAATTCCATTGTCACTGACAACAATATCTTTCAAAAACCAATATGTACAAGAACATTTTGAAAAATTTTATATCCAACACCAATTTTTCACACCCTATTACCCTCAAGGGAATGGACAAGAAGAAGCCTCAAATAAGACCATTTTAGAAATCTTGAAGAAAATTGTCAATGATGTTGGACATGACTGGCACATTCAAACTAAACCCTGCTTTGTGGGCATACCGTACTAGCATCCACACCCCTACAAGAGCCACACCATATGCCCTTGTGTATGGATTAAAATCCATTTTACCTAGTGAGGCTGAGTTACCTTCACTCCAAGTGTCATTGAAAGGAATCATTTTAGAGGAAGAATACTGAGTATCCATACTACAAGAGTTGGAATTGTTAAATGAATTTGTCAACATGTTGTTGATCATCTAAAGGCTTATCAACAAAGAATGTCTAGGAGTTATAACCAAAAGGTAAGACCAAGAAATTTTCAAGTTGGTGACTTGGTCCTAAAAGAGAATCCTTGCAATCAACAAGAGTAAGAAAAGAAGGGAAATTTTGAACCTAATTGGCTAGGTCCTTTTGTCATTGTCTTAGTCTATGGATCTGGAGCATATTAGTTATCTATGCCTGAAGGGGACCTATTTGAAGAACCTATCAAAAGTCTTCATCTCAAGAAGTTTTACACATAACTCACCTAGTGCATGATTCAAAAAGTTGAAAAATCCAAGAAAATAAAAGAAAGTTGAAAAATCCAAAAAAAAAAAAACAATCAAAAATCCAAAAAATAGAGAAAAATTTTTAAAAAAAAAGAAAAAAGAGAAAAAATACAAAAAAAAGTGAAAAATCAAAAAAATTGTTACCTTGATGAAAACCTGGCAAACATGCATCTTGGTGACAACAAAAAAATCATAAAATTGGAAAAGCTGCAATAAAAACAAGTAGTGAAAACCTGGCAATAGCCACTATTTGTTATAGGTTAAATTTTCCATCTATTGGAACATGTGTTGGCTGTCTTCTTTTCACCATCATTATGTAATGCCTCCCATGTTATTGTACTTCTATGATACCTTTTGTGTGTGATTGATGTTGTTCATATACTGTTATGTTTGATACATAGTCATGATTACATTGGTGATTGTTTCACCTATTTGACTTATGTGTTTTGCTTGGATGCACATGATATTGTTTTATGATGTTAATAATATAATGATGTATGGTGTTCATCTTTACCCAATTATGCTATATTGTGTTGTTACGTAAATTATTTAATACTCGCTTCATGATATTTATGATGATGTGCTATTGTTTGAGGTTCCCGTGAGGGGGGGTGTTGCATCATTCATCTATGAGCACCCTGCCACACTACAATTCTCTCTCACGGTGTGTATGGCATTGAATATATATGTTGTTTCAACACTTGGTTTTATGTAGGACTGCAGGTACCAGGCACCGACTCCACCTACACCATCAGGTTAGAGTGTGCCCAACATACCCAATGGATATGATGTTGTTTAGAGATTTTACAAGAAAGTATTTGCATTTGTGTTTGTCATCTCATCGTTGGTTGACAATGTCATCTGTCAGTTTTTGTTTTGTTTGGTGTTGTCTTGTTTTATGTCGTTCCTTTTAAGTGGCAATTTTGATGTGTTAATTGTTTGATTTAGATGTGTATCGCTATTGTTAATTAGTTAAATTAATACAATGATGGTTAATATTATGATTGAAATTAAACATTAAAAGTAATTATTAATGTGTTTTGTGAAGATTTAATTAAATGTTAAATTAGTTTGAAAATTTTAAATTATGTTTGTAAAATTAAAAGAATAATATCTTAATTGCAACTTTGTAAATTTTCAATTAGCAATTAAATAATATTGTTTGTTTAATTAAATAATAATGTTTATTTAATTAAATAACATTGTTTATTTAATTAAATAATATTCTTCATTTAATTAAATAATATTATTTATTTATTTGTTATTAAGGATTTCTTCAAAAATAAATATTTTTGTTAATAACTGCATTTGGTAAATTTTTATACTAAAAGAATTCTTACTTAAATTTATAATGGGATAATGTGTTTACCAGGTAAAATATTAAATGGTCAAAGGGTTGTGTTTAATATAATTTAATTTAATTTAATATAATAAGGTGGTATCCAAATAATTGTTTTCCTCCTTGTGCCTTGTAAACCCTTTTCACTTTATGCATGAAGTTTCAAAGTGGAAGGAGCGGGAATAGCTTGAAAGTTTTCTTTACACTCATCATTTGCATGTGTTTGAAAATGGTAAAAGACTTATTTTTCCTACGACTATTATCTTTTTGTGGGAGGAGTAAAAATTGGAGGAAGGGGATTTTCGGAGAAAAGAAAATAGAGAGAATTTTGGAAAACAAATTTTTACCATGTTGGGTGCTCTGGTAAAAGAAAGAGAAAACTTGACAACCAAAGAACTGGAGAGGAAACAATAATTTACAAAGGAAAAATAGTTTTAACATCTTCATCTTCATCTAAACTCTAGGTTAGTCCTATGAATAGGTAATTTTTGATTTGAAATTAATCTTTCTTTATTTTTGTAACTATATTAAATTGCTTTCATTTGATTTGCATGATGGTTTCATTTAGAGTAGGTTTAACGAAATGAAAAAACTCATTTTTCTTTGAATAACCTATCACATAAAACTGCCGATTCAAAAAAATGAATACCCTTAGAATAATTTATATTCATGTTATGTTCAGGTTGGCGAGAGATTCCCACTAGTTTCCTCTAAATCGTTAAATCCTAACTTGATTATATTTGGCTAATTAACTATATATTTTTTAACTTTATTTTTTCTTAGTTATTTTAAATGAAACAAATAAGTAGTTTGTAATGGTTTTAAGGTGGTTTCCTTTAATCTAATTTTCATTATTTATTATTGGATGGTAATATTTTTGTAATTATGAGAAAAGACTGTGATTTTATTATGTATCTTTGAGAAAATAAGAATACAATGAGTTGGATTAGGGTATTGATTGGGTTTGAAAATATATAAGTAGTTATAGGGAAATTTAATGGGTTGTGTTAGAGGTGTAGTGAATCACTCACACAATATATTATATAAATTGCGTAATTCTTTTTATGAAGGGACGATCTATGGTCTTTTGAGATTTATGACTTGATTGTGTTAAAGAAATTAGTTTATATATATATATATCGAATATGTAGTATGTGTGAGTAAGCTATTGTATAGGATGTATAGCTGTGTATTGTTTTCTTGAAAAGATAAATAAATTAGATTAAGTATTATTTATTCCAATATAGGTACATTAAAATTAAATTTATTTTCAATTACATTTTAAATTTGATCTATTTTCAGATACATTCAAAATAGATTTATCTTCTAATACATTTAAATTAGAAATCATTCTCAAGTAAATTTAAAATTAGGTATAATTGAAAGTCAAATTAAAGTTAAATTTATTAACAAATTCATTTAATAATAGATTTATGATTTGCAGATAACTTTTTTATATTAGATCTTAAGTTATAATAATCAAGGTATATGTTATGTTTTTAATTAAACCTATTATTTTGAAGTAAACAAACATGTTACATTTAAATTAAATTAACTATATCCTCTTTCGTAGCAAACCTTAATGAGCCTTAAGCTTAGATGTTGCATGAATAGGGAATTTAAGAAAAAATAATAATAATAAAGATATGGGGGTAGGTAGAAAGAGGGACCCACCTAAATCTCCTTAAAATAAAAATTAAAAAAATGTATGAGGTTATTTTAGGATTTAGTTCTCCATTAAATAAGAAATAAATAGTTTTTTTTTTCCCTTCCCTTACGTAGTCCTAAAATAAGGGGCTAGTTTAATAAGATAAAACATTATAGTTTGAAAGGAGTTTAGAATATTTAGAATGATAATTGATATAAAACAATTAAAAGAAAACAAATCATTAGCTATTGCTTTTTCCTATTTAGAAAGTCAAGGAAGTTAGAAGGTAAACATGGAGACATTATTTTATTTTAATAATTGACTACTTTTATTTAAATTTTAATATTAAAAGATTTTATTATGGATTTGATAGTAAGAGGGAAATTATATTTCTTTTTCTTGATATCTTATTTATTTAAATATTTAAATGATATGTTAATTTTAATTATAAATCAAAGAACTATCTAATGTTAATTGTATTAATTTTAAGTAAAATAATAATAATAATAATAATAGTAACATAGAATAAAAATAATAAAGTTATTATATATTTTAATTATTATTTTATATATAAAGAGTATGGTAAAAATTAGTAGCATTTTGTTCTAGTGTAAATTTAGGATGTTACAGATTAGTTACACTTACATGGTTCCACCTTTCAGCTATGTGCTCTTTTATATTTATATTTAATGATGAGTTTCTTTTATATTTTCTATTTTAAGGTAATGTGTTCATGTTAAAGTGGAGTAAATAGGTATTTGTTTTAGAAGGGCAATAATCCAATCCTTTAATTAGTCTTGAAATAATCTCTTCATGAATGAATAGGTAAAAGGTAAAAAAATAAAAATTATGCTCTTATAATTTACTATTTTGGTTGTGAAAATTAATTACTCAAGAATAATACGATCCATTATATCTTCATTATGCAATCTTTGAAGTTACTGAAATTTGATTTGTTACATTTAAAATTAGGTTTATTTTCAAAACACATTTAAAATCATATATATTCTCAAATGCATAAAAAATTTGATTTATTTTCAAACCTTATTTAAAATTAGATTTAATTTACAAGTTGTTTAAAATTAAATTTATTTACAAATTCTTTTAATACTAGATCTATTATTTGCATTTATGTTATATTTTAAGTAAATTTATTTAGTTTATAATAATCAAGGTATATATAGCATTTTAATTAAATCTATTATTTGAAGTAACAAATGTATAGGCTAGGAATTTTTAATCTCATGGTATACCTACTATAGGTTTTCCTAGGCTCCTTATTTAATTAAATAATTTCAATACAGACATAAAATATGTGATTCTTGAATATCTAATAATCTGAAGTTTCTAGGAGAGATTTGATTTAATTGAATATTATAATTAAAGAAGTAAAAATTTAAGTTAGATTATTATCAAATGGTTAATCCTTTCATGTTCTTATTAAGTTGGTTTATTTATCCATTGAAAAGGAATTTTTAAACAAGTGGAGTATGCAATATGCTTGTAAGTTTTGTTGTGTTCTCTTGATTCATTGAACTCTACATTGATTTATTTTCCATTTTGATGAGATATAAGCCAAGCCTTGATGTGAGTTCTTTGGGAACCCAAGTATTTGTGTACCCTTCAATTGGGAGTATATGAATGTCAGTGTTACAAAATACCTTGCTTTCCACTTTGTATGCCTCTGAAAGTAGTCACCTTGTAAGTGGTTGTTGAGATTGTTGTATGTTATGTTTTTGTTGACCTTGTGGTTTGGCCTTGTGATTGTTCTGCTTGTCTGTCTTGGTCGTGGGCCCTTTCTTGTCATCTCCTGGCACGGGAGATGGGCCTTCAGGTCCATGTGGTTAGGTGGAATGTGGTATGCACCCCATTGGGTTCCTAGGTTGTGTTGATGATGTGGAAGCAAATGCAAAGTTTCCAGAGCGTCATGTTGTTGAAGACTATCCCTCACTTCGTATCTTATCCTCTTTTAATGTATTCTTCTTGTACTTGATGTACTCTTCCCATTGATATAAGGGAAGCATAATGTAATGTACTATTGTATATTTGATGTGTTGTATCTATGGAATATGCTCTACAGTTGTATCATGGAACTAGGAACCGAATTGTAATAAAATGATGAATACATTTTTTCTCTCATTTGATCATTAATGGTTGTATGTCATCATCATCTAATCTTGGTTTTCATTCACTTTAATTTTGTTAAAAGATTGGGTTTCATAATGACCATACCATGTAGCCCAAAGGATGTAGATGAATTTGCAAATGCATAATTTCTTTTCATGTAATGAATGTACAAATTTATCTTATGCAATCTTTTCCTTTAAAAAAAATTAAAAAAATTAGTGTGATATTTTGTTGTCCTTTATGGTTCACACAACGGGGGGTTACATCATTGGTATCAGAGCCTAGGTTCATACATTGGGCACTCTGGTTTCATCTAGGCCAATTATGTTGCCCTAGTGAATTTGTTAAGTGATCACGATGATCATGGCACTATTATTTAGCATCATGTGATCTATGAAAAAGAGTAGAGTGAAAGAAGAATTGTTAAAGGGTTGTGGAAAGAATGTAATGATAGGATTCACATCATTGATGGGAATTAGTGTACTTATGGAATTGTGAATGTAATTTTTTTCCCTTGTAAATGTGAGAAACTAGTAATTGTGCATTGGTTGAGTGTTGTGAATACTCCATACTTGCTTTGTGGGCCCATAACCCATAGGTCAATAGATGGTGTTACAATGTACCCATCCTTTCATAATATGTTGCCTTTGGTGTGGGATTAACCATACCATTATGTGTGTTTGTATGTTTGTTACCTGATTGAGGGCCAACCCACATGTGGTTGAAAATCTATATATACATAAGAGTAGCCAAAAGGTCGTTTCATAGATTTTTTTCTTTTGGTTCTCTAGCCCCTCAATCCATGAAGGGGTAGTAACTAACACAAGTTTCTCGGGTGGAGGGTGCAGTGTACACACATAGTGATGCAGAGCATTTTTAGCTCAACCAATCCCAAGGAAGCCTACTCACTACTTTCCCTTACGATGGATCAAGGTACTTGATCCATATGTGCTAGCATAAACCCCATAGCTTTGAGTACAAAAACATTGGATTGTTAGTTTATTCCTAGTCATTTGTAGGGACGTTGAGCTAGAATTAGTGAGTCAACATCATCTGTATGAAAGGTGAAGCTCGTCTAGCCCCATATTGATATATATATATTGTATACACCATATCTGCATGTGTTCCGACATGATGAAATGGATACGATGCCATGCCCCACTGATTCTCTGACACAATCTTGGTGATGATGTTGTGTTGCTGATGGTAGCAAGCTAGGCTCAAGGACACAATGCCACATGCATAGACACATGAACATGCACTATTAGATTGTGTTATAATAGCCTACTTGTGTGATGATCATAATGGGGCCTCACACACTTGTAGAGGGATACTCATGTTTACTTTCAATAGTGTTTGGGTCGGTTAGCATATGGGTATGTCCTAGCCATGTATACCTCCGATGACAATGAGTACTTGCATGTGCCTTCTCCATAAGGTATCACTATGCAGAGTTTGTTTTGCATGTGCCTACTTCCGCGAAACCATAGAAACACTTCCATGAACATATGTCTAGTGTGTGCCTTCTCTGGATGGTGTATGACCATGTCGCATGATGATGCGAGGTAGGGTGTAGCCGAGGAGCACACTCTGGGTCATGTGGATGGTGTGCTTACTCCACACATATGAGGGCTATTGTTATAGCCTGATGATGTTCCCTCCTTCCTTGTTTGGTGGCTAGTATCTAGTCATGTAGTGTTGTATTGTGCAATTTTAAAGATTGACAACTTCCTATATGATTATTGATGATTTTAGATTGACTTTGAAGGCTGACATTCTATTGATGTTTGATTGTAATGGTTTAGCCACCCTTGTGATCTTATTCTCTCATAGCCCTCATGGTTACATTTGATTTAGTGTTGACATTGCATGCATTTCTTACTTTATTTCTGAAATTAAATCTTAGTTGATGTTTATTTTATGACTATAGTGGCTAAACTAGTTTATCATTATTGTTTTAAGGTCGGCCATGTGCTATATTGTGATTCCTCTCCAAGGACATATGAGGCAAACTTGGTGAGTGTATATGAGGAAGAAGACACAAGGAACCTTGAGGATGGGGGTATGTGAGTCTATTTTATAGCTAGGACCCACTACCCACCTATGTGTGATGACTATCTCTTAGAGGCTAACCACCTTATACAACAAGAGATAGGTCATTGTGGTCTTGCTTGGATGGTCTCACCATGTGTGTGTGACCTAAAACCATCAAGCCACTAAGTGTGAGGTATGGATTATGTGAGATGTATATTGACTCTTGGCTCATGGATTTTGTATCATGGATTAGTATGTTGCTATCGGACATCCAGATGGACCCTTGTGTAGCCTTGTGATGTGATTCCCAGTGATGTGAGTTCGTGTGTATGTGAAGAATGTATGCTAATCATGGTTATCACACTTAGATTCTTGAGATTTTATTTACTTTCCTTTTGTTGTTCTCATCTAATATCTAAGACTTGTTCTTCAGTGGTGTTGTGTAGGATGATGCCTAGAGGTCATGATCTTGATAGGGGTCATGGTAGAGGTCAAGGAAGTGATCATAGAGTTAGCCATCAAAGAACTCCTTTTCTGAATTCCCATGAGGATAATCATGAGGAACACCTAGGCCCTTAGTTACATCCCTCACTTTAGGAAATTCTTAATCGAGTTGGCCCAAGATAGGAGAGAAATCAATAGATAGTTAGGGAAAGAGAAAGGTTCCCTAGGAGAAGAGGTGTTTCAGTTGTAGCAAGACTTATAATGGACCTCTTAAGGGAGTGTTATCCTACTCTCCATAGTCATAGTGGTGGTTTGGAGGATGAGACTTGGATGATTGGTATCTGGGTTGGTGGTTGTCTTTTTTCTAGGAGAATTCAGAGTTGGTTGCGAGCCCAACCTTATCGACTTGACCAGTCCACTTGGAGCACTTGGACTGCAGCTAGTAGGGGTCAACTTTGGTAGAATAGTGCACCTCCTTAAGGTAGAGGAAATGGGAGAAATGCAGGATATTTCTCTTGCAGCCAGTAGGGCCACATAGCTAGACAATGTCCTCAGAGGAGCACACCTAAATTTAGTCAGAGACCAATAGTCACAGAGCCAACAAGGGATCATGTGGGTAGGTTACATAGATTGAATATAGTAGCTAATGATCACTAGGTAGAGGATTAGGGAACAAATTTGGATACTATAGGTAGTGGACAGGCAGCTAACTCGAGAGCTCGTGAGAATTTTTCCATATAGGAGACTAATGTAATGCTTCTCATGTTTCTTTTAATACAATGATACTCATTATAATATATTATGTATTTTGAGACCCTTTTGGTGCTTGTTTTACCATTTTGGATTGGATTGCATGACAGACTATTTGATTCTGATGGTCATGAAATTATTGATTTATGGGGGGGAGGATGTAATTCCTCCCATGTTACTGTACTCCTATGACAATTTTTGTGTGTGATTGATGTTGTTCAGATACTATTATGTTTGTACATACTCGTGATTATGTTGGTGATTGTTTCACCTTTTTGAATTATGTGTTTTTCTTCGATGCACATGATATTGTTTTATGATGTTAACGATATAATGATGCATGGTGTTCATCTTTACCTGATTATGCTATATTGTGTGGTTACGTAAATTGTTTAATACTCACTTCATAATATTTATGGTGATGTGCAATTGTTTGAGGTTCGGGTGAGGGGGATAGTGTTGCATCACTAATCCATGAGTTCCTTTCTATACTGGAATTCTCTCTCATAGTGTTTATGGCATTGAATATATATGTTGTTTTGACACTTGGTTTTATGCGGGACTATTGGTACTGGGCATCGACTCCACCTACACCGTTAGGTCAGAGCGTGCCCAACATACCAAGTGGATATGGCACACTGTTTAGGGATTTTACAAGAAAGTGTCCATGTTTGTGTTCATCGTCCCATCGTCGATTGATGATGTCATCCATCAATTTTTGTTCTATTTGGTATCATCTTGTCTTATGTCGTTCTTTTTAAGTGGCAATTTTGATATGTTAATTATTTGATTTAGATGTGTATCATTATTTTTAATTAGTTAAATTAATACAATGATGGTTACTATTATGATTGAAATTAAACATATTATGATTGAAATTAAACATTAAATGTAATTATTAATGTGTGTTGTGAAGATTTAATTAAATGTTAAATTAGTTTGAAATTTTCAAATTATGTTTTAAAATTAAAAGAATAATATCTTAATTGTAGCTTTGTAAATTTTCAATTGGAAATTAAATAATATTGTTCATTTAATTAAATAATAATGTTTATGTGAACCAAGATTCCTAAATAGGACAAACATGAGAGACAATCACTATATTAGATCAAATGCAATGTTAGTATCATGATTCCTCAAGAAATCCATTTGAATTGCATAGGAAAAGGAATGAAAAGAAGAACATAACAAACATAAACCAAAGATATCAAATCATATTCTAATGCAAAGAAAACTCTTAATCTCTTGAGGGAATTGGTGCCAATTTGATGTGAAAATTGTCCCTTTCCCAATTCCAATGATGAAATGTAGATGCTTGATGAAGAGTGATCCACTTGATGAATGTTTCCAATGTGCTCCAAGATAAAATTTGCATAGCCTAGCTATAAAACTCAATAAGATGAATGGAGATTGCTATGAATTTGAGTATAGTATGTTTACTCAAGTTGTGGATGATAGAATGAGGAATGAAGCCTCTTATTTATAGAATGATAAGATGGAGAAATGCCCAAAATGAAGCAATGTGGGACTAACATTCAACCAATGGCAAGGTACCACTTGTCCAAATGTGAATGGATGGAGGATGTGCACATTTTGATGAATGTGCCCATAGATGCAATTAGTTGATATTTGAAAATGTTGAAATGACATGTAAGAGGGAAATGAAATGCCTTAAATTCCACTTGGATCAAGGAAAAAGGACTTATTAGGTGAAGTAAATGCCTTGTTGGAAGGACAAAGTCCACTTAGATTTTAAATTCAAATTTGAGGGAATATTCCTCCATTATGCCATGTTGAGAGAAAATAGAGATTTAATAAATGAATTAAATCTATTTTCATGTGCAAGTGGCAAAAGCTAGAGGATGGGACTTGTATTAGGATTAAATTAATCAAGATTAATTAATTTATTTGAGAGATTAGGGGATGTGACATATTTGATTTAGATTTAGGGGTTAATTTAAATCAAATATGAGAAGAATGTGATTTAGACTTAGTTAAATAAATAAATTTTTTTTTATTTAACTAAAGAAGATGAATGTTATCTTAATTTAAACAAGGTTCAATTTATTTAATTTAACAGACTTTAGAGATTTAATCAAATAAAATGAATTATTTAATTAAATATGGAAATAGGGTTAATTAGATTAGATAGATTGATTTAATTAATGAGAGAGAAAGACTTAATTAGATAAGAATATTTATTTAGTTAAGAGATGGAAAATTGAAAAATTTAATCAAATAAGGGTATTCAATTAAATGGTTAGACTGAAGGATGATTTAGGATGAAAATGGTGTTAGTAATCAGGATCAAATGTGCAACATCAATCAATACATTTTCCATGTCTACATTTTTCCTTCCTTTGAAGCAATCCACCTGTTGCAATGGTTCAAAGAATAAACTGTCTCAATCAAAAAGCCAAAAGAAATTTGATTTAAAACTTGCCCCACTGGTGCCTTGGTAGGAGAAAACATGCTAATATACTACCCCCTCGAGAGATCAGATGAAATTCTAATTTTTGGGTGATCTCACGAGAAAAGAGGACAAGGTGCCTAACAGGTCGAGAAAGGCTCTAGGAGGTCAAAAAATGAGGGAAAATAGAAAAAATAGTATAAAATGACCTTCAGATGGGTGTAAATGGGTTCGGGGGACCTAGACCCTTCTTGGATTGCTAAACAGTATAAAAAAACCCTAATTTTTAGGGTTAAATAGGCCCTTAGGGGCCACTTCTAATTCATTTCCTCATTTAGCCTTTAGTGATCTTGAAATTTTGAGCTCTGACACCCTGATGAGATGGCACAATGACAACTCCCAATGCACATCTCTAACTGAGTATAGACTTACTAGCAGCATCCAGGCAATGGGGTACCAATAAATGGCCCTGACTTGACCTTCGTTTTCATTTTATGTGTTCATTTAATGCTTTTAAACTTAGATCTTTAGGTGTGGTGCGATATTGCACCACTCAGTCTTCAAATCGGTACACCATCACATGATGGCCTCTAGCAGTGGATTTTGGAATTTGAAAAGATTCCTCAAACTATGAATTCTTCATGAATTGTACTGCTAGATTTCAAAACTTAGTGCAGCGGTGGATTTTGAAATTAGGTATTTAGGTTAAACTGCACCGCTTTGCCAAAGTGTACTGTCGCAGTGCAGTTTGGAACTTTGATGATGCCAGTGTCACAGTTTGCAAATTTGCAAACTGCGATGCCTTCACAGGTTGGAATGCTAGGGGGGTTTTTGAATACTAAGATAAGCTTGAAATATTTTTTCTTGATGATCTTAACATGATGACTTCTCTTGATGCAGGAGGAGGTGATGAAGATTTCTTCTTGTGAGCATAGGTCCCAAGAGATTTTTAGCTATTTGTGGGATCTGAGCGAGAGGGAGTAGGACCTTCTAGGATAGACGGGGCTTTGGTATATTGCCTACACACCACCCATATAGACCCATCTAGGCATGATGACAACACTTGCCGAGAGATGACATAGTGAGACCTCCTCATTGCACCTTCTGACTAGCAAGGCCACTGTTACCTTAGAGGACATGTGGTCGATTTTGTGGTTGATGATACATGGTGCTAGGGTGATATATGACATGGATGCTAGGTGGGAGGCATGCTATTCTATTATGGACATTGAGGAGATCTTATTTTTTGAGGTCCAGATCGAGTTGGAGCGGCATAGGCTCCTTACATCACCATTCTAGCTGGTGATTATAGTGATCATATAAGGTCTTGTTGTCCTGGATTGGTGAGGCTGATATTTTAGTCGTAGTTGGGGGCTCTATTGGGAGTGGATGGTTCGATGTAGGCCGACCGTCTTTGCCTAGGGTCCAATTTTACTAGCTTCGCTCTATAGGGACCTGCAAGAGTTTGCTTATGTTGATGACAGAGCACTTGGAGTAGAGGTCACACTTTTTCATATATGGGCATGGGAGCATATCCTCATTCTTTGTTTTCATGTCGTTCTAGTACCGATGGATTTAGATAACCCCATGGTTTGGGGTTACAGAGGTGGTCTTTCTTTTACACAGAATGGATAGCTCAAGATTCCTCACTTGAGGAGGGTCCTTGATGACATGTTGGTTTATACATGGCAACCATATCTTGGATAGCCAACATAGTTCGATGATTTACAATAGTTCCTTTTTGCTCACCAAGATCGCCTAATGTAGGGGCGAGAGAACACTTTGATTGAGATGTACCTACCAGGGAGATTCTAGTGCTAGTTTGAGGAGCCACAGGACAGGCCTACTGATGACTATGTGGCCATTTTTGCAGGGATAGTGACACAAGGCTCATGGGACTGATACATTCCTGCCACTAAGGTAGTGGATAATTTTTGATAGTTGGTGGCCTAGCCATGGCCATATGATCAGGGAGTACAGATCTCGATACCATAGTGGCATACCATGATTGGTTCAGGCCACCTTTAAGATTAATAGTCCCAGGCACACCATCCACTTGATGGAGAGTGATAGGTAGGGGGCAAGATTGGGATGGGGAGGCAGTGGTCCACACCAGCCAATGCAAGACCAACCCATGAGGAGTTAGGAGGATCAACCTTACTAGGATGTCCCAATACATGACTAGGATTGGGGGTAGGATGACAAACAAGATGGGCACCAGGATTGGGTTGCCACACTACCCAGAGATAGAGGTGAGGATTAGCCCCATGTGTAGCCTTTGCTAGTGTAGCCAGATTTAGGCCCATATTTAGGTATTGACAATAGAGAGGGATTAGGCTAGGGACGAGAGAGATCAGGCCATTTTATAGAGACAGGTCATAGAGCATAGTTAGAGTGCATGGCTACCTCATCCTCCCACAACACAGTATTGCTTCAGTCATACAGGGATGTCATTCGAGAGACAGATTATTATAGGATGCATTATCATCAAGCCATGCCAACAGAAACCTGAGCTCTTGATTATTCTCATAGGACTAGTCACAGACCTATAGAGGGCCATGGGGATAGAGCAGGAGGCGATGGCAGTAGCCAGGAGGGCTAGGCCTTCAACTTTTGATTAGAGATAAGAATCTTTTTGTGCCCTATGGGCTCATTTTTATAGATTGATGGGCCTTTTGTACTTATTGACATACACATGTATAGTGATCCAATTTTTTTGTACCATATCAGTATATTGATGATATATGAGATGATGACTTTGATCTGATATGTTGCATCCTATGTTTAATTTATGCATTATGGATGGTTCCTATTTTTATATGTGATTCAAAATGATGATGCTATTTATATTATGCTTATATGGTTCCTATGATGCTTATGATGTGTTGGTGCTTATGATATGATGATGCTTATGATTTGTGATGATTCTTATGATTTTTGTATATGTGACGTTCTATATAATGATGCAGGATGTTTATCTTTTTATGCACTTTTTTATGATGTATGTAGGATGTTTATGATATGCAGATCCATATCATACCCCTAATGTATGATGATGATGATATTTATGGTTATGCACTATGATAATGATATATGATAGATGTTCTAATGGATATTATGTGTGATTTGAACTTTAATATGATGGATGGTTATGCTTATGTATGATGCATAAAATGGATGGACCTTATGATGATGGATAATGCATATGTATTATTGATTATTATGGTATGCACTATGCTAATGATTGGTGTATACAGGATGGATGCAATAAGTTCGCAATTAACTCTCATGGTACCATGTTAGCGTGAAAGATGATAGAATAAATTAAGAGATTCAAACAAGAAATGAGTCGATGAAGATGATGATGATCACATTGCATTCTGAGGAGTTGGGATTTTCAAAGGACCAATTACCTTATTTTTTGATAATACACATAGGTACGATGCATCAAGGTATAAAAAACCAGGATGGCATTATTCCTAGTGTGATGGACTTTGAATAGATAATTAGATAGGAGTATTTTTGTTCACACCTAGCATACAAAACCTTATCCCAAAATGTAGTTTAGATATTCAAAACATCTTGGACCAAAACATAGAAAAGCAAGCCTTCCTATGTGGTCAACAAGACAATTAAAACATCCTCACTACACCTAAATAAAGCATGCATGACCAAGGTTATATTACAAAGATATCCAAAAATTAAAACAAATAAAAGATAGTGCTCATTTCCCCAATCCTATCTCTCTAAATCCCTTTGTTCGGGACATCATCGAGAGGTCATTAAAATGAGCACAAAGAGATAAGTCAAAAAGACAAAGATAAAGTAAACAAACAAGCTAATGTTCTTCAATACTACTAACCAAAAGGAAATGTGGTTTTAAAGGATAAGAGCCAAAACTATTGCCAAAAGATAATTCGCATTGTAGGAAGGATACATCCTAGGACATGTTAGTGGATGGCGGCGTGTGGTTTTGTTTATCCAAAGTGTTCTTTCTAATAAAAAATTCCCATTGTAGGAAGGATGCATCCTAGGACATTATGTTAGTAGATGATTGATTTGGGATTGATTGGATGATAGGCTATTGATACAAAGAGTTGACCCACTTGTTTACATACTGAAGTAAACCTTAGACTTTGACGAGTAAGTTTTCACTTTTAACTTGCTAGACTTGTTTTTGACTGTTTCACCAAAGGTTGGGGATGATGATTGATTTATTGTGAGTAATGTTTATTGCGGGTGAAAGCGAGATGGGACAAATGGATTTTTTCAAATATTTGGATGTTTTTTATGCTTTGGAATGTTTTGAGGCTATTTTTGGTATTTTTTGAGATTTTTCAAATGTTTTTGACTTTTTTGAGATTTTGACCAAGAGACTAACTGAAAGACCTATCATAGGTGCCTTAGGGGATAATGAATATATTAACCTTGCCTGCATTGTACACGCAAAGACCACGTAGTTCGAAAGACGACTTGATCGATTTACAAATGAAGATATACGTGATGAAATGTTAGTTTATTATGATGGACTCCTAAAGGACTGACCTAAATGTCTTGGGGGATGATCAAAGATCAACCTTGCCTATATTCATCCTCGTGATTTTGGCTTAATCTTGCCTTGATTTAATGTTGTAATGTGGATAACCTATTTACATTAAGTCTTGGGCCCTTGTAAACCAAAAATACTTAAATTGCACCTTACCTAAGTGTTGTAAAGTGTTGTAACACACTTTCACACTTTTCTAGGGTCTTGTTAATAAAACAACCTCTTTTCATCATTTACCAAGCCTTATTTAAAAGTGTTGTAAAGTGTTGTAGCACACTTTCACACTTTCCTAGGCTTTTCATTAATAATTGGACTTTCTTATGCTTTAATTGGCCCCATTTGGCATCCAAAGGCCTTATTTTTTAGAATAATCCTAACAAATATCATTTAAAACATCAAAATCATGAAACCCACCTCAAATTCCTAAGGTGTGACTCATTCACCATTTTGGGTGAATGAGTCCCCTTAGGTGGGACCCATTCACCTAGGGTGGTGAATGATTCCCCTTTAACTAAAAATTCAAATTTAATTCAAAATTTTGACAGGTTTTTATTCTCGAAGATCTAAGGTTGACCTATAGATTTGTAATTTTGGGAATTATTGCATAATTGAGTATAAATACAAGCTTCTTTCTCTTATTTTCATACCTAGCAAGTTTGATCAAGTATTCAAGAGTTCACAAGAGAAATTGAGCATTCACAAGAGAATTCAAGGCATTTCAAGGGAAAATTTTCAAGCATTCAAGAGCTTCTTCAAGTGTCATTCATCAAGTCAAAGATTGTTTTCATCATTTTGTTTTAGAGATAACATTTGTGATATAGAATTGTGTGCTTCAAGCAAGAATTGCATTCAAGATCTATCAACATCAAGCAAGATTCCAAGTCCACATACATTGGAGCCAATACTTATATGTTTTCACCACCTTAAATTGCTAGGGTTTGGTGAGTTGTAACATCATTATTTTTTCATTCAACATTATCCTTTCATATTTTCGTTCACATAGAGGTTTAATTACCAAGGAGTTTGACCAAGGAAAACCCCTATCCACTAACCCCACAACAATTTTCTCTCTTTACATGTGATTTACAGGTCTAGGTTGTAGATTTATCAAGGAGAAAAATTGGAAAAGTGGTCATCAAGTTGTCAAAGAAATTCAAAGTTGTCAAAGTTGCAAACAAGCCTTGGAGAAGGACTATAGGCTGAATTTAATTGTAGTTTCAGACCCAAATCTGTATCAAGAATAATAGAGCAAACTGAGAGCTATAGAATCTAATTTTGAATTTCCAAAAATATAGAAGTTGAATGATTCATCAGTATTGGTGAATGAGTCCCATCGTATACGCCTAAACAATATTTTTGCAGATCTGAGTACCCATTTGTTTGAAACCTATTCTAGCATAATTTTCTCAAAATTGGACTGATTCACCTAACCTAGCATATGAGTCCCAGTTAGCTCCAACATCAAGTTGTTTAAGATTTTGTACCTCCATTCTACCCCCTTAAGTTTCTCAGGTGCACATTTCAAGTTTCATAATTTTCTATTACATTCTACTTACATTTTTGGATCTTTTACATATCACACTATGTTTTCAAACATTTTGTATTTTCCAAGTTTACACTTGGTGGTGAACTGGTGCAGGAGCACCTAGGCTGACCTCCATTTTGGATTGCACAATTTTGGCTTGTACTGACCTTAGCCAAGTCAGGATGTTGTGTGTTTTGGTTTGGACATTAGAAGGTATTGCATTTGTGGTTGAAGAGTTAGTCATTTGGACTAAAATCTTCATTAGGACATTACTATTAAATTTTGTTTTATTAAATTTAGGACAACATATGTTAGGCATTTAGTATGTGTTAAAGACATTTCCTCATTGTTTGGAGATGCTAAAGGTTAGTTGAGGGATTGTTAGCTCGGGGTTAATAAGTTGGAGATCCTAAAAAGAAGGATAATGGCGAGGTTGCAAGAATATTGCAAAGTGCATGGCAACATTGTTAGGTTGCATGCAAATCAAGTAGTTTGGATTGCCTCAAAATTAGGGATATGGAGGCGCGCAATCTCCCCTTGAATGATGGAAAGATTCCAAGATGGAGGTATTGGCTTGTGGCAAGCAGTTAGAAAGATCATTGTAATAATTTTTTTTGGTGTGGAATAGAAAACAGCGAGTAGATTTCTGCAATTTATGTGTTTTACTTGTAAACCTATGAGTTTTGTGGAAATAGCGGTAACAAAGAGTGTGTACATGATGTTTAGTCATTTTATTCATGTTATAAGCATAGATTAGAGCAATTTCCATCTAGTAAACAAGTCTTGTGTGAAGAATAGAGGACAGTTTGACAAAAATTCTAATTTTTTGTGTCTGTGTTTGTAAATCCCGTGTGTTTTCAAGTAGGGTCATAAAAGACTTTGTAAATATTGTTTATTCCTTGCATTGGAGTTCATAGTATATTTTGAGTCATTTTCCTTCTGTATGCAGGTTACTTAGGTTAGAATAGTAGTTTAGACTTCATAGGTTAGAGTTTAGGAAGTATTTTAAGTGCAGTTTTGAAAAGTCGCTTTTCAAATGACTCCCCCATAGCCATTGACCGCGGGGTCCTCCTGAGACTGGTGGAATATGGGAGTAGAGTCAGCTATTAGAAAATATTTGATAGTAGGAAGCTTAGAACATGGAGCCAAGAGTATTATACCCAAACCCTAGGCGAGCTAGGACTGCCCGTTTAGGGAATTAGGGTGAAAATTAAAGAACCAAGGCAGGGGAAAAGAACACTATACGGAATCCATACAGTTCCAGGGAGGGAAAGATAGGATTTTAACTTTCCAAAAGGTTTGAGGCTTCCAATAATCAACTAGAGGTAGTTGTGACTTAAGAACCAGTGAAACCCTAGATGCAAGGTGAATTAGCCCTCCAATCCAAGAACTTTGGAATCAGCTGTACGGTAAAGATAAGGACTTGAAAACCCATGCAAGATTTAAAAGCCCCAAAAGGGTGTCCAAAAAGGTGATTTGTATGCTAGGTACAGTGGAGAATCTTGCAAGTAAAAGCAAAATAGTGACTGGTAAGGGCTAGTAGATATTAGGCCTTACCGAGGAAGGTTCTTGAGATCGGGTGCATTGAAACCTAAACAATCATCAAAATGTGTTCCATTGGTGTTGAAAAGCATGGAAACAGAGTATCTTTCTCCCATGCAAAGAGTTCAAGTCAGTTAGAGATATTGGCACTTAGATCCTTCTAAGTCCAGGAAAGAGTAATAAGTTGCAAGAAGGTGTGGGTCTTCCAAAGGTAAGGCACTAGTGGAGAACTCTTTGAGAAGAGTTTGAGTAGGACTAGGATGGTCTTTTGAGCTCAACAAGAACCCTTGGTAGCAGGTTCCAGGCATGAGACAGTGGAAAGTCTTCTACAAGACAGTGCAAGCAACCTTTGGAGTTAGATTACACCATATTGGTATCAGAGCTTTGAGTTGGATTCAAGGCTTGTGATTAATGAGCCAAACCATTGAGTCAGTTGGAGAGAATACACCAGAGGAAGAAGCCATGGTGAAAAATGCAGAGCCAGAAAAGAAGGTAGAAGAGCAAGAGGAAGATAACCGGTTGCTTAGAGAAAGGATATCTCAGATGGAGAAACTCCTGGATGAAGTCCAAGAAATAGCAGATACTGTGAAGGACAAGATAAAGCAGAAGGAAGAGCAGGAAGCTAAGGAAAAAGAAGAGGATTTGGAGGAGGAAGCTCCAAATCCTGACCATGTTCTTGCAGAGGAACCATTCTTGAAGGCATTGCAGGCCTTGAGTGGTAAAGCATTAGATGGTGTGCCACTTTTCAGTGGACAAATGGACCCTGATTCAGTTGTGGACTGGATTGAGAACATTGAAAATCACTTTGAGTGTGATGGCATAACAGAGGCCCAAAAGGTAAAGGTGGCCAAATCAAGGTTGAGAGGAGCAGCTCTCACATGGTGGAAATTTGTACAATCTGAAAGGGAGAAAGAAGGAAAAGGTCCTATAGTTTCATGGAGAGGAATGGTGACTAAGATAAGGCAAACTTATCTCCCTAATGATTATGAAGTTCAGTTGCACAGGAGAAGACACAATCTAAGGCAAAAGGATATGGATGTCCAAACATATACAGAAGAGTTTCAAAAATTGTGCCTTAGGTCAAAAGTGGTTGAAGATGAGAGCATTAGGTTAGCAAGGTACCTAAATGGACTCAAATGGTCTATTCAAGAGGACATGAGTTTGGTAAACTTCAAATCAGTCTGCCAATGCTATCAAATGGCTTTGAAAATAGAAGAGAAAGGAAAAAAGAAGCAGGAACAAAACCCCAAAAGCAGAGGTAGAGGGAAAGACAGCAGAGGACAACAAGGAAGCTATAGTGGAAGAAGCTCAGAATCAAGAGCCCAGGGAGAAGTCAAATTTTCTGAACAGCAAGAAGGAAGTTCCAGTAGAGGTGGTAGAGAAAGAGGTTTCAGCTCTAGAGGAAGAAGTTGTGGACAAGGAAGAGGCAGCTACTTCACCAACATGAAATGTTATCATTGCAACCAATTGGGACACCCAGCCTATAGATGTCCAGAGAAAGGCAACACTTCTCATGGAGGAGACAAGAGAACTAATTCGATTCAAGATGAAACAGCTGCAGCAAATAAACAATCAGAAGTACCTTTGAATTCAGAGGAAGGTGAGAATCTCATGATGAGAAGGACTTTGATCAAAGAACCAGTCAAAGAAGAGCCAAGACAAAGAAGGTCCTTGTTTAGGATAAAATGCAAGATGATGGGGAAGGTGTGTAAGGTCATAATAGACTCAAGTTCAACTGACAATATTGTTTTAGAGGAGGCAGTCAGCAAACTAAAATTGACAAGGATACCTCACAGTAGTCCTTACAAGGTTACATGGCTCAAAAAGGGTCAACATGTTTTGGTGAATGAACAAGCATGGGTGGAGTTTTCAATTGGAAAGTATAAAGATAATGTATTGTGTGATGTATTACCTATGGATGCATGCCACTTGCTCCTAGGTAGGCCATGGCAATTTGACCGTCAAGCTGTGCATGATGGAGCTAAGAATTCATATACCTTCAAGAAGGACAATGTAACATACAAGATTCAATCTTTGTTAGAAGATACTGAGGTGTAGACAGTAGGTTCTAAGCTGCTAATAGCTGGTGGAAAAGAGTTCTTGAAGGCATTAGAAGAAGGAGAAGGAGTTGGCTATGTAGTAATGATCAAGCAAAGAGAAGTAAGCAAAGAGAAGGTAGCTAAAAAGCAAGAGTTACCCAAGGAGATACAAGATTTTTTGCAGACCTATGAAAGCATTGTAAGTAGTGGTCAACCAACAACCTTACCTCCTAAAAGATCCATAATTCATAGGATAGACTTAATACCAGGAGCCACCCTTCCAAACAAGGCATCTTATAAGATGACACCTCAACAGAATGAGGAGATAGCCAGGAAGATTCAAGAACTTATTGACCAAGGTCTCATTAGGAAAAGCATTAGTCCTTGTGCAGTTCCCACTGTCTTAACACCAAAGAAAGGAGGAGAATGGAGGCTTTGCACTGATTCTAAGGCAATAAACAAGACAATCATCAGGTATAGGTTTCCCATCCCTAGGATTGAAGATCTCATGGATTGTCTAGGTGAAGCTAGGTACTATACCAAGATAGATTTAAAGAGTGGTTACCACCAAATTAGAATACATGAGGGTGATGAGTGGAAAACAACCTTCAAAACCAATGAGGGTCTCTATGAGTGGCTAGTTATGCCATTTGGCTTGTCTAATGCCCCCTCAACATTCATGAGACTCATGAATGAAATCCTCAAAGACTACATTGGCAAGTTTGTAGTAGTGTATCTTGATGATATACTAATCTATAGAAGAACAAGAGAAGAACACCTCCAACACATTGAGTTGATTTTCAAGAAGCTACAGGATGAGAAGCTAATGATCAATATGGAAAAGTGTGAGTTCATCAAAACAGAGCTGGTGTACCTTGGTTTTTTGCTATCACATGGTAACTTAAAGATGGACAGCAGCAAGGTAGAAGCCATTCTCAATTGGCCTACTCCAAAGACAGCAACAGAGGTAAGAAGCTTCCATGGTCTTGCTCAGTATTATAGGAAATTCATAAGGCAATTTAGTGCTATTTGTGCTCCTATGTTGGATACCATTAAAGGGGGAATGAAAACTAAGTTTGTGTGGAATGAGCAAGCTAACAAGAGTTTTGAGTTGTTGAAGGAAAAGATAGCTACCCAACCTATTTTGGTGTTGCCAAGCTTTGAGAAGTTATTCACCATTGAATGTGATGCAAGAAATGTAGCAATTGGAGCTGTTCTCAGCCAAGAGGGCAGACCGGTGGCTTTTCATTCAGAGAAGCTAAGTGAAGCCAAGAAGAAGTACTCTTCTTATGACCTTGAAATATATGCATTGGTCCAAGCACTAAGGAAGTGGAGGCACTACTTGCTTCCCAAGGAATTCATTGTGTATTCAGACAATCAAGCACTCAGTTTCCTAAATTCACAAGAGAAGTTGAGTCACAGGCACATGAAATGGGTGGAGTACTTGCAAGCTTACACCTTCAACATCTGATCCGGTGGACATTTTTTAGTGAAAATTGAAGTGTCTCAATTTTCTCCAAAATCTGCACCATCAGAAAGAGCTCGGTGTCCTGGTTCCAACGCAACTCGAACAGAGCAAAAAGGAGTCTGTTTGCACGAGTTATAGCCGGTCAAACCTTCGGTCAAACTAGGATCAGGGGCATCCAGAAGGTGAAAAAAATGGCATCGTCAAAAATCAATGAAATCAGCGTCATCGCGTAGAGCACGTCGAGACGATTCCGACAGCTTTCGTTTCGTCAAAATCCGACATCGGAGGCTCAACTTATCAGTGGTCAAAGTTTGCAGTTGACTTGTTGAGGTGGACTGTACGGATGCTGACGTCAGCATTCCGTACTGTACGGATGATGAAGTGGCTGAACCAGATTCTGACACGTGGCTTTGCTGACATTGTTGTACGGAACCAATCAGATCACGACACGTGGCATCCGTACGTACAGTGGGCGTCCAGTCAGCAGTTTTGTCGAATCAGAATTTGACACGTCGTGACGAGTTGGCGCAGAGTACAGTCCAGTGGCAGACACGTCGGCATCCAAGTCATCATCAAGTCAGCGACAGAGTCATCCGTGTCAGCGGCTGACGTGGACGGTCTCGGCGAATGATCTCCTCACACGCGGCATTTGAGTCATCGGACACGTGGGCATCCAGTCGGCATCGCATTCAGCGTACTTGGCGAATTGTCTCCGGCCACGTGGCCATGCTCTTCCACTTCCGAATGGCTAAGTCGGTTGGTTTGTTTGTTATATAAAAATATAACTATCCGCCGGGTTCGAACTCTCCACCGTCGGAATGCGAAAAATCCGGCTCACCGATGCGCCAAGGGATTCGGTTGTTACCCGATATAGCGTCGGTTTGATTTTGTTATGAGATGGCCGGAAACTGGCTATAAAAAGCCAGCGGCCGGGGTTGAACCCCCGACCGCCGGTCCAATAAAATATTTAGCCACCACTATGCCATCCGACAATTTTGTTATATGTCTGGCATCGGTATGTTTTGATAAATTACCAAAACCGAATGCCTTAGAATTTAAAAAAACTCCCCTAATTTTAAATTAAAAGCAAACCTATAATCCTTTTAAAGGATTAAATCAAAACTAATTAAATCTCCTAAGCCCGAATAATGTTAAATGGAAGGGCTTAAATTATTTTAAGGAGATTTTTGAATATTATTATGAAAATAAAGGGAGATTTTTAAAATATTTTGGAGAGATAAGGGAGATTATTAAAATCCAAATGTAAAATTTGGGAGATTTAGTTGTTTTTAGGGGGATTTGGAATATTTTTCAAAATCAATTGGTTAAAGGCCAATTTGAGAAAGTTTTATGTATTTAAAGGGGGCTTGAGGAGAGAGTTGGAATAAGTCTTTTTTTCAGGTGATGAAGTCCTAATGCTGAGGCGTCAAAAGAGAGATCTTGTTGGAGAATTCTTCAGATCATTCTTGCATATCAGAGTATTGTTACGCTGATGAAATGCTTGGAGAATGATTGTGGTGCATTGTAATCGATTTTGGAGTTAATCGGATCGGTCTCTCTATTGGAGTGGACCCGGAGACGTAGTCACTCTCGTGACGAACTCCGTTATCAAGCGTTGTTTGGACTTCTCTTCTTCTCTCTCTTTCTGTCTCTCATTTCCTTCCTTTCTGTTAAATCACCTTGTTATTACTTTCATTCTGTTATTTCCTTAAGTTAATTTTGATTTAATTGACTTGGAATAATCATTGTAAAAGCATTGTAAAAGTTTAAGCATTTAAACTACAATCTAGTCTAGATCCTATACAGATCAAGTTGGTATCAGAGCCTAGTTGGCTATTATTGCAGTTATTGTTTTTTTTTGAATGCTAACGAGATCCAGGATTCAGAAGGGCGAAGGCAAGCTCGAAGACTTTAATCCTGAGATCGGAAAGCGTAGAACATTTCCAAAGATGTCAGTTTCTGGAATGGAGGTTCCTGAAGAGATTAGTGAGCAGGAGTTTCGAAAAGAATTCCTCGAGATGAAGGCAAAGGTGGACATTATTTTTTAGGAGAGACAAGAATGGAAGGAACGTGAAGAAGGTTCGTCGAAGCAAGAAGATCGCAAAGACATGAAAGGGAAACATCTTGAAGATGGTGGCAAGCAACCAAATCATCCCTTTTCTTCTTCTCCTCCCTCTACTCCTTCTCCTTCTTCTCCATCTTCTCCTCATTCTATTTCTTCTAATCCTTTCAAGAGTGGGTATAAGCCTAAAATCAAACTGGATGTAAAATTTGATTTACCAAAGTATTGTGGTGAACTTAATGCTGAAAAATTGGATGATTGGATTCAACAAATAGAGGTCTATTGTAGAGTCCAGAACTTATTAGATGATGTTGATAGGATCCAATTAGCTACTCTTCGTTTAGGAGGTACAACTTTAACCTGGTGGGAGAGTAAGTCTAAGGTAGAAGTTTCACAACATGGTAGAGTCAGTTTAACTTGGGCAGAATTTATTAATGCACTTAAGAAGCAATTTTATCCCTTAGGACATATGCAGCAGTTAATGATGGACTGGCAAATGTTTAGGCAAGGGAAAGGTCAAACTGTCCAAGAGTACACCCATGAATTCAGGAAAAAGGCTATTGCTTTGAATGTTCCTTTGTACACTCAGGACACGTTGTTGAAGTACATAGGAGGTTTGCATTCCTATCTTAGGCATTCCATCCTGGTTTTGAACCCTTGTAATTTGGATGAAGTGTCTGTTCAAGCTACACACTTAGAGTCAAGGGGTAAAGGATCTTTTATTGATAATGATGAAAAGAAATCTTCTAAGAATGCAGAGATAGGGAAAGGAAAGAAGGCAGCTACAGTTAAGAAGGATGAGAAACTTTCTTGTTCTCATTGTGACAAGAATGGTCATGATGAAGAACACTGCTGGAAGTTGCATCCAGAACTGAGGCCTAAGTGGGCTCAAAGACGTAATCAGAAACAGAAGGGTAAGGATAAATCCACGAATGTTGTTATGGATCTTGGTTCAGATTCAGATGATGAGACTAAGATAACATCGATGGGTCTAAAAGGTAAAGCCTCTATTTCTGGTGTTTCTGTTGCAAGTTGTGCTTCTTCTTCTACAGTTAATGATTTCTCTGAAGATGCAAAAAGGAATGAGTTGTTTCATTTAAGGGTTATGGCTAAGAACAGTAAAATCAATGCACTCATAGATAGTGGTTCACAAGTTAATCTGATTTCAGAAAGTGTTGTAAAGAACTTGGGATTAAAAACTACATTGCATAAGCAACCTTATCCACTAGGCCGGATTTGTGAAAATGATAAGTTGCAAGTAACAAAACAATGCACCTTAAGGTTCACAATCACTAGTAAATTTGTGGATGAAGTACAGTTTGATGTAGTTCCACTGGATATCTATGGGATAGTGCTTGGTAGCTCTTATCTTTATGACAGAAAAGCAATCTTCTACAGGCAACAAAATCATTATCATTTGTTTAAGGATGGCATTCAGTACATAGTACATTCTCACAAGATTAAGACTGATCAATCTTTTGCAAACAAAGGACAGTTAAAAAGGGTAATTAATGCAAGTAAAGAGTTAACTCTTATGTCTGTCAGTACAGGTGGTTCTAAACTTGAACTTGGAGTAGCTAACCAGGGTCAGATGTTGCAGGATGCACTTGCAGTACAGCATGAGAAAATGATGCTTGAAAGCATTGATGAATCCTTGGGTAAAAATGTTCCTGTTGTAAAGGATCGATATGTTGTTGACTTGTTTTCTTTCATTTATGCATTGATGTTCAGCTTGATGCTAGTCAATTTTTGTTGGTTAGTGGCTACGACATTGGATGTAGAAGCTTATGAAAGTGATAAAGTTATGTTTATGTTCAACAACATTGTTGTAGTCTTTATTGTGCTTGTAATCCAGGTTTTCAAATGTACAGAAGATACAGGACAAGTGGGGAGGTCAAGTCCTCACTTATTGTCAGAGTAAATGCCACTTTTGGAGGTCCAAAAGGTCTTCAGTGGGGAGGCCTGATCCGGTGGACATTTTTTCAGTGAAAATTGAAGTGTCTCAATTTTCTCCAAAATCTGCACCATTAGAAAGAGCTCCGTGTCCTGGTTCCAACGCAACTCGAACAGAGCAAAAAGGAGTCCGTTTGCACGAGTTATGGCCGGTCAAACCTTCGGTCAAACTAGGATCAGGGGCATCCAGAAGGTGAAAAAAATGGCATCGTCAAAAATCAATGAAATCGGCATCATCGCGTAGAGCTCGTCGAGACGATTCCGACGGCGTTCGTTTCGTCGAAATCCGACATCGGAGGCTCAACTTATCAGTGGTCAAAGTTTGTAGTTGACTTGTTGAGGTGGACTATACGAATGCTGACGTCAGCATTCCGTACTGTACGGATGATGAAGTGGCCGAACTAGATTCTGACACGTGGCTTCGCTGACATTGTTGTACGGAACCAATCAGATCATGACACGTGGCATCCGTACGTACAGTGGGCGTCCAGTCAGCAGTTTTGTCGAATCAGAATTTGACACATCGTGACGAGTTGGCACAGAGTACAGTCCAGTGGCAGACACGTCGGCATCCAAGTCATCATCAAGTCAGCGAAAAAGTCATCTGTGTCAGCGGGTGACGTGGACGGTCTCGGCGAATGATCTCCTCACACGCGGCATTTGAGTCATCGGACACGTGGGCATCCAGTCGGCATCGCATTCAGCGTACTTGGCGAATTGTCTCCGGCCACGTGGCCATGCTCTTCCACTTCTGAATGGCTAAGTCGGTTGGTTTGTTTGTTATATAAAAATATTTCTATCCGCCAGGTTCGAACTCTCCACCGTCGGAATGCGAAAAATCCGGCTCACCGATGCGCCAATAGATTCGGTTGTTACCCGATATAGTGTCGGTTTGATTTTGTTATGAGATGGCCGGAAACTGGCTATAAAAAGCCAGCGGCTGGGGTTGAACCCCCGACCACCGGTCCAATAAAATATTTAGCCACCACTATGCCATCCGACAATTTTGTTATATGTCTGGCATCGGTATGTTTTGATAAATTACCAAAACCGAATGCCTTAGAATTTAAACAAACTCCCCTAATTTTAAATTAAAAGCAAACCTATAATCCTTTTAAAGGATTAAATCAAAACTAATTAAATCTCCTAAGCCCAAATAATGTTAAATGGAAGGGCTTAAATTATTTTAAGGAGATTTTTGAATATTATTATGAAAATAAAGGGAGATTTTAAAAAGATTTTGGAGAGATAAGGGAGATTATTAAAATCCAAATGTAAAATTTGGGAGATTTAGTTGTTTTTAGGGGGATTTGGAATATTTTTCAAAATCAATTGGTTAAAGGCCAATTTGAGAAAGTTTTATGTATTTAAAGGGGGCTTGAGGAGAGAGTTGGAATAAGTCTTTTTTTTAGGTGATGAAGTCCTAATGCTGAGGCGTCAAAAGAGAGATCTTGTTGGAGAATTCTTTAGATCATTCTTGCATATCAGAGTGTCGTTACACTGCCGAAATGCTTGGAGAATGATTGTGGTGCATTGTAATCAATTTTGGAGTTAATCGGATCGGTCTCTCTATTGGAGTGGACCCGAAGACGTAGTCACTCTCGTGACAAACTCCGTTATCAAGCGTTGTTTGCACTTCTCTTCTTCTCTCTCTTTCTGTCTCTCATTTCCTTCCTTTCTGTTAAATCACCTTGTTATTACTTTCATTTTGTTATTTCCTTAAGTTAATTTTGATTTAATTGACTTGGAATAATCATTGTAAAAGCATTGTAAAAGTTTAAGCATTTAAACTGCAATCTAGTCTAGATCCTATACAGATCAACATCAAGCACAAGAAAGGAGCTCTCAACAAGGTGGCTGATGCATTGAGCAGGAGAGTTCTTACCATTCAAGAAATGTAGTTGAAAAGTATGGGAATAGATCACTTCAAAGATCTATATGCAGATGATGAAGACTTTGCAGAAATTTATAAGGTATGTCTTGAGTTTAAGAACCATTTCCATAGCAAGTATGTTGAATATACCTTGCAAAGTGATTTATTGTTTAAAGGGAATCAGCTTTGTGTTCCTAGAGGTTCTATTAGGGAAAATTTAATACAAGAGAATCATAATGGTGCATTGAGTGGTCATTTTGGGATCAATAAAACTCAAGAGCTTGTCCAAAGGTTTTACTATTGACCAAAGATGAACTTAGATATCAGGAAGTATGTAGAGAGTTGTGTGGTATGTCAAAAAGAAAAAGGCACTTCTTCAAATGCAGGCCTATACCAGCCACTGCCTATCCCTTCTAGGCCATGGGAATGCTTGAGCATGGACTTTGTAGTTGGTTTACCCAAGACAAGGCAAGGTATGGACAGTGTTTATGTTGTTGTTGATAGATTCAGCAAAATGGCTCACTTTGTACCCTGCAAAACAACCCATGATTCCAGTCAAATAGCCTCTCTTTTCTTCAAAGAGATTGTCAGGATTCATGGGTTTACCAGTCAAGTAGCCTCTCTTTATTTTTTCCTTTATTTGTTTTGCTTGAACCTTGTGCAACTCTTACTCTCTCTTCTCCTTTTTAGCTAGTGTGGGTCTGCAACAATTCATTTCACTCTCTTATGCTCTCTTTCATCCTGATGATGGATCACAGAGTGTGATCCAAAACGTTGATGGAAAAATCTCCAACACAATCAAAGCCAGAAATAAAATTGATAAATAGTAATGGATTGTGGAAACTTGATATCTTTAATCAACAGATATCTTTAATCAACATTGTATCAGATAGGGATACTAAGTTTATGAGTCATTTTTGGAAGACTCTTTGGTAAAGAATGGGCACCAATCTGTCCTTTGGATCTGCATACCATCCCCAAACTGATGGTCAGACCGAAGTTGTGAATAGAACACTTGGAAACCTTTTAAGATGCTTGACCAACGAGTATGGTCAACAATGGGATCAGATTATTGGGCAGGCTGAATATGCCTATAATGATATTGTTAATAGGTCAACAGGGAAGAGTCCCTTTGAGATTGTCTATGGACTGCACCCTAGAGGTGTTTATGAGCTAAGAGAGTTGAAGGATGGAGTCAAGGGAAGTGGCTATGCAGATGACTTTGCTTGTGCAATGCAAGAGATTCATGAGACAGTCAGGAAAACCTTGGCAGAAAATACCATGAAGCATAAGGTTAAGGTGGATGAGCATAGGAGAGAATTCCAATTCAATGTAGGAGACTTAGTCATGGTGCATTTGAACAAGGCTAGATTACAGAAGGGAGTCCCTCACAAGTTGCAAATGAAGAGGATAGGTCCCTGTCCTATCTTGGAAAAGTATGGAAGCAATGCAGTTAAAGTGAAATTACCAGATGACAGTGGAATGTCCCCTATTTTCAATGTTGCAGACCTAGTCCATTATAGAGGACCACAACCAAACATGGATTAGACCATCCAAGAAGTCATTCAAGATGTAGAAGAGCTCAAACTGCCATCCACTGTAGTTAAGCAAGCTGATAAGGTATTGGACACTAGAGTTTACAAGAGAACTAGGACCAAAGAATACAAAGAACACCTAATAAAGAGGCATGGACAACCTAATTCAGATGCAGTATGGATCAAGGAGGCAGAATTTAAGAAGTTGGGCATTGATCCCAACTTGCTCAATCCAAGAATGAATTGAAGTTTTCTGTTTTGGGGAGGATGGTGCAGGAGCACCTAGGCTGACCTCCATTTTTGCTTGCACAATTTTGGCTTGTACTAACCTTAGGCAAGTCAGGATGTTGTGTGTTTTGGTTTGGACATTAGAAGGTATTGCATTTGTGGTTGAAGAGTTAGTCATTTGGACTAAAATCTTCATTAGGACATTAGTATTAAATTTTGTTTTATTAAATTTAGGACAGCATATGTTAGGAATTTAGTATGTGTTAAAGCCATTTCCTCATTGTTTGGAGATGCTAAAGGTTAGTTGAGGGATTGTTAGCTCAGGGTTAATAAGTTGGAGATCCTAAAAAGAAGGATAATGGTGAGGTTGCAAGAATATTGCAAAGTGCATGGCAACATTGTTAGGTTGCATGCAAATCAAGTAGTTTGGATTCCCTTGAAATCAGGGATATGGATGCATGCAATCTCCCCTTGAATGATGGAAAGACTCCAAGATGGAGGTATTGGCTCATGTAAAATAGTTAGAAAGATCACTGTAATAAAATTTTTTGGTGTGGAATTGAAAACAACGAGTAGATTTCTGCAATTTCTGTGTTTTACTTATAAACCCGTGAGTTTTGTGGAAACAACGGTAACAAAGTGTGTGTACATAACATTTATTCATTGTATTCATGTTATAAGCATAGATTAGAGCAATTTCCATCTGGTAAACAAGTCTTGTGCGAAGAATAGAGGACAGTTTGACAGAAATTCTAATTTTATGTGTCTATGTTTGTAAATCCCGTGTGTTTTCAAGCAGGGTCATAAAAGACTTTGTAAATATTGTTTATTCCTTGCATTGCAGTTCATAGTATATTTTGAGTCATTTTCCTTCTGTATGCAGGTTGCTTAGGTTAGAATAGTAGTTTAGACTTCATAGGTTAGAGTTTAGGAAGTATTTTAAGTGCAGCTTTGAACAGTCGCTTTTGAAATGACTCCCCCATAGCCATTGACCGTGGGGTCCTCTTGAGACTGGTGGAATATGGGAGTAGAGTTAGCTATTAGAAAATATTTGATAGTAGGAAGCTTAGAACATGGAGCCAAGAGTATTATACCCAAACCCTAAGCGAGCTAGGACTGCCTGGTTAGGGAATTAGGGTGAAAATTAAAGAACCAAGGCAGGGGAAAAGAACACTGTACATAATCCATACAGTTCTAGGGAGGGAAAGATAGGATTTTTACTTTCCAAAAGGTTTGAGGCTTCCAATTATCAACTAGAGGTAGTTGTGACTTAAGAACCAGTGAAACCCTAGATGTAAGGTGAATTAGCCCTCCAATCTAAGAACTTTGGAATTAGCTTTACGGTAAAGATAAGTACTTGACAACCCATGCAAGATTTAAAAGCCCCAAAAGGGTGTCAGAAAATGTGATTTGTATGCTAGGTACAGTGGATAATCTTGGCAGTAAAAGCAAAATAGTGACTGGTAAGGGCTAGTAGAGATTAGGCCTTACCAAGGAAGGTTCTTGAGATCGGGTGCATTGAAACCTAAACAATCATCAAAATGTGTTCCATTGGCATTGAAAATCATGGAAACAGAGTATCTTTCTCCCCTGCAAAGAGTTCAAGTTAGTTAGAGACATTGGCACTTAGATCCTTCTAAGTCCAAGAAAGAGTAATAAGTTGCAAGAAGGTGTGGGTCTTCCAAAGGTAAGGCACTAGTGGAGAACTCTTTGAGAAGAGTTGGAGCAGGACTAGGATGGTCTTTTGAGCTCAACAAGAACCCTTGGTAGTAGGTTCCAGGCAGGAGATAGTGGAAAGTGTTCTACAAGACAGTGCAAGCAACCTTTAGAGTTAGATTACACCATGAACCCATCTCTTGTCTCAATCATCTCCAAGTATAGCTTATACTTAGATCTCTCACATCCTTAATTGGGTTATGATCTCTAAGGTTTCCTTGAATGTGAATATTACGAAATTGGATCCCTCTCCTTGTATCCATTTTGTGAACAAGGAAGTGAAGCATCCATTTCCAATGTCCATATTTTGGTGAACCCAAATTTTGACCAGAATAATTCTGATTTGGAGTGCCTTTACATCCTAGATTTAGCTTGCATTAACATTGCATTGTATATCACATTAGTTAATTTGCATTAGTGAAAAGCTCATTTAGCTTGTATTATTTCACTTAATTTCATTAAAAAATTGTAAAATTCTACATTGCATCTCAGACTTTCATTAGAAAACATAAAAAGCATAAGAATCAATTCAAAAATTCTGAAAAGTTTCAAAAAAATAGTATTTGGATTCATTTTCCACCTTGGGAAAATTAGTCCCATTGCATATTTTTCACTGTATTTTTTGGCATTTACAGTTCAATTTCTAAGTTTATTTTGTTGTTTCTACATTTAATTCTTACTTTCTATAATTTTAGTTATAAGCATTTCACTCTTATTATTTTTTGTTGCATTTGCATTCACCCTGCATTTAGTAGCCTTTGCATGAGTGTTTGGTGTCCTATTGCTAATGCCATAATGAGAACTTTGAGACTCATGGGATCTTGTGATAACACAATCGTTGTGAATCTTGGGTTATCTAGAGCTTCCACTCATAGTATTGACACTAGTACACTAGGCATGGATAATACCCTTAGAAACTCTTTGCCTTTAGATAGCATGCAAGTTCAACTAAGGAATGATGATATCCCGCAAGAGAAAATAATTCAAATTCATGAGGAAATAGTAAACCTGCATCATCAAATAATCCTTGAAAACACTTCAACTACTACAATTCCTACCATAGAAAACATTGACCGCATGCTTGAAAGTGAAGATGGCCTTGACCTTGTGAAAAACATAGTTCAGATCTTTGGAAAACATCTTCCTTCAACCCATAATGTTCGTATACCAAAAAATGTTGTCACAAGCCAAGGGGGAACTCAAAATCCTCCTCCTACAACCATATCCTCAATACCTACCTATACCACTCCTCAAGTCACAAAAACAATGCAACAAGTTAGTAATGTGATTCCTTCCTTAGGTATTCTTGCTAGCATCCCTAGTTCCTATGTGACATCACACATTCTATCTTCTACCACATTACCACCTATAACCATTCCATTAACTTGTCCTACTAATACATACACTCCATCACCACTTTCACTTCCATCTCATACCACAAGTAATGATCCTCTCATAACACAACTTTTCAAACTGTTTCATCCATGCAAAAAAAAATCTCCACCATAAACCAAAATCAAAATGGCCCACCCACATATTATGTCAAAAGCAGCCCATTGTCCTTGGAGATATTGCAAACATTGATGCCACAAGGTGTAGAGGTGCCTAGATTTGAGAAATATGGAGAGAAGGGAGATCTTTCTAACCATGTTAATGCCTATAACACCTTATGCAGTGACTTTTTCCTTGATGATAAACTCTTGGAAAAACTCTTTCCTAGATCCTTAAAAGATATTGGCTTGGATGGTTTTATTCCTTAACGAATAATTCAATTCACTCATTTAATGAACTTGTTGATGCATTTGTAAACCATTTCCAAGTGCATATTACTCCCAAGAATACCTTGGCTGATTTGATGAGATGCAAGAAAAATTAGGAATAAAAGATAATTGATTTTATCTCAAGCTATCAATCACTTTATTCCCAAATTGATGTCAAGATCCCCAACCCACACCTTCAAAAGATGCTCATAGAAAACTTGCGAACTAAAATTCAGGACAAGCTCACTATGATGAAATTCCCATCCTTCATGCACTTTTGTATTGCCCTTTGTGATGATCAAAATTCGGTTAGTAGTCGAGATACAAGGTCCACTTCTAGCCAAATTGAGAGATCTAAACTCACCAACCAAAAAAATTCCCAACCTTTTAGTTCAAGAAAAATAAAGGATTCTTTCAATTTAATCCTCATCAGTAACCACCTCAAAATGTCAACAACCAAGTAGTTGTTGTCAAAACCTCGGTACCCTTTAGTTATGGAGATCCGAAAAGACAATCCACACCTTGACGGGTATGTGCAGGATCATCATGGAAAAAAAATCCCTTAAGTGACAATAAAAATTTAGAAAAATCAGAGTTAGGAAACTTTACGTAAAAATTTGAATAAGTTATCTATATTATTTCAAAAATATGTAAGAATAGAATATATAGCAAATTGAATGTAGTTTCTAAACTACTAGGTTTATTTATTTTTAAATCTATTTGGTGAAAATTTGAAATTTCAATGTAGTAGCACTTAAATTTTAGGGAAAAAATAAGTAGGTGTCTGTCTGACCACCCTAACCACAATAAAATGATAATAATTTTTATAATATTTTAGATATAAGTAGAGGACTCATGTCCCGATGTGATGCATATTTTTTTGTAATTTTTTTCCAAGTAAATAATTAATTATGAATTTTTTATTACAACTTTTAAAAAATATAAAAAATTGTATTTCTGACCAGCTTAACTTGGTCAAAACTTCATGAAATTCAATATATTTTTTTTAATCCTATAGTATGTGAAGCATAGAATGTGACATGTTTCAGATTCAAAAAATGTGATACCATTTGAAAGCTATATATGTTTTTCAATCAGCCTATCAATCAAGACTTTAGTCATAATTCAAATAGAAAATGTATAATAATTATTTATTAAATTCAAATTAAAGCATAATTTATATTGATGGAAATCTGAGAATCTCCTTTAAAAACCCTTTTCGTTTCATCAAGTTTGGGTAAAAAAAAAGTCGTCAACCACATACCCTACACATACCCATCATGATCCTGCACATACCCTTACCCAACACCCTTCGTAACATGTAATGTCGCAAATTTTACAAATGATTACCTTTCCTCCCATCAAAACATTTGACCCTAATAAGCCTTTACCTTTGAGCTTTAAATAAAATGCTCATTGCCACTATCATCAACAAAATGAACATGATACAAAACATTGCAAGCATTTTAAACATCTTGTGCAAGTCCTCATTGATTCTGACCATTTATCCATTAGAGTTGTTAGCAATCAAGGCAATAAGTTCGTTGCCCCTCCGAACCAAAACTTGCAATTTTTTACCAACCCAATGCCCAAGCATAATATTTCATTTGTCAAAGCCAGTGAAACTACAAAGAATAATGTGATGAATGTTGATGCAAATGATGAAAATAATATCCCATTCCAAATAATATCAATGTCAATCCTATGGATGAAATGATAGGAGTGATAGACATCATCCCTCGTAAGGCCCAACCTAAGATTCCTCTTGATATTGCTTTCTCCTCTAAGGATATAATTAAACATGCACCCGATGGTCCTCTCTACATAGCCATCTATATCTATGACAAGCCCACTAATGGGATACTAATAGGTCTAGCCTGTGGAGAGAATGTGATCACTGAGGAGTTCTTACTCTTGCATGAACTTTATCAAGATGACTATGATAAACCAAAAGCATGGATCAAGACACAATGGTTTTTCTTGCCCTATGATTGGATCAATCACCCTTCCATTGCAAATAAGACTAAAAAAATTAGATGTCACATTCTCCATCATCTCACAGTCGGACCAATTTTGTTTGAGGCTAGGCCATCCATGGATTCGTTCAATAAAAGTCGTCCCTTCGGTTGTGCAAAAATGCTTAAAGTTTTGCTTTGAAAATGAAATATTTACTATTCACCATAGCAACTAAAACCCATTGTCTTCCAAAGGAAACTTCTCCATAGAAGCCATTTGGTCTTAGCCCATGGAACATATCAAGCAATGAGAAGACTTCTTTTTCATATCTTACAAAATATTCAAAGCAAAGAAAATAGCCAAACTATCCCTCTGAAACATGTTCCCCTCCACCTTCACACCTCCCATCCTTGACAAAACCATGCTTGAACCTAAACAAGACCTAAATAACCATGACCTACACAAAATAGAAACTATGACAATGTCCTACAAAAAAACCAAGAAACAATGAAAATAACCCCATCACACCTCCTAGAATCATACAAGTTTACAAAGCAAAAGAGAAAGTGGATCAACAACCTCCTATGGTTCCTTCCATTCCTCCCCTTAGGGAATAAAATCAACCTATGGCTGATCAACCTGCTCCCACATAAATGAAACTTGGAAAAAAAGAGAAAGAAATAGAGGTGCTAGAGTGTGTAAGCGTAGACATCATGCTACTAATCACAAGTTATGTGAAGAGTTAAAAAAGGAAAATCAAAATCTGAACTTGATTATAGCAATGCATGATGACCCTCCTCCCCAACTAAAATTAAACAACCCAATACAAGAATCACAACAAGAGTTGAACTCTTCGATGGACATTATCATTCATCCTCCTATTGTGATTAATTTGGATGATGATGGCGAGACTGCTAAAAATGACGAAGAGGTGCATAATGAATTGAACACACTATTTTCCTCTTCCATGAGCATAAATGATAAATCTCCTATACAGAGTGATGAACCTAGTACTTCTTCTAGTTCGACACTTTCTCTTGTCCCTTTGGCTAGCTTCCTGCCTTCGGTACACAATGAACATGATTGGGAGGAAGATGACCTGCTCATAGGTTGACTCACATTTTCCTTACTAGTCTTTTGTATTTTCTTTTTCTTTTTCCCTTTTTCTTTGTGTGATTGCATGTGTGTAATGTGATCCGCTGTGAAGTTCTATTTGATGTTCTCTCTCTTTGTGACATTCATCTATTTGTACCTTCATTCTTCTCTATGTTGTGCATTGCTTTCAATTTTCATCTTTGTCTTTCATTTTGGGGATGACGCAAGGCATCGAGACATTTGTGTCTCCTTCATGTTGACCAAAAAGGATTTCTTTTTCTTCTTTGCCTTTTTCATTTCATCTTTTCTTATTTTTTCCTTTTGGTGATGCCACAAGGCATTGAGACATTCATGTCTCCTTCATGGTTATTCAAAAGCTTTTCCTTTTTCTTTCTCCTTTTCTTTTTCATTTGTCTTGTGTTTTCCTTTTGGGGATGACGCAAGGCATCGAGACACCCTATGTTCTTCCATGTTGACCCAAAAGGTTTTTATTTATTTTTTCCCTCTTTGTGTCATTCTTCCAGTTCTATGTATATTTGGGGGATGATGGTAGTTCCAAGCTCTCTTAAAAAAAAAACATTGAAGCAAAGAACATATTGACCCCAAATCCATAGATCCCTTATGTGTTTTTTGTTTCCATTTTGGGGACAACCCCTCTCTTTTCTTTTTCTCTCACATGATGCTGCTTTACTTAGAAACATATGAATTGGCATAGGGATTTCCAAGTTGGATCTCATGTCTTTCTTCTTGCTTTCATTTTTCATTTGCTACTTTAAAATAATTGCTCATAGTATGGTTTTCAACAATTTCTTTAAAATGGGGCATAAATTGGCATTATCATTTTGCATTTTTCATGGTTCTTAGTGCAACCTTCTTACTTCATACGATGCATTTGTCACTTTTTGGATGACATTGGGTGTGATTTCCTTGATGATAATCATTTATCTTAGCATATTACATTCCTCTTAGTGGATTGATGTGACACACTACATCCCCTAAGTTGTGAATTTTTTATTCTTTGACTGGTCCTCTCTTGGAGAAATTAGGCACAATGTTCCCTAAGTTAAAGGACTCACATGAACTAAGCAAGACTCCTTTGAACATTTTGTCCATGTTGCATTTTGCATTTGTTGTTATATGGCCACCTTGCATAACACAGCTTGCATGCCTATGGAGCCATCACATTTTTTGATGAGATCCAATCATACAAAGTTTTGATTGTCTCGTGAAGCTCAAAAAATCATTTTTTTGTGGCACCTTATTAAATTTATTAGGAGGTATAACTTTGGTATGGTTGAGTGGGAAGCCCATTTCAAGGCATGACTTTCCCCATAGCCACCTGCATGTGTGTGAGTGCATACCAGCCATGCATGTATGTTTCTCACCTTGTAGGCCTTCTCACCCAGCAGACAACCATGAGTTTTGTTGCCTCAGAGTGAGTATGTGTTCTCTAGACAAACAACCTAGATCTGATTCACATCATGTTGGACAAATGGTGGCAAATTGATCCAATTCTTTTTATTTCACCTTTTCTCTTCTTCATCTTTGGAATTGTATGCTTGGCCTTTTTATTATTCTTGATATCATTTTCATGTGTGTTCCTTTGTGCTTATGTTGGTTTGATGTGGGATCCTAATCCTAGGGTTTGATCACCCCTCTTGATCATTGTCATTTCATATTGCTGGCATTGGTACATTTGAACCCCTCTTGATGAGCATTGGTCTACTTTAGTGTGAGTTTGAAGTAGGTTCATCCTCTCACTATAGTGGGGGCTAAATATGGTCACCGAAAAAGTAACCATTCTACTTTTTTGACTCATTTGGGTCCTCCTTGTGATTTTGGCTTAATATTGCCTTGATTTAATGTTGTAATGTGGATAATAGATTCACATTCGGTCTTGGGCCCTTGTGAACTAAGTAGACTTAAATGGTACCTTACCTAAGTGTTGTAACACACTTTAAAAAATTTCTAGGGTCTTGTTAATAAAATAACCTATTTTCATCATTTACCAATCCTTATTTGAAAGTGTTCTAAAGTGTTGTAGCACAATTTCCTAGGTTTTTCATTAATAATCAAGCTTTCTTATGCTTTAATTGGCCACATTTTGTATCCATGGGCCTTATTTTTGAGAATAATCCTGACAAATATCATTTAAAACATCAAAATCTCAAAACCCACCTCAAATTCCTAAGGTGGGACTCATTCAACATTCTAGGCAAATGAGTCCCCTTAAGTGGGACCCATTCACCCCCCTTTAACTCAAAATTCAAATGTAATTCAAAATTCTGATAGGTTTTTATTCTCCAAGATCTAAGGTTGACCTACAGTGTTGTAATTTTGGTAATTATTATACAATTGAGTATAAATAGAAGCTTCTTTGTCTCATTTTCATACCTAGCAAGTCTGATCAGTATTCAAGAATTCACAAGATCATTTGAGCATTCACAAGAGCATTCAAGGCATTTCAATGGTAGATTTTCAAGCATTCAAGAGCTTCTTTAAGTGTTATTCATCATTTCAAATATTTTTTGCATCATGTTGTTTTAGAGCTAACATTTGTGATGTAGGATTGTGTGCTTCAAGAAAGATTCCAAGTCCATATCCATTGGAGCCAATACTTACATGTTTACAACACCATATTTCTAGGGTTTGGTGAGTTGTAACATCATTATTTGTTCATTCATCATTCTCCTTTCATATTTTCTTTCATTTCAAGGTTTAATTACCAACAAGGGGTTTGACCAACGAAAACCCCTATCCACTGACCCCACAAATATTTTCCCTCTCTTTGCATGTGATTTGTAGGTCTAGGTTACATATTTATCAAGGAGAAAGATTGGAAAAGTGGTCATCAATTTTTTAAAGAAATTCAAAGTTTTCAAAGTTGCAAACAAGCCTTATAGAAGGACTATAAGCTAAATTTTGCAGTTTTGGATTGAGATTTGTATCAGGAACAACGAAATCAACTAAGAGCTATAGAATCCTATTTTGAATTTCTAGAAATCCAAAAGTGGATTGATTCGCCACCATTGGAAAATGAGTCCCACTGTACAGGCCTAAACAATATTTTTGCAGTTTTGGGTACCTATCTATCTAAAACTTGTTTTGGCACAGTTTTCTCGAAACTAGACTAAATCGGCCAGCCTTAAATATGTGTCCCAGTTGGATCCAATAATAGGTTTTCCAGGATTCCAGACCTCCATTCTGCCTCCTTTAGTTTCCCAGGTGCACATTACTAGTTTCATAATTTTCTGTTACATTCTACTTGCAGTTTTAGGTCTTTTTGCATATCACACTATGTTTTCAAACATTTTGTACTTCCAAGTTTACACTTGGTGGTGAACCCCTTTGTTGTCTCAATAACCTCCAAGGATATCTTATAGTCATATGTATCACATCCTTCATTGGGTTGAGATCTTTAAGCTATCCTTGAATGTGAATATTGAAAAATTGGATCCCTCTCCTTGTATCCATTTTGTGAACAAGGAAGTGAAGCAATCATTTCCAATGTCCACAAAGGGTATGGTCCATACCTAGTGAACTAATGTCAACACTATGAGTGAAAGAGCTAGATAACACAAGAACCATCACAAGTGTGTTATTTTTGGATGACATGAGTCTTGAACTACGTCTCACTATAGTATTAGCAATAGGACACCAAGTAATAAAGCTCATGCAAAGGACAATCAATGAATGCAAGATAAATTCAACAAACAAAAGATAAATGCTATTCTTTAATTCCAATTCTTATGTTTATAAATTCACGTGAAATGAAACCAAATTAAGTTAGCATTAATGAAATGAATGAAACAGAAGATCAAAAAACTAAAACAAAGATTTGACAACAACAAATATAAGCATATAAATGAATTTTTAAATTTTGTAAAATATAAATTTAGGTTTGATATGGGAACTAATCATCTAGAACGTTGGATGAATCCCAATTAGGGGTTTTGGAAGGTTCAAATACTAAAAAAATAGAAAACAAAAAATTCTGAGCAATCTAGAAAAACCACCTATATAGGGACTAAATCGAGTAGGTCATTGAATGAGTCCTAGATTAGGGTTTTGAATCCAAATTCAATTTTTTTTGAGTTGATGCTAAGGTTTCTAAGTTGTATGTTTGAATGATTTTTTACAATTACAATTTTCCAATGAAATTCAATGATGCAAGTTGTAAAAAAGCAACCTATATTCAATTTTCCACTAATGCAAGATTTAGGAGTCCTAAATGCAATTCAACTAATGAAAATGTAATGCAAAGTTAACCTAGATCTAGGACTACAATTTTCTCCAAATAAGATATGCAAGTTTCCAAAGGTCATGTTCACACAAATGAACCTAAGGAAAAAGGCTTCCCCCTTTTAGGAGATGGAACTTAAGGGACCTATTTCACTCTCAGTTGATTAGGTAACTAAGATCCCTCAACCAAGTGACTCAATTGAGGGAAGGAAAGCCACAAGGGGTGGTTTCCTTAGGTGTGATTAAAAGGTGGTTCACCATTAAAATGAAGTTTCAAAGGAGAAATGCAAGAATGTAAGCACAAAACCCTAGAAACTTAAGAGCATTAAATCAAATTGAGAAACAAAAATTAGACAAAAAAGAACCTTGGAAAATTGATGGATTCCAAGCAAGGTCTACAACTTTGAAAATTTTCTTTTTGAAGTGCACTAGGACTCATATGCCAGGCTAGGTGATTTAGTCCTACTACTAGAATTTGGACATAATCTAAAGTATTTTTCCGGAAAATTAGGATCTATAGAAAATTGCTAAAAAGAGGTATACTAGGAATCATACACCCAAAGGGTCAATTTAGTCCCAGTATTAGGGTTTGACTAAAACTTCTGTAGCCTCTAGTGATCTTCTATAGCTTTTTTCTTGTCGTATCTACAAGTCTTAAAAGTCTAAATTCTTGTTTGTAGGTGAGTTTCCATGAAGATGACAACTTCTTGACAACTTTGATAACTTCCTTTTATCTTGGAACTTTGTCTTGAAAGGATCTTCAAGCTCCAAAACACCTAGCTCTACAATCACACATGAAAAGGGGAAAATGTTTTTATGTTAGGGAATAAGGGTTTCCCTTGATCATACCCTTTTTTTGTAATCAAAACTTGAAATGAAATGAAATAGAATGAAGGAATGATGAATGAAAAATATGCAATATTGCAACTCACCAAACCCTTGAAACAAAGGCTACAATCTTGTATGATTGGCTCCAATGGATATGGATCTCGACTCTTGATTAAATGCTTGAATGCTTGAATTGAATTCTTGCTTGAATCATGAAAATATACATCGCAAATGTTAGCTCACAAACCCACATGATACATGAAGACTTTGACATGATGGTCAAATCTTGAATGTAGCTCCAAAGTGCTTGATAATTAGCCCTTGAATGCTCTTGAATGCTCTTGATCTCATAAAATTTCCTTAGGAATTCTCTCATCAATTGCTAGGTGAAATTATGTGAAATAGGTCAATATAGTCCTGCCAAGAATTTGATTTGAAATAGGTCTTGGTTAAAGTGAGACTCATTCACCACCTTGGGCAGATGAGTCCTACTGTCTTAAAAATGGGACACAAACTCTAAGAAGTGTCTCGTTTAATGCAATGATTAAAATTAGGCTCTGAAACCTAGGTGAGACCCATACACCAAGGTGGCATATGAGTCCCAAATCACTAGATCTAGAATACACAACCTTAAACATTGAATCGTAATTTTTCATTTATTAAATGTTAGGATTATCCTTAGAAAAATGTATTTAGTTAGGCTTGTGGATGCAAAATAGGACCAAATAAGGCATAAAGAAGCCCAATTTTAGTAGAGAGGGCCCAAAAAAGTGTGAAAATCTAAAGGGATACATTTTTCTACACTATAGGATGATGTTGAATTAGTAGGAGTGTCATATTCCAACAACTAGATACAAGATGAAGTGGTACTACAATGTAATGGTTGCATATCACATGGGCTATTAGATGAACTTGTTAGTGGTAGATCATATGGATAATAAAATTTTAAAAATAACTCTTTATTGTTTAACCCCTAGGGAAGATTCATGTGGGATCAATCAAGTTATAACATAAGTTATGAAATAAATAGGTCTCATCAATACCAATGTTTAGATAACTTTTGCACTTTACTACATGATAATATTTCCATGTGTAATGATATTGGGGATTTTCAATGAAGACAATGTTTAATCTTTGTAAAATTCTTTTGAAATATTAAATTAGATCTAGCTTGGAGCATACAATAGTGCAATTCCATGGGACTTGGAGAAATACTAAAAATACATTAAATACCCAAAACACAAAAATTGTGAAAGTAGGATGGACTACTAGATTGATAGGGAATTCTTATTAATCATAATGTAAGGCATGATAGATCAACAACCTATAGTGAATGATTCATTATAATTACTAATTTCAAAAGAGATTTCCAACTATACATGATTGACATATGCATGCATATGTGTATAAATGGATCTCTCCAAGGGTCTTCCAATTGCGAGAAGATGGAAATAGTGTGTTGACTATCAAATAATTACTTTTAGGTGTCAAAATATTAATCAATGGTGTATCATGACTCTCAATGACACACAAAATTTATCAACAAACAAAGAAATCATACATTGTAAGTGAGTCCCACTTGGTTGCCTAGAGCCACCTCTGACCACTATGTTATTTTACTTTGTGTTCAACTTGGAATAGATGTTGTCTAGAAACCTTCAAGATACGTCCATTCATCTAAAACTTTTTCTACTCAACTTGTGGAAAATTTTTCAAGCATTGACATTGCTAAGACTCTATATAAGCAAGAGTATTCAACAATGCATGAAACTAGAATAGATATTTTAATATTTCAACCTCCGCAACAACATAAACTAGCTTTGAAGTGGTGGAAAAAAGTAATCAAGCTATGAAAGAAAGATACAAATTAAAAAGAAATAGATTTCCACAAACCTTAATCACCAACTTTGTCTAGTCATGATTGGACTAAGGCCAAAAAAGAAAGGAAAATGTATCCTCTTATAGAAATGATAAGCACAAAATATCATTTAGATTATCCAAGAAAAGTGAACTAATAGGGAATTGTATTTTTGTTACATGTCTAACGTCAACACCTACTTTGTGCTAAATTTTTATATAAGAAAGTGGATCACATGTTAACATCTATGATTAAAAAAATAATAGATATAATAAAAGTTAAAAAATTAATTAAAAATATTCAATTGTTAAATTGAAACATATATAAAACCATGAAATTAATAATTTTAAAAAGTGAAAATTTATAAATTTATTATATTATAAAATTATATTACTGATAATTTTATAAAATCATAAAATTTAACAAATTAGAAAATTTAAAATAAAATAAAATTATAAATAAATAAAAGAAAGTTATTTGTATTATAGAGTTTGTAGATTTCTGAATTAAATTATGTGATCCATCATCAAGATGATTGAATAAGAAAAAAAAAAGATAAGATTATCCTTTGCTTCACTTCACCTTCAATCTTAGCCATTCACGGAATTACACAATCCCAAAGTCAGCTTAAGATTATCCAATTCAAACTTAAGATGAGTTTGGATCACACTATCTGATCTGTCATCAAAATGATTGGATAAGGAAAAAAAAAAAGATAATCCTTTCCTTCACTTCACCTCCAAACCTAGCCATTCACAGCATTACACAATCCCCAAATCAGCTTTAAGACTATCTAATCTAGGCTTAATCTGAACACGATGAAAGAGGAGCATGAGATGAAGGTGGCGATGGGTACAACCAAATTTTTATGTGATAATTGGAGAAGCGCCATATCAGACAAGGCCGGCCACTATCACCTGCCTATCATTCAGTCGTACCATCCAAAAACTGATGTCGTATTTTAATCAGTGGTCTAAATTCTTATGCACATTTGTTAGACATTCATTCTATACAAAGATTTCACTGTTTTTCCATTTTACTCATTTTTACAGTCGCTGGATTGACCTCCCATCCTTGAATCTGATTTATTCTACAACTGGATGGATGAATTCCTATCTATTCTAAGCTAGTTCTAAAGCTACTGAAGGGATTAAAAAATAAATAAAGTATAAGTAAGGATCACACTGCGTAGATACTCTATTTACCACTAGAGTAACGCGTAATATCACACAATGCAATAATCAATGGAAAGAAATATGAACATAATAGCTAAATTGAATTAAGACAAAGATACGAATGATCAAAGTAATAGCTTTCTTCTTATTAAGTTTATTTATCAATCAGTAAATGAATATATTTTATGAAACATGTATAGAGGTTGTTTTTTAATGGCTTTACGAAAATTCACTGCCAACAATTCATTGATGGAAAATTCACCGCAGGAAAATTCACTGCCACCGTCAACAATTCACCACAGGAAAATTCACCGCCATGGAAAATTGATTGCCAAAAATTCAAGCAATTAATTTTTTGCGCGTTGAATTGTCATGACGGTGAATTTTATCGCGGTGAATTTTCCGTCAGTGAATTGCTAGCGATGAATTTGTCGCATGCCTTTTTTAATGTAATAGTGAAGAGAGATGATAGGGATAACATATCATGTTCAAAAGTATATCTATAATATTAGAATTTGAGAATTGAATTTTACATTAGGTTCAATAATTATTTTATAAAAATTATCATCTAATTTATGAATGAAAATATAGGCTCATTTTTATAAGAAAAAACACTAAGACAATAAGAGTTTTCTCACCTAAAATTTGATATGAATTTAAAACAAATAGAAGAAAAGACCTCTCTATAGATTTTGACAATTTAATAGTTGATGTTGATGATTGAGAATAGCTTCAAGATCTTTCGATATTTGGATAATGAATTAGAACTACCACTTAATACTACCATATTACAACCTTGGGGCATAAACTCTCTATCAAATGTTGTATAGTCATTAGCTATCAATGCATAGGACTTCTTTAGTGGAGAATTCAAATTCTAGATATGATACAACCTACTTCAACTACTCTAGTTGTATAGACCTTCTTAGGATGACATGGGATTGATAGGAGTTTTATATTGCATTACATAGATGCAAAATGAAGTAGCACTATAAAACAATCATTGCATATCTCATGGGCTATTAGATGAACTTGTTGGTGATAGATCACATGGTTGACAATAAATTTTAAAAGGATCACTCTTTACTTTTCTAGGACTCCAGGGAAGTGTCATGTTTCCTTAGTCATATTATAACCAATCTAACTTATAAAATAAAAAGGTCTCACCAATACTTATGCATAGAGTGCTCTTGCACTTTACTACACGATAGTGTTTCTATGTGTCATGACATTGGTGATTTTCAATGAAGACCATGTTTAATATTTGTAAAAGTCTTTATGAACTATTAGATTATATCCAATTCGGAGCATAAAATAGTGTAGTTCAACAAGATTTGGAGAAATACTAAAAGACATGAAGATTTCAAAACAAAAAAAAATTGTAAAAGTGGGATGGCCTATTAGTTCCATGATGCATTCTTATTAATAGAAATGTAAGTTAGGATGGGTCAACCACCTATAGTGAAGGATTCATTGCAATTTATAATCTCAAAAGAGATTTCCAACTATGCATGATCCATGTGTGCATGCATATGGATGCAAATGGATCTCTCCAAGGGGCTTTCAATTGAAATTTCTCTAAAGATGTAGGAAAACTATTTACTTTAAAATAATTAGTTTTTGGTGTAAAATTATTTTTTCATGAATTATATTTTTGTCACATGTTTACTAATAAGGCCGACACCTAAGTTTTGCAAAAAAATTGTACAAGAAAGAGTACCAAATGTTAATATCCATAGATTAAAAAAAAATAGATTTAATAATAAATATTAAATTAATCAAACTTGAATTATTAAATTAAGACATATACTAAACCATGAAATAATAATTTAATAAATTTATTAAATAAGTAAAAATTTATAAATTTAATATTATAAAATTATATAAACAGTATTTTACAAAATCATAAAATTTCATAAATTAGAAGATTAGAAAAATATTAAAATTATTAAAAAATTAAAGTAAATTTATTTGTATTTTGGATTTTGTATATTTATGTTTTAAATTATGCAAACAATTTTTTTTTATCAATATATTGATTTGGGCGATCTGATCCATCACCAAGATAATAGACCAAAAAAAGAATGATCCTTCGCTTCACTTCAAATCCTAACCAACACTATATAATCCTAAAGTCAGTTTAAAATTATCCAATCGAATCCATAATTACATATATGGTTTGCATATTAACATTAGTTATTCTAGATTAACTACACAAGTGCTCGATTGTAAGCATTTCATTTATTATGCTAGGATAAGCTTCGAGAATATATATTAATGTAAAATATTATGATATATATTTATGTAATATCATAGATATTTATGTATTATTGAGCATTTTCCTTATCAACACAATTCATTTATTAACCAACCAATCATATAAATTTATTTCTCTAGGTTAATGTTTCAAATTTTTCACACTCAATATAGAATGACAAATATTTCCATTATTCCATTGTCTATAAATATGAAAGTGTAATTTTGTATAATTGCACCCCTTGCAATTTCACTTACATTTCTTGTATCCACTTTAGTGTCCACACCCTTAGCACTTGTGTAGGCTCATTTTAGCCCCTACATCAGCCCTTTTCCTTCTCAGGATAATCAAGATCCTTTTTAGTAGCTACCCTTGTACGCCAGCTTTATGTCAAACCTTGTGCTTTCTTCATTCTTGTAAATTTGTGATGTGATTTTTTTTGGACACTAGTGCACCACATAGATGTCTACATACTACAATAGCATCCCATGACATTTTGATGTCCAAATGGTTGTTTATGAGCCTTTTTCCACTTGTCACTTGATTTTTTTAGTGGTAACAACTCAAGGTACCTTGTAATGGCTCAAAAACCTTATTTTTCCTCCACTTTTCTCTTTTAAATTGATTCTTTCAATTCTATTGTTCTCTCCAGATCTATTCTCTTTGGCTCTCTGAATTCTCTCTTCTCTTTCTCTTGTTGTCTTTCTTGCACAACTCTCTACATCTTGTTACAATAGCACTCTCGGATTCTTACAATGTTGTCTATAACTCTCTTGGCTCTCACAACTCTCTCTCTCTCTCTCTCTCTCTCTCTCCTTGGCTTCCTCGATCCTTGCATGTGATGTGTCTTTGAGCATCTTGAGATCTCTCACATCCCTTGTCTATGCATTTTACTATCTCATCTATCTATCTATTATAATGTCTATTATTCTACATATCTATTTAGTTGTCCATGGAGGTGGGGACATCGAAATAGGGGTTTGACTATGGCAAGCCCCTAAACAACCCCAACAATTTTCCTCGGTCTTATGTGTGTAGGTATTATAGATATTTCTTTGGTAGAGGCTTCATTGCTTGGGTCATTGTGGGAATTTTCTCTCTTATTCTCTTGATTTATCATTTATGCTTCACTTACTTTACTTTACCTTATTTTAGTTCTATTATTTTTGTTGATCATCAAAGCTTGTGCCTCTTTGATAGCCTTATGGGAAATTCAATGAGTGGGGGACCGATTTGCACCTCACTGAATACTCCGGGATTTTTATAGAAAGTCAACTCTTCTCTGAGTTTTGGGGAAAAGTGTAAAAGGAAATGTAAACTTAAAACATAAAAAATTGTGATGTGCCAAAGCTTTTAAAACATTTTCAATCCAACATTTCCTCTGAATGATATATTAGACACAAAATTCCACAACCCTTCATTGTTGAGAAGAGAATGAACAACAAATGAAAAATATAAGTTACACAGTGTAGTCTTTCAAATCTCCCCACAGGTAGTGTTTATGAAGGTCTGATCAAGCATAAAGATTTCCAAGGTTAACAGAAAAAAATTCATAAATTTCATAAAATCTTTCTCTTCTTACAACATAATATGAAAAAGAAAGAACCCTTTAGGAAAAAAAAGAAGTTCAACAAATATAATCCAATTTCCATAAGTTATTATCATACCATATAAGCCTACAACATGGAAATCAACTACTCAAACTACTTGAATTTAGCTTAACATAATGTTTCATTATAAACAAAAACATAAAGAAGGAATTTGATAAAGGCCATGATATGCACAGTCTCAAATATTTCTTCTGAATGGTCCATGCTTGAATATCAAATGAACTTAGAAAACAAAGGTTAGATGCCAATCTAATAATAGTTTGAGCTAGAACAATTTAACATGCCAGAGAAAAGCAATATTATGCCAATTACTTCTAAAAATACTTCTATGCCTAAAGAAAACTAAAGTAACCTTTCTTGAGAAAAAGAAATTGGAACTTGGAACCTTCTTCCTTCTATCGCCACCTCCCATTTATAGCTAAAAAAAGAGAGAACCACTACCACATTCAAGAAGTAATTGTTACTAGATGTTGGTATTTGATAGCTCACATTCTGATTATAGATATTTAATTAGGTCATGACAATCTTTGATCATTAATTCCTAACTTCCACATTAATGCGCTTTAGATATTTAGCAAATATCATTATCTAAAAATAATAAGATCCTAGAAAATAGCCTAGCAAAAGTCTAGTTGACCAATCACGTGGCTTGACGGCCCTGACTCAAAGTTTCCATCCTAAAAACCAAAAGATCCAACACGCTTCGACAAACTTTGAAAAGATCACTTCTTAAAAGCACAAACTACCTACAGCCAAAATATGACGTGTCGAGCAGGAAGAGATTCTCAGATTTGTGATTTAATAATCCTTGAGAAAATATCTGTTGACCTAACATGTGTACCGGTCCTCTCCCAAAAGGAAGGTGATAAATGAAAGCCACGTAGCCATCATGTGGCGCATTGTACGCCTTTCCAAACAAATTTTTCTTTGAGCATGGACACATTTGAAGCCAAAAACATATAAAATCCAAAAATAAAAATAAATGATAAAGGAAAAAATTCTTCACTATTCTGGCAACTCTTAGGGGGCTTTTGCTTGTAGAGGCACGAACCTAGACCTCTAGAAATTCCTAGAGTTTGAGGAAAGCAGAATGTTGCACCTCCCAATCCACATTAGTTAGTCGAACAAGATTATAGATGACCCCATATGCTTGATCTAGCTCAAATACTTCCTTGAAGGAAAAAAATCTCCATCTTGTTAAAACATCCCCAAGGTGATAATAGAGATGAGAAAGGGGATAGATATTGTATTTGACATCATCAATAGTAGGCATCGCACTTGGACATGGGAGTTTTGTAGAATTCCAGAGCTTATGTCTGATTGTGTTCATGATTTGCTCAATTGATATCACATCTCCATCTGGTGAGAGAAAGGGAGGAAACCCAAATCTATGCAAGACACCAAAATCCTTCTTGATTTCATTGACCCTCTTGTTCAACATTGTCTGGAATTCCTTGCTTCTTGTTGTGATCTTGTGGAAATTGAATTTTTTTTTCTTTACTAGATGCAGCCCTTTGATCTGAGATTCTTGCACTTCTTAGGGCCTCATCAATGGCCACACACAACCTAGAAATCAAGCTTTGTGATTCCTCTACTCGGGGAGCATATACTTGCAGAATTTGGTTGACCAATGGGCCAACCTTTCCGTTTAATTCTCGAGCATCCCTCAAAAACTAAATGGCTAGTTTAAGGATAGTGACTACAACTATTTCATTCCCAGTATGTGAATATCAACTTCTTCAACACCGGGAGGGTCCCAAACCCTTGTGCAACAATTAACTCCTGATGTAACTAAGCCTCTTTTTCTCTTGCATTCTCCTCCATTTGATTCTTGTCTCGAAGGGCATTCACCAGTTTGGAGCTCAATCTTCCAATCTCTTATCTCGACTTCTCTATTTCCTCCTAGACCTTTTGTACTTTTTTGAAAGCTTGAGATCAGATGCCATCTAACTCTATGTTTTCCTGAGTACACTAGTACTAGGTGTTTTTTTGATGCTCAGTAGCAAGCTCAACTTTCAACTTTTCAATTTTAGCATAAAGCTAAACCTGTTCACCCTAGGCCTCCTTGAGCAACTTAGCTGCTTCTCCTTGTTGGTTCTATATTTTCCTTATACAGGCCATCTTGACATCTCTAGCCTTGATTTCTATCTATAGCCTGTTCATTGTTTCCTTTACATTCATTAATTCTACCACATGCTTCTTCAATTTCCTATCCATTCTTTCATAATCTGCATATACCACTTTCTAGGTGGCCTTAGCTAGGACCACCTTGTCGCAAGGATGAGTTTCATTCAAATCCAGACCCATGGCCCAGATGTTGTAGTCCTTCATCTGCATTTTTCCTTCGAGTTTGGACACAAGCAGCTTCATAGTAGTAATCAATAGAGAATTTTGCTCTTCATTGAAGCAAGCTTCAATCTTCTTGGTAGTCAGTAGTACAATGTTCTTTAATAGTTGTTTCTACTTTTTGTCTTGTCAGGCCTGCTTGGTTGCATCAAAATGCTCTTGGAGACTCTATGGGGTGTCGATACTTAGTGTTGCAATGGAAGCACCTAGAGGGAGACCAAAAAGGGTAACAGAAGGAAAAACCTCAAATGTATGAGCATGTAGAGAGGAAAATGAGAGCGTAATCATGGAAAAAGGTGGGATACCAAATTGTGCTTGGGTGGGGGGAAAAATAGCTTGGGTAAAAAGAAAAATGGGTGGAAGGAGATATTTTTTCCTAGAAGCGAACGAGCCTGGAGTAATGGGAAACATTGATGGTTCAACTTTTTCAATGGGGGCCCTTGTCAGGGCAATCAAAGAATCAATAGTGGTTGAAGTAGATGTTTCTTGTTCAACGTGTAGGGATACTTCAGAAGGTTAATTGGTATAAATGCCTAGGGGTTCATTAAGGACCAAAAGATTAGGGTTCCTGGATGGATAATTCTTTTCTACAAATAGAGGCAAAGGAGTAACTAGAGACACAAAGACATGAAGAAGAGAGGGAGTAAACCTTACCTGGGCCATGACGGTCAAAAAAATTTGAAAAATAGGCTCCACCTTTTCTTCTCCTCTGACTGATGTATCAGATGCACCTAGATCCTAGAATCATCTTCTCTTTGCACAACAAGAAATGGTTTGTTATGATCCTTTGGCTGTCGATCCTGTCAAAACCTAGCCTTCGATAACCATGACAGACCTTCTTGGAGACTGTCAGGATCTTTTCCCTTTGCTTCATGTACTGATGGAGGATGACTTGTGAGTCCTTTATCTTCGAGCCTCTTCTACTATCAGATTCCTGAGGATAGGAAGTATGACCCAAAAGCTACTCCTCCTCAATCTCATGACTTGTCTCTAGATTGTTATTGTCGGTGTCAGCCTCAAGATCATAAATCTCCTCAAACCTTTCATCATGTGGCTGAAAATATTCGAATATGGCATTAAGGCACCTCATCACTTGTTGGAACCTCCATAAATATACCTTCTTTCTTTCCAACCATCCCTTCACTTCAATTGTATGTTGAGGTACTTACCCATTGGGAGGTTCCTTTGATACTCTGCCTGCACTACATAGAATTTCAACCATTTTGGTTGTTTGATTGGTATGTGGGCCAAGTCAATGTATAATTTTGGCCTTTCCTAAGTTAGATTCCTCCTTGACTCAAAATACTCTTGAATCTCATGTTTCAAAGTGAAGTTCTTTGTTGGATTGTAGTCCCATGTGTCACAGATAAGGACCAATCCTAGGTCCTCTAGTAGGTTTGTAAGTTCACCCTCTGCCTTTCACTTCTCCAATGCTAAGGGGAATTGTGTATAGCCTTGTCTTAAATATTTCAGTGCCATAGACTTTTTCGGCATGGGTTGCCTATCGGTAGCCTCCAACACAAAAAATCTATTTGTTACAAATTTGGGGAGTCTGAAAGGCTCTCCGACGAAACCATGGAATCTAATAAACATAAAATCCTCTCCTAGTAAACAATCCACTGGGGTTGCCAGAGTTTTCATCCATTGCAAGATTTTAGGAGAGAAATGACCCATAGCGTGTGGGAACAAGTCTTGAAGTAATAACCTTAGAAAATAATCTACAAACCAATAGTAACATCATGTTCTCAATAGTACATAAGTCCACATAGAAACTGGCTAATAGAAGTCGTTTACATCGAGCCTAGACATTGGAAAACTTCTCTCTAGAAAATCAAAATTTTGATGCAAAATCAAGTGAACCAAGAAAGAGGAATACCTGAATTTATACTCAGTACCATAGTTCTTCAATTTTTCTAGTGTTCCTTTGGCTATTGCATCAGAAAAATCATAATATTTCTGACTCTTCTCCCTTTTGATCATGAAAGCAAGGCCCATCTTGAGGGGATGGACGTCTTCATCATCATTGAGGTTGAAAATCTAGGCCAACATTGAGAAGATAGTCTATTTCTCCCTCTTGAACTTTCTGCGTGCAAGAGGAAAAGAAAAATGACCTCTCTCCAGTCTTTCCTTTGTCTCATCCTCATAAAAGATTGCTTTCTTGGTTCTTTCCTCCTAGAAAATTTCTATCGTTTCTTCATCGAAATGTTCAACACCCCAAGTCATAGGGATACACAACATATCCCATATGGTTGTGATAGAAATTGTGACTTTGATCTTGTTTCCCACAATGACTCCTATCTCCTTGTCAAATCTTTTGGCACATGTTTCCACCAGCTTCGGGCATGGTTGTACTATAGAAAATATGAATAGTGGCAAACCACAATTCTAGAGTTGATACGAAAAACCTTTAGATGTCTCGTGATCTATCATTCTTTGAAGTTCCCCTTCCCTAAGGTTTTTAGGGTTAGCTACCAATATTGTGTCAAAAATGTTGTCAAAAAAATCTCACACTGCCTCTCTCCCGAAACATTTATCTAGTTGCACCTTTTTACAAAATTCAAAAGGCTATTCATCTGGTGCCAAGGCATTGGAAAATGAATTCCTCCCAAAGATATCTACATAGCCTAGCCTTTTTGATGAGGTTCCAACCTTCCTACTAGATGTTGATGGCTTCACCATTGCTATGTCAAGAAGTTGCAGAGATTTTCTTCAATGAAACAACCACTTGCCTTTAGCTACTTTGAAAAATATGCTTTTGAGTGTAGTTAATTACCTTGCATGTATAAGCAGTTAAGGCTACGTTGTTACTATTAGTCCATTAAATGTTGCCACCAAGTGATACATGTGAATTTGATCTATATGTATCCTTTAGGAATGCCAAAAATGCAGCGAGAATGGAATTAGTACATTCTCCCCGTCGCCTCTTTTACAAATGAGCTCATTGCATTGGGAAACATGCTTTTAGCTATGAGAAACGTGCTTAAGCAATGCAAGGTAGTTTTGAAAAGACATGCCTATATATTTTCGCAGAATTTAATTCTTTAATCCATGTCTTTTCACATAAGTAAGTTGGCTAGTGCTGATGATGGAAAAGGACACATGTCAACAATTGGCATATGAGAGCATTTACTTCCAACACCCAAATTTATTTCTCAAGAAATTATGTTAGATTTTTTGTATGATTCATCTACTACCCTCCAATTGCTTTGATATTTTCTCCATTGTTGTCTACCCAAAATGGACTTCCCGTTGGTTGGGTTTTTCAGCACATCCTTTCTATATATAGCTATGCCACCTTATTGCAATATTCATTAAAAAAAAATACCCTTTTAAGTTTAGAAAATTTTTCTCACTCCTTCCCATTCCGCTATAATTTGCTATTTTATTAGAATGTTAGCTACCCTAAACACTCCTATTCCACTTCTACCATAGAGGCCACAATACAACTTTGTGGGAGAGGTCACCAATGATAGAATTAAGTGCCTGGTTAAGAGGTGCGACTGCCTTGGCTTGGTTACATTCAAGTGGGTAGTTAGCCTGAACTATATTGATGATGAGAACCAATTGAGGAGCAATTGCGACATATTTTCTCACTTTGTCGCTTCCTTGCTTGACCTGCACATTACCAAGCCCATGATAATTAAATTGTGTCACCAGATGTTTGACTTTGCATTGATGGAAGGGCTTAACAAAATCATGTAGGTGGCTATCCCTAGAGTCGGCATTCCAATCACCATGGATATCTACATGCACATGGATTATGGGATAGACGTACCTTGGTTTCCCTTATTGAATTTCATACCATGGAACTTGAAGGGCATCATTCATCATCTCTTCCATTGGCCACCTACCTGCTATGGGAGTACGATGTGGAGGATGTTCTGGGGCTCAACTAGAGAAAACACTTAAAGTTTCTAGTGTACAATCACAATGATTAGACCTATGATCCATGCTATGTCAAGCCCATGTGTGCTGTGCATTCACCCCCCTTTGCATCCTAAGAAAGAAGAAGAAGAAAATTCCAACGATGAGCCACTTCAATTGCTTTGATGGCTGGAGGCTTAGGCTTATTGTTTTTCACATGTTTCCTCCTTTTTGCTTTGTGACTCTTTTTGGGTTTTACTTGAGAGGGCTTCATTTTTAAATTTGAGCCTTAGGTTTGTATTGCATTGTAATTTTTTTGATAAATATAATATAATATAGTACTTTCTACTTTGGTGCTTTTCTCATGGCTTATTCTCAAAATTAAAACGTATTTACAAAATTTTTACATATGGTACATAATTGTTAATTTTTTTAAAGAATTACGTATTTTAAAGGAATAATTTTAGATAAATACCATTCACCAGTATATCCAAAGTGTTACCTTCCATATCTTCAAGTTTGTATGAATTCTTTTCTTTGCACACTTTGATTTAGAATGGTACCTTCCGTAGTGCTTAAAATTTGGTATGTTGTCCTAGTTTCACAGTGCACTCATCGTACTTTATTACCAGGCTCCCTTCCTTGAAATCTGGGTCAAAGGTCTTTTTATCGAACCACTGCTTTACTATCTGTTGGCAGTTGATCATGGCTCCATGAGATTTTTCTCTATCTTCCACAAGTTTGAGGAGTTTCACCAACCATACTTCTATTCCGTTGCTTTCTTCAATCTCCAAGGCTTTTAGTAGTTGCAAGGGAGGGATTTCTATGGAAACAAGTAAAACTACCTCTTTTCCATATACTAGTTCATAAGGAGAGGCCTTCAAGATTTGCTTGGGTGTAATCCGGTCTGCCCATAGAGTAGCTCACAGGTGCTTGTGCCAATCCCTTTGTGGCTTTGATCCAATGCACTTGATTAACCTAATTAGGTTTTTGTTGGTTGATTTTGCTAACCCATTTCCTTGTGGGTAGTAATTTGATAAGGTTTTAAGGTAAACCCCATGTTTGATAGCAAAATCCAACATCCCCAATCCTACAAAAT
>VDFB02379711.1:48781351-49063512 GCA_007258455.2 Sequoia sempervirens
CACCATCCTCTTATCCTAGTTTTCCATCACAATACTCCTATCCTAATCCCCCTCCCACATCCTCCTATCTCAATCCTTCATCCACATATACCCACTACCCTAATCCTACATTCACACCTTCTTATCCTAATCCAACATCCACACCAACCTATCCTAATATAACATTCACACGAACCTATCCTAATCTAACATCCACATCTTCTTATCCTAATCCGACATCCACATTTCCCTATCTCAATTTGCCACCTCAATCTTCCCATCCTAATCCACCCTCCCAATACCCTCACTACAATCTAGCTTCCCATCCTAATTCACCGTTCCAATAGCCTTACCTTAACCCTCCCTCCAATCCTAATCCTCCATCTATTCCCAGTCTTGCATCCAATCCCATTCCCCCATCTAATCCTATTCCACCAATCCCTAGTCCTAATCCCCCACTAATCCATAATCCTTCATCCACTCCTACCATGCCATCTAAGCCTAGAGTATTCAATTTTCTCACCCCAGAAGTTCTCCAAGGAATTATAACAAAGAAGATATCTCCCACTCCACACATTGAAGTTGTCGAATCATGTCATCTCAACCCATCATCCACGGTCATTAGTGATGAGACCCTTCTCCACCCAACACCTATCATTGATGGTACCACGCCTAGCACCACTCAAACCATTGAAACCATCACATCCTCTAAATCCACTGAGCCCCCATCTCCTACCATCACATCCTCTGAATCCACTAAGCCCCCATCTCCTACCATCACATCCTTTGAATCCATTGAGCCCCCATTGAACACCCATTTCCTACTCCAAGAGTTGTTGAACCCATTGACGACACCCAAATCAAATCCACTAAAATCCATTCCCATGAATGTTTTGAATCCTCCATCCCTCCATCTTCCCCACTTGAAGAGTCCCATCAAGACTCTATTATCATGCCTCCCACACACGATGAGTCATGCCAAGACCTAATCCAAAGAATGCCAACATATCCCCTTCTTCAGATCAAGATCCTACCATCCCATCTAGTCCACCTCAAGATAATAGTTCCCCATCTATTCCATCCCATGATCCCCTTGTCATTCAAGCTTCCACCGCTCCATCTCCATCTCCATCGCATGAGCCCACTACCACAAATCCAGATCCTATCATATCCCCTGATCCCTCTCCTGATACCACCGATCCAAATGTTGCTATCACATCATCTCCCTCTCATAATCCGCCATCATCACCTAAAATTGCTATCCCCACACTGCTTGCATATCCCCTTGGTACTCTCACATTCTTCCATGGTGGCCTTCTCACAGAAGAAAAACATAGTGTACATACCACCCATCATCCTCCACCTAATAATGGACTCACATCATGTTTTCAAAATAACACAAATCCTATCATGATCACATGCTCAAGAAAATGAACTATCAAGGAAAAGGTCTAGTCCTTCATGAGAAAGGTATTTTGGAGCCCATCCAAGTCAAAGAACAAGTCTGCATGCAAGGTATTGGACCTATTTCCCAAGACTAACAATCTAAAGATGTTGGTACAACCTCTAGATGTTCTCAACGAGCCTTTTCCAAAAGAAATGTTGGCTCTTCCCATCGCCCCACCAGATCATATGTTACCATCCCTCCTCCTCTATTGTATCACCTCAACACAGCCATCCATATTCCTCCTTCATCTACCCCATCCATTCTAGGTCCTTACATCCTTCCATCCACTATCTCCCATCCTTCATCTACTCCATCCATCTTGGGTTCTTATGTCCTTCCACCCACTCCATCTATTTTGGGTCCCTATACCCTAAAATCACCTCCTCCATCTTGTCCTATCCATCCTCTCATCCAATCATCACCTATCCATGTCATCCATCATAAACATCCCACTCGCATGTCCCCTAATCAGGATCAACAAAGGCACATACCCACACATCCTCCATCTACACATAATCCCTATAATCCTACATTTTTCGCTCCACATCATCCATCTCCTCGCACACATCTGATTGCTATCAAAAGCACTTTGGGTGTTAAAACAAGAATGTATCAATCTAAACATCCACATGAATCTAAAGCTTCCCATGTCCCCTCTAAATGACATGTTGTAGAAAAGAAAAATAAAATAAAATTGGTAGCCCGCAAAGATCCACCAAAGAAAAGATCAAAACCATGTGGATCCCAAAGAAAAAATATGCAATGCCATCAAATGAAAAATTTGTAAGAACATCCAAAGTTGCTAATCCAAAAGCTAGTCATACACCTCTTTCATCTCCTAAGTCTGTTTTGGGCCCTTATGTTCCAAAATTTTCCATACCATCTCCTCCATTATCCCCGCATTCTCCATCCATTAATACTCCTATCATTTCGCATTCATCACCATATGTTCCAATGTTGGTCCTGAACTCACGACCCCATCACACATCCACCCCATCATTCTATCCATACCCTTTCCAACATCCCACCCATTACCCCAAGTATCTCCCCCATCAAATCCCTCTAATTCATCCTCATGCATAATCCATTTATCCTAATAAAGTTGTACCAACATCCAACAGTCAGTTTGAACAAGGGCTCTTAATGCCTTGTATAGAACTTGATGCTTGAGTCCTTCATCCATATCCTTATTGCATGTCTTCTATATCCACTTATCCACCTTCCTATTGTCATCTCCTTTTGCATGATATCCAAAAAGTCAAAAATCCAAAAAAAGTCAAAAAAATCCACAAAAATACAAAAAAGTCAAAAAATCCACAAAAATCCAAAAATTAAAAAATCCAAAAGAGTCCAAAAATCCACAAAAATCAAAAAAGAGTCAAAAAATCCACAAAATCAAAAGTCAAAAGAATACAAAAATCCAAAAGTCAAAAAATCAACAAAAATCCAAAAAAAGTCCAAAAAATCCAAAAACATCTAAAAGAGTAAAAAAATCCAAAAAAAATAAAAAAGAGAAATAGTTCGTCCAATGGTGAAAACTTGGCAAACAAGCACCTTGGATAAGTACCATGATGAAAACCTGGCAAATAGGCATCATGCGTAAATCCTCATTTGCACTTGGTGGCAGCTTCCTAATATGCATTCCCTCCATCTGCTATGCTTCCTGCTATGCTTCTAGCTATGCACCCATCTTCCTGTTATTCATCGTCTTCATTCATTCCCTCCATCCCACCTATCTTCCGCATCCTACCATCATATCCCATTTATCTCCCATCCCTCCATCCTTCTTGTGATCTTGATCAAAATAGGGGAACCTATCTATACATGCTTTGGCCACCTCTTCATATACCTTCCCTTCATCCATGCTCTATTGTATTCCTTGGTCACCCATCATATCCTCCTCTAGTTATCTCCTTTATCTTCCCATCCACTCCTCTTCCATCCCTCATGCATCATCCTATATGGCATATCTAGAGTGGGGGCATCTACTTCCTTTGTAACATAGTCCTTGGCGACATCATCTATCATAACATCCCTTCATCTCCCTATCCATCTATCATGACATCCCTTCCAACTCCCCATCCTTATCTTCCTATCCATCTATCCTAGCATCCCTTTCATCTCCCATTCCTTATCTTCCTATCCATTCAAACAATGTCTTCCATCCCCATCCCTATCTCTCTATTCATTCTTTCATCTTTATCCTCATCCCATCTCACAATCTCTTGTCATTTATGTAATCATCATCACTCCTACTTCTCTCACACATCTTTCCAATTCCTTGTCACTTTTCATCACTCATCTATCTCTCATATCATCCTCCCAAGTCATTTTAATGGTTTGGATAACTTTACGATCCTTGAGCTTCGTGTAGTCACCATCATCCTATCCAATCCAATAGGTCTATCCTATCTCATCATATTGGTCCCATCTTTTTATCCACTCATCCTATCATCATCCTCCACTCATCCTATCATAATCCTTTATCCATCATTTATCTTTGGTCTTTGGTTGAACTACGTTTCCCTTGCGCTTTCACGTACGCAAGCTCGATCACTTGATCCACCTTCAAGGCTCCTATATCGTCTATTGTCAGTCTTTTTGATCTTTTATTGTCGATCATCGCCATTGTCTGCTTTTCTCCTTTTGTCCAATCCTATCTTTACCATCCATTGTGGTCTCCATCTTGGTCAGTCATCAAACTTTTGTTGAACTATGTTGTCCATGTGGTTTCACATAAGCAAGGTCGATCACTTGATCCGCCCACGGGGCTCCTCTATCATCTAGCATCGGTCTTTCTACTCTGTCCATCCACTCCTTTATCGTCTATCATCAGTCTCTACTTTTGTCTCTCTGTTCCTTGTCATCTGTCATCATTCTTCATCATTCTCTTTCTGCTTTTATCCATGGTCAATCGACAACCTTTTATCAAACTACAAGGGCTCTGTGCTTTCACGTAGGCAAGGTTAATCTTTGATCAGCCCTCGAGCCCCTAGGTCTTTAGGGTGTGTTAGTCTCATGTCTTGTCTCCCTTGTGTCGTGTCATCAAACTATGCCCTTATCTAGCTGATTTATAACAAACAAGATCCACTTGTATCATCAGATCCAATCGATTTTGAACATCCCGCATCATAATGATCTTTTAGTTTAGTATCCATCATCTTTGGTCTCAACAGGATGCATCCTTCCTAACAGACCTCATCAACCCCATCCATCCCTTTTGATCCTATGGCAAAGGACATTTCAAATTGATTGTGATCTATTGATACTTTTGGCTTTTGTTTATCATTTGAGCTCCCTATCATCACTTGTCAAGGCCACCATGATCCATCATATTATGGTGTTTTTTTGCTTGTTTAACATAGGGGCATATCTTGATCTTTTGTTTGTTTGTGTCTTCTTGGTTGTCCCACATAGTACCCACCAAGATCCTTGTGGTCTTGTGTTATGTTGGGGCATCCTCGTGTGCTTGTGGTTATTCAAATACTTGGCCTGACCAAAGTCATGGTGACTTTGGGGTGTTGGGATAGACTTCTTGTCTATTGTGTTTGTTTTATGCATTAGACACGAATTGGCCTTGGTTCTTCATACCCTAGCATCTTGTGTCTTGTGCTATAGCAAAACTCAGTGCTCCGATGATGGCAAATTGCAAGTTAGGATTGCATTTCATTTTCCATTCTATCATCTTGCATGCTTCCCCCATCCTCTCATCTCTCAAAATCCCCCCATCCATTCATCCTTCATCCTTATCTCACATCTCTATCCAATCCCCATCCATTCAATCTAGCAAAAATCATATAATCATATCCTTGGTCTTGTTCCTAGTCTTGTTATAAGCCTTGATCCAATCATCCTCATCATCATCCTCATCATCTAGATGTATTCTTCCATATCCCTTCGGTGTTGTTTTGGGATGTATCCTTCCCACATCAACAACACTTTCATCATCATCATTGGGAGGTATTCTTCCCTATCCTTAGTGGTGTTTTGGGATGTATCCTTCCCTCATCAATAGCACTCATTAGGATGTATCCTTCTCTATCCTAATTTTGTTTTGGGATCTCTCATTCCATCATTGACAACACTCCATCCATCATCAACCCCTTTTGGCTTCTAGCTTGCTTGGGGCAACATCATCTTCGTCTTTGCATCCATTTGTGCTTCCCAACCTCCTGTTGCCTTTTCATCCTTTCATATCCATCCCTTTGCATCCTCTTCCCATTTCATCATCTTATCCATTTCAAGAGCACATCCATGTTCTCTTTAACACACATGTACTCTTGAGGGGGCATCCTCAAACCCTACTCTTCATCTTCACCCACATCATCTTTCTTCCCAGGGATCCCTTTGATGACTAGGGCATCTTTTCCAATCTAACCATCTCCTTCTGGGTTCTATATTTTAATATTCTTTGAAATGATGCTACTTTGTAACACCATCTCAAAAGGGTAAAAATGTAGACATCAAAATTTTGACACTTAATTTATCCAAATTTATCACTTTTCATCTAAACATCCTCTTATCCGAGTTAATTAAGTAATATTACTATTATTTAATTAATATCCTTAATTCTGCCAAATCCCTAAGGTATTTAATTAATAATTAAATACCTTACCCTCTAATCCTCTTTTCATCAAATGAATTAAATAAATATTACATTTGTAATTCCTCACATGTCATTTTCATCTAATCCTAATCCATCTCTTAATCTCTTCATTAAGGATGTGCACATGCCTAATCCTTGATTAGGATGTGTCACATCCTCCAACTTTTGCAAGTTGGCTTCTAATCTTCATTATCCCCTAATTATCCTCTAATTACTGATTAGTTAAGCCTAATTAGTACGTTGGTCAACTCTCCCCATCCCCCAAGGAATTTTTAATTCCTTTTTATTCATTCAAGGCTCCTCTCTTCCCCATGTGAATTTTTAGTTCACTTTTATTCTTCCTAGAATCCCCTTTTCCCATGCATCTTCTAGAATATTTGACTTGTCACATCAAGTCACATGTGACAAATTCCCACATTTTTGGAGACCCTCTCTTATCCACTAGATTCTCCCAAGCAATGTGAATTTTTAATTCACATTTATTCCTCCAAGGAATCTTCTCATCTCCCAATGTACTTGGAAGGTATTTGTCCTTCCTCCACATCATATACTATCCTTCCACATCACCTACACATCATCTCACCCTTAGCCATCTCACATTCCACATGTAAAAATGTGAGGGCTTGTGAGTTCTCAACTCACCTTGTCCCTTCATCTTGGCCTTGTTGGATAAATCTCAACCATTGAATTCTCTAGAGAATTCAAATTATTCTATAAATACCCCCTCCTCTAAGGAATTTTTTGAGAAGACTTATCCATTTTGCAACTAAATGCTATCAATTGCATCTATTTGTATTTGCATTCAAGAACATAGTCACATCTATAATTTAGTTATATCAAGATCCATCAAGGAGCATACAAACCAAATCAAAATCAAGGGTCAACCAAGGAGTTTCAGCTGCAAAGGGGAGGTATATCTATTTGTTATCATTTTACACTTTTTCTCTTTACATTTACAAATTTCTTAGGCTTATCTTGAGGTGTTCCCTTATGTTTTTCCATTGCATTTTAGTCACTTAGAATAGGTTAGACATTTAGGATATCACACTATTAATTTGATTAACCATTAAGCACAAAAACATAAATTGAAAGTAGAAACACCATACACATAAGAACACCAGATTTACATCGAAAACCTAATGAGGAAACAACCATAGTCAGGACTAACTCACATTATAAAGAATTCCAAAAGCTGGTACAATAGGCTCACTGCCAAAAAGGCTCACTCACAAAATAGGACAGACTATCCAGCAAGGGCTCACTACCACATAATTACAAAGAAAGAAGATAGAATCAAGTTACAAAGAGAAAACTATCTCAATGCAATAGAACATCCACCACAGTTTTTCTCACTCTTGCAGATATGCTTGAAAGATAGAGTACACCTCCAGCTCACTACCTTTAGGAACTCATTGAAATTTTGCATTGATATTCTCAAACTCACATCACACACACATCTCACATATTCTTCATGTATATCTTCAACATCTCAATTCATATTTATACCATCTTCAACCTTGAAACCCTTCCAAGGTTAGCTAAACACTCTTTGCATTCACAAGTTCAAATTAGGTCAGCTCCAAAACATTCCCATGATGGAAGATAAGGAGGGTGACCTAAACACACACTTAATGAGGACAAAAATGAGTCCCAACATGTTTAGACACTTTTATATAAACATTACAAGTAGTGTTTAACAAAAGGTTGGCCAACACCAATGAAAACACCTAAAACAATTGAGTATACACATCCTTGGCTTAGTCCAAACCTTCTAAACAACAAAATTTGCTTGAACATGATCTAGAGTAAGTAGTGAACACTTTGTGAATTCATCTAGAACCTTAGTAGCAAACTTCACCTGAAGAAGATGATCATTTTGTACATTTGAATAACTCTATTAAAAACTGTAATAAGCTTTAACTTTGAAATTCATCATCAATAACTTGAAATCTCAAATTCTTTTCATGTATGCAAAAGAAAAACATCATAAATTATCCTTCAAAAACAAAAGTCTTGAAACCAAGATGGGGAGAAATCCAGAGCAAATAGATTTCTCCTAGACCACAACTAAAAACACTAAAATGCATAGTTCACACTTTGATGAAAATATCTCATACTAAACGATGATTTGAAAGCCCAAATTCAAGATATAGCAGCTGCTAACAATCTTGAACATCATGTTAGAATTATACAAGCATGTAGCATCAACACAGAAGAAATTTGGAGCACAACCTAGAGCACATTCTAAGCATTTGCACAACAGCTTTTTTTCCCTATTTACCAAATTTTCTCAAAATCACTTAGAAACCAAGTACCAAAGATATCATTCAACTCATTACATCATTCCAGCATATCTCATACATTGCAACATAAATATAGTTCCATGTACTCATAACAAATCTTCAATACCTCAACTATACATGCACACTCTACATCAATCTTTTCTTTTTCAAAATTTTCTCAGTATCCTCAACATATACAGCTAATAAAATCTTCCTCAATGCCTAGATGACAACAACAACTAGTTGACATCAACACCTTCATACTTGCAACACTTACGTTTTTGAAGGGGCACAAGTTTTCCAAGTTCCATTCTTTAGTAATGCATCATATTCCTCTTTCATGGCTTCTAAACTCATTCTTTCTTCCCTCTAGATTGCTCATATGAGATTGGGTCAAATTTATTTTTAAAACTTTTTCCATGAGGGCACTACAATCTCTTCCTTGTCATTTTGGGCTTTTTCTATAAATATCTTCAATACTCTTTGTCTTCTATCTAACTAGAAGTTCTTATTCTTCATCACTACTATTAGTTATATCATTTTCATTAGTAGTAGTGCTCTTATCATCCTTGTTAATAGAGTTTGCATTTTTTTGTAAAATATCAGAAATGTGGAGATAATTGGTGGTTGTAAGTTGCGAATATTCATCAAACTTTACATATCTATTAATAAATATTTTTTTTATTTCAAAATCATACAATTTGTAACCATTTGACTCTTCACTATAGTCCATAATATACACTTTTGACTTTTTGGTTCTATATTTTACTTATTTTCTTTTGGGATGTGAGCCCAAACAATACACCCAAATACTTTAAAATACCCAATGTGAGGCTTTCTTCCAGTCCATGCTTCTTTAGGAATGACAATTGTGAGTTATCTTGTGGGAATTCTATTCACAATATATGCAAAACAAGAGATAGCCAATCCCCAAAACTTATTATGCAAATTTTTTAATGCAACATAGAATGGGCCATTTCTAAACGAGTTATATTCATTAATTCAACTACTCCATTTTGTTGAGGGGTATATGGAATGGTTCTTTGTACCTTAATGCCATATTTTTCACAAAATTATTCAAATGTATAATTGCAATATTCACCCTCATTGTCTATCCTTAGGCATTTAATTCTTTTTTTTCTTTGGTTTTCAACTAATGACTTAAACCTTTGAAATAACTCAAATACTTCACTTTTTCTTTCGAGAAAATAAACCCATACTCATCTACTATAATCATCAATAAAGGTGAGAAGGTACCTAGCCCCTGAGATAGAAGGATATTTTGGTTCACATAAATCACTATGAATGAGTTGTAGTGGATGATTGGCTCTCCATACTTTGCCTGAGTAAAAAAAGTCTCATTAATGTTTATTAATTAACTTATAATAACCATTGATTGAACATAAAATTATATTTGATTCTTATTGGATTATTACATAGTTTTGGTGGTCAATATTGCACAAAATATTAGAGTGTACTACAACTCCCAAACGGAAACACATTTGTAGAAATTTCTTACCCATTTGACTAGGTCAATTTTCTCTTCAGACTATTTAAAATCTTCAAGTTTCCTACAACATGTGATCTCTAGCAGAACCACCCCAAAGCTTGGGATAAAGCCTAACAACTCTTTAAGATTCTCTAGTTGACTGCATAGGGTAGTGATGATCCCTAGTAATTGTCATTAAATTTCCTTAAAGTACTATTTTTCATGCTTTGCTAATGGTTGTATGTTAATTGAGAATATTTTTGTGTACAGTCTCTCCAACTTGGTTAGGGTGGACAAATTTGGAAACAGTTCACTTAGATTGTTACCATCAAGAGAACTGCAGACATGTGGCACCAATAATAGATTAGTCAAACCATCTGGATGCCAGATTTAACAAAAATCTTAAGTTATAAAAACTATTGAGCCCCATATCTTGGATACACCTACTATACATAAAAAAAAACATATATAATTGGGTATTTATCTATCTTGATTGGTAAATCAAATAGTGCTACTTAATCCAAAAATGACATTATACAGGATAAGAAAAATATAGTGCAACGTGTATATCACTGACACCTTGCGTATTAATACTCAACTTGTAGTTGTTGCAATGTCTGATAGCGATTTTATAAACTAGGACATATATATTTAATAATATATATAAAATATGCCCAAATTGCATAGGCACCTCGAGAAGGATATCTCTCATGTATTTTATATAGCGATGCAACAAGTAATATCTTAAAAAAAAATTATATCATGAATATTTAGAATATTATAATAAAAAATATATTATTTCTTGAAGTTTTAGTTAGGATTAGGGTTAGGGTTAAGGTTAAGAGATTTATTTAGAGTTAGGGTTAGGTCTAGAGATTTAGTTAGGGTTAGGGTTAGAGTTCAATGAGTGTTCATTTTATGTTAGGGTTTAATAAGCTTAACTATATCTCTAACCCTAATCCTAACCTAAAACCTAGACCTAACTATATCTCTTAACCCCAATGTAACCATAATCCTAACCCTAAACTTGATCGAGAACATAACTATAACCCTAATCCTGATAACCTTAACCCCAATTATTAACCCAACCCTAACTATATCTATTAACCATAAACTTGACTACAAACCTAAATGTAACCCTAATTCTAATGCTAACCCTAACCCTAATTTAGATACAAACCTTGACTCTCATCATAATGTTAACCATATTTCTAAAGCTAACTATATCGCTTAACCCTAACCCTAACCCTAACTATATCTCTATCCATAATCCTAACGTAAACCCTAAGCCTAACTATATCTCTCAAACCTAACCTAACCATATTCCTAACCCTAAACTTGATCCAAAACATAACTATAACCCTAATCCTGATAACCTTAACCACAATTATTAACCCAACCCTAACTATATCTATTAACCCTAAACTTGACCCTAAACCTAATTGTAACCCTAATCCTCATGCTAACTCAAACCCTAACCCTAACTCTAAGCGTCATTGAACCTTAATTGGACCCTAATTCAAATCCTAATTGAATTGCAACCTTAACCCTAAATGAACACTATCCATAATTAGACTCCAACCATAAAAAAGAATTAAAATCTAACCCTAATTTAATCCAAACCTTAATTGAACTCTATCCCTAACACTAACCTTACACTAATTCAACCTTAAGTATAAGGTAAAATTAAATTTAATTCTAATTGAACACTAACCCTAATACAATTTTACACCTAACCTTGATCATAACCCTATTTGAAACCCAACTGTAACCCTAACCCCAAGCTTTATAATAGAATCTTACCCCTAATTGAATCCTAGTCCTGACCCTTACCCTAACTCTAAGCCTAGTTGAACCCTAATGCTAACACTAATCCTAACCCTACTTGAACCCTAACATTAATTGAACTCTAACCTTCATTGAATTGTAACTATAATTGAAGCCTAACCCTAATCCTACTCCAAAATCTTATCCTAATTGAACCCCAAGTGTAATTTAACCCATGTATTCAAATCTTGTGAGGTTTATTTATTTAGTATTTCTTATTGATTTATATTTTAAATATTTGTTTTATTTATCTATGTGATTAAATCTTGATTTGTCTTAAATATTTTCTTTATTTATTTGATCAATTATTTTTAAATTTTTTTTATTTAATTATTTGTTTTTTTAATTTATTCAAATCTTTGTGGTCATTTTTTATTTATCTTTAATTTTACCCTAACACTAACACTAACACTAACCCTTACCCTAAATGAACACTATCCATAATTAGACTCTAACTATAAAAAGAAATAAAATCTAACCCTAATTTATTCCAAACCTTTATTGAAATCTAACCCTAACACTAACCTTACACTAATTGAACCTAACTATAATCCGAACGTAAATTTAATTCTAATTGAATCCTAACCCTAATAGAATCTTACACCTAACCTTGATCATAACCCTATTTGAGACCTAACTAATTAAATCCTTGTCCTAATCCTTACGTTAACTCTAAGCCTATTTGAACCCTAATGCAAACACTAATCCTAACCCTATTTGAATCCTAGTCCTAACCCTTACCCTAACTCTAAGCCTAGTTGAACCCTAATACTAACGCTAATCCTAACCCTATTTGAACCCTAACCTTAATTGAACTGTAACCTTCATTGAATTGTAACTATAATTGAAGCCTAACCCTAAATCCTACTCCAAAATCTTATCCTAATTGAACTCCAAGTGTATTTAATTTTATCGAAAACCCTAATTTAACCCATGTATTCAAATCTTTGTGAGGTTAATTTATTTAGTATTTCTTATTGATTTATATTTTAAATGTTTGTTTTATTTATCTTTGTGATTAAATTTCTGATTTATCTTAAATATTTTCTTTATTTATTTCTCTTTGATTTATCTCTTTCGTCAAACTAAATGATTTTTCCAATATAAATTATCAAAAAATTATCCAAAAAATGTGTTTTTTATTCAAGGGTAAACGCTTTTGACCCAGGGTTTGAACCTTGGTGGCAAGAACAACAATGCCACCTATAAACCATCATACCATGCCAATACCGGCACTCTCTATTGTATATTTCAAATTATTGGTCTTCTATATTTAAAAACATATTTTAAAAATAATTAACATTATTTTATCAATATATAGAATCATAATAGATACAAATAAAAGAATAGTATTTGTGTTAGTTGCAACATAATAGTGGTGAGACACTTCAACACATTAAAATGGTTTTTTTTAACCTAGCCCACAATGCATTACAATTGGTCCAAACCCACAACAACAAATACTTTCTACATTTTTTCATTATTTTTCATCATTATAGTTTTTTAAATTATAAATTTTCCACAATTTATAATTCAATACACATGTTAAATTTTAAACATAGTACAATAAGAAGAACTAAACAATAAAGAACAATTTTTTAATTTAACTCATAAATTTTCTCAACACCAATTTAAAAATGACTCTAACCTCATTTATTAAACCAAAAAAATTACTCAAACCTCCTTCATATAACCATAAATGCTATGGAAATAAGATGTCAATATCATCATTCCAGATTACCCAACTTATTCTTACAACCAAAACCATTCTTCGAGTGCAAGAGATAGACTTGATAATAAAAACTTCAATTGAAAATGACCTTTTCTTTTGGGATTATTGAGTGCATTAAATCCCCACTCAAAGGGAGGTAAAATACCTTTTTTTTTATTATGGGCAGAATATATCTATTTAGTTATTGAGTTATACTAACAGTTAATATAATTTACTGGACTAAGTAATTAAATAATTTATTCCGGTGCAGTAAAGAACAAGCTCACAGATAGAGACTTTCCGCATCAGACGAAGGCGACATTCATTCGATACTCACGGTAGCAGAACCATCGCGGTCTGAGAAGAGTCAATCCATTCCAGAAACAGTTCGCATCATACATTCGCATCTGGCGCTGAAAACGACGGGACTCCATTTATCGCCAGACCTGGGAATTCTGACATATGGTTGAGACACGCAAATCACTCAGGAATCTTGTATATGCACAATGATATTTCTCAAAGATTTTAATGTATCGAACTCTCTACTGATAATTGTTGGTGATCTTTCGAAGTATTTAAATTCCCTATCTGCGTTAAGAACTTACAGTTCAGTCGATGGTTTTATGAATGAAAATTTCTAAGTATGTTGTGCAGTTATAAACCCGTTATCTCTGTGTATCCAGAATTATCTGCGTGATCAAACTCTATTAATGTATCTGAATTTACAAACTTCAAATAATATCAACGCGTTTTATTTCTTGATGCGCCGGTTGTATTCGGATATCAATATTCAATTGCATATATTGTCTGAACTTATATAATATGCCATAGCTTATTTATAAAAGAAATTTTAAAAAATCCCCAATTCTTGTGAGTTGTTTCAAAGACAATAAATGGGGATAGGAAAAATTCTTACCTCTGTACTATCTAGGATTTTTTTGTTTTATATTAACAATAATGTTTACACACTATTCGTGATTTATTGTACTTCAATGACTATTGCAGTTAGTTTGGCTTGCGTTAACCGATCTTGAATTTGGTGTTAATGTTTCATTTGTTTTAAAAACTAGTAACATCCTATGGGTGTTTTTGGTGGAAAAATGGAGGATAGAAGATAGAAAACTATTGAGAATAATAAAAAGAGGCAAATTGAAGAAATCAATACAATCTGTACAAATAAGTGTGTTGATTAAGACACTAATTTGGAATAAGAGATGTCCATTAAAACTTAAAAAGTGTAAATTTTTGGCGTTCTATTAGGCGTCAAGAATTATACATGACAACAAATGGATGAATCTAAGGCACTTCAAGATTTAGACTAAAATTTAGAGTTCAATTGGGGTCAATCTTAAGGTTAGGGTTGGTGTGAAAGTTCAATTAGGGTAAGCATTAGTGTTAGGATTAGGATTAGGGTTCAATTAGAGTTACAATTTAACTAAAATTAAGGATATAGATAGTGTCTAGTTCAGGATTAGGGTTAGGGTTAGAGATAGAATTATGATTGGGTTACGGTTAGGGTTAGACTTAAGATTATGAATATTGTTGGGGTTTGCATTACAATTTTAGATAAAGAATTATGATTAAGGTTAGGATTAGGGTTGGGGTTAGAGTTAGGATTAGGATTAGGGTTAGAGATATGTTACCATTAGAGATATTGTTGCTATTAGGGTTGGGTTAGGGTTAGAGATAGAATTAGGATTAGAGTTAGGGTTTGCATTAGGATTAGGGTTAAGTTTAGGGTTACGTTTAGAGATAGGGTACAATTATAGTTAGGGTTAGGGTTAGAGAAATAATTAAGAACATGGTTAAGATTAGGGTTAGAGATGAAATTAGGATTAGAGTTAGGGTTAGAGATAGGGTTAGGGTTAGGATTAGAGATAGAATTAGGATTAGGGTTAAGGTTATGGGTAGAATTATGATTAAGATTTATGTTAGTATTAGAGATATAGTTAGGGTTATAAGTAGTGTTACGATTAGGGTTAGGGTTAAAGATAAAATTAGGATTAGAGTTAGAGTTTGTATTAGGATTAGGGTTAAACTTAGGGTTAGGGTTAGAGATAGATTACAATTAAGGTTAGGGTTGGGGTTAGGGTTATGGTTATGGTTAGATATAGTGTTAGAATTAGGGTTAGGGCTAGAGATGGTGTTAGGATTAGGATTAGAGTTAGATTTAGGGAACTAGAGATAGAATGAGGATAAGTGTTGGGATTTATGTTAGGAATAGGGTTAAGATCAAGAATAGTGTTATGATTAGTGTTAGGGTTAGAAATAGGGTTATAATTAGTGTTAGGGTTAGGGTTATGATTGTGATTTAGATTAGGGTTAGGTTTAGGATTAGGGTCAAGGTTAGGGATAATTAATAATTGAATTAAAGGATTAGGGTTAAAAGTAGAACTAAGATTAAGGTTGGGTTGGGGTTAGTGTTAGGATCAAGGTTAGGGATATGGTTAGGATTAGAGATAGGGTCAAGATTAGGGTTAGAGATAAAATTAGGATTAGGGTTAGGGTTTTTGATAGGAAATTAGCTTTATACTTATGTTTAGGGATGGGGTTTGCAATGGGTTTAGGGTTAAAGATAAGGTTAGAATTAAGGTTAGAGTTAGGGTTAGAGATAGAATTAGGAATATTATGGTTAGGTTTGCATTATGATTAGGGTTACTTGCTTAGGGTTAAGGTTGTGGCTACAAAAAAATATGATTAGGGTTAGAAATAGGATCGAGATTGGTGTTATGATTAGGGTTATGATTAGAGACAAGAATAAATTTAGCGATAATGTTAGGATCAGGGTCAAGGTTAGAGATATAATTAGGATTAGAGTTGGGGTTTGTGTTATGATTAGGGTTAATCTTAGGGTTAGGATTAAACATAGGGTTAGAGTTAATGATATAAGTTAATTGTTTAAATTAATGTTAGGGTTAGAGTTAGGATTAGGGTTAGGATTAGAGTTAGGGTTAGAGATGGGGTTAGGGTTCTAGGGTTAGGTTTAGGATTAGAGATAGCATCATGATTATGGTTAGGGTTATGATTAGAGATAAAATTAGGATTAGGGTTAGGGTTAGAGATAGTGTTACAACTAGAGTTAGGTTAGAGATAAAAATAGGATTAGAGTTAGAGTTTATATTAGGATCAGGGTTAAGCTTAGGGTTAGGGTTAGAGATAGGTTACAATTAAGGTTAGGGTTAGGGTTATATAGTGTGTTAGAATTAGGGTTAGGACTATAGATGGTGTTAGGATTAGGATTAGAGTTATTATTAGGGAACTAGAGATAGAATTGGGATAAGTATTCAAAATTTATGTTAGGAATAGGGTTAAGATCAAGAATAGGGTTATTATTAGTGTTAGGGTCAGAAGTAGAATTTTAGCTAGGGTCAAGTTTGAGGTTAGGATTAAAATTTATTTAGGGTTACGGTTCAATTAGGGCTCTAAGATAAATCTTGGTGTTAGCATTAGGGTGAAGGTTTGGGTTAGGGTTAAATTAGGGCTAGGGTTTTGTAATAAATCTTAAGGTCAACATTAGGGTTAAGATTAGGGTTATGATTAGGGTTAGGGTTAGGGTTAAATTAGGGTTTGGGTAATGGTTTTGGTTTAATTATGGTTACAATTAAATTATGGTTAGAGTTAGGATTGGGTTCAATTAGGGTTAGGGTTAAGGTTAGGGTTATAGAATAAAGCTAGGGATAAAGTTTAGGGTTAGGTTTGGGGTTAGGGTTAGGACTCAAGTAGGGTTAGGTTATAATTTAATTAAGGTTCAACACAATTAGGGTTAAGGTTAGGGTTAATGTAGGTTAGGTTAATGGTTCAAATAGAGTTAGGTTTTAATTAAGGTTAGGGTTAGAGTTTAATTAGTACTATAGTTAGAAAGGGTTACCATTAGGATTAGGGTAATTGTGTTAGAATAAGAAATATGAACAGAGGTAGAAGTATAGTGAGGGTTAGAATTAGAATTAGATTATAATTAGGGTTAGGGTTAGAATTAGGATAAGGGTCACAAATCAAGTAGGGGTAGGGTTGTAGTTTAATTAGGGTTAGGGTTAGAGTTAGGGTTATAGGTTAGGGTAATGGTTCAACTAGAGTTATGTTTTAATTAGGGGTAGGGTTTAATTAGTATTATAGTTAGAAAGGGTTACCATTAGAATTAGGGTTATTGTTAAAATATTTATTATGGTTATGGTTAGACTAAGTGTTGTAAAGGGTTACCATTAGGATTAGGGTAAGTGTTACAATTAGAAATATGAACAGAGGTAGAAGTATAGTGAGGGTTAGAATTAGAATTAGGTTATAGTTAGGGTTAGGGTTAAAATTAGGATAAGGGTCACAAATCAAGTAGGGTTAGGGTTATAGTTTAATTAGGGTTGGGGTTAGAGTTAGGGTTAATGTTAGGTTAGGGTAATGGTTCAACTAGATTTAGGTTTTAATTAGGGGTAGGGTTCAATTAGTATTATAGTTAGAAAGGGTTGCCATTACAATTAGGATTATTGTCAAAATATTTATTATGAATAGAGTTATAAGTACGATTAGTGTTCTAGGATAAGTATTAGGATTAAGGGTAGGGTTGGGGTTAGAATTCAACTAGGATTAGGGTTAGGGTTACAATAGCATGGTAGGAGTTAAGATTCAATTAAGATTTAATTTGCATTATGAATGATATTTATATTCAATTAGGGTTAAGGTTCAACTAGGGTTAGGATTATCTAATATAATTACAATTAGGGTTAAATTTAGGTGAGGGTAAGGGTTAAGGTTTAATTAGGGATTAAGGGTTTAATTAGGGTTATAATTCTATCTCTAATCATGATCCTCATTAAATTCCAACCCTAACCATAAAGCTAATGCTAAAACTTACCTTAGCACTAAACCCTAACCCTAACTATAACCCTAACCATAAGCCTAAACCCTAACCCTAACCATAATCATAAACCTAAATGCTAAACTCTAATCCTAAATGGTTAACCCTAAATCTAATGCTAACCTTGACCATGATATAAACTTTAACCCTAATGCTAAACCTAACTGTGATATAAATTGTAACCCTAAATTTTAACCCTATTCATAACCCTGATTATATCAATTTATTCAATGTATAACACTAAACCTTAACACTAAACCCTAATGCTAACTATAACCCTAATCATAAGTCTAAACCCTAATCCTCAACATAATCATAATCATAAACCAAATCCTAACCCTAATGCTAATCTTAACCTTAATACTAACCTTGACCCTAACCCTAACCCAAACCATAGCCCTGACCAAATATAAATCCTTACCCTACCCCTAAGTATAATTCCAATCCAAACCTTAATAGTAATTCCAACCTTACCCTTAACACTAACCAAAGCCTTAATCCTAACCTAAAAACTATTATAATTATAATAGAAACCCTAACCCTAACCATAATTCTACCCCTAACCCTAACATAATTATCACACTAACTATGGTCATAAACCCAACCTTAACACTAAACCCTAACCCTAATCATAATAATAAATCTAAACCAACCCTAACCCTAACCATGATACAAACCCTAATCCTAAATGCTAACTCTAATCATAACCCTAAATATATTAATTTACTCAATGTGTTACGCACGTCGCAGCTACTACTAGCTTATTTATCTTAATATATTAATATATTAATCTATATATTATACGGGAGCGATTTTGAGGCGTATTTTTTAAATTCAAAAAGGCAAAAAGACAAAAAAAAATACGCCTCTAAAAATGAAATCTCTTGGCGTATAATATATATATTAATATATTAATATATTAAGATAGATAAGCTAGTTATTTCTCTTTTTCTTATTCTCTCTAAGAAATAGAATTATTTATTTTTAAATTACAAAGATTTTAAAAGTAACATGTAGAATAAATATATATTACTCATTTTATATGCATGTTATGATTTTTAAAAAGAGAAATAAAGAGGAAATAGTTTCTTCTCTTTCAAAATCACTAGTAATACTATGCTTTAATCCAAATAAAACAAAAACACTTATTTAATTTATTACATACTCTTCTTTAAAATATGAGAATATATTCCCCCTTCCCCTTTTGCTATATATAAACTAATTTAAATTTCCACTCACTTTAAAAGCTCACTAATTTAGGAACAGGTGAACTTAAACATCGATTTTGAAAGGCCAACAAATTCATGCAACATAATGGAATTATGGAAGGTAACCTTAAGTATATATAATGAGGTGAACACTAGCGCTAAACAATTTTTTTTAAAGCGTGCAATCCATTCTAAGTCAACAGAACATGCCGCCTTTTTCTGAGTTTTGGTCAATCAATTACCAGTCAATAAGTAAATTTTCGTATAATTCACATTATTGAATAAGTTAAAGGGAGGTTTATATGTTCTAATTTATTTTACTTGACATCCATTTTAAAGTGAAATTAGGTGCTGGGAGGAAAGAAAACGTTGAGGGGAAAACGAAATAAAAAGAAAAATTTATATCTTGTACTGTCAGATAGAGACAAGGTGATGATTAAATCTTTTATGTATATCACTAAACTTTAACAATGGAAATATATATATATATATATTACAAAATATCAGGGACCTTAAGTAAAAGAAAACACAAATTATTATTTGTAAAATAAGGGGCACAATAGTCTAAGACATAAACATAGCAATATAATACAAAGACATGCTACAAACTGCAGTGAGAAATATTCAATTAAATCTGCAACAATACACAAATCTTTCTAAAAATGTCAAAATCTAAAATTCAAAAACCTTCAAACATACAGAAAAATAGAAAAAACAAAATAAAGCCTCTGCCCCAATAAATCCCGAGGTAAAATCCACATTCCAAACGTTGGACAGAGAAATTTGCGCAGCTTGAACCAAAAAAATTCAACGATTTGCAGCCAAAATATACGTTCAATTATCTAAAACATAAATTTATAAATATTTTCACAAAATCTCTTTCTAAGCTTATAATAAACACTACTCTCTAAATATTTATGGAATTTCTTGAAAGCTGAATATCATCACAAAATCGGACATTCTCTACTTTCGCAGGCCGTGAGGTCGCTTGAACTCCTCCCCGGCGGTCAAAACATCCAAGGATGCGCCCCATTTTCTACTTTCTACACCAAATCCTTTTGAAAGAAAGAAACAGAAGATCGCAGTGTTTTTAAACCCCTTCTTTCTTCCGCGGCAAACTAACACAAATCAGAATGATCCCGATCTGCCGGCTTTCGATCCATTCCGCAACAGTTGCAAGAAAACTAACTAAAACAACAAAAATAACCAGAAAAAAATGGAAAAACACAACAATAACAGAATCGGAAGAAGCAGATTAAAATGGAAAACAAAGAAATCCAAATTAAAGCCAGCCGCATAAAAACTGAGATATGAGCTCCAACTACAAAATATTTTGAAATTTGCATTACTTGCAGCAAACGCAGGCTTCGCGAATTTTGAATTTTTCATTACATGACGGCAATCCAACAACACTAAAGCATGCTCCACAAGGCTTCAAAAAGGGTCTGGATTTTAATTGTTGCTGCGCCAGTGGTAGGGATTAGCGTTGTATGGCCAAAATGCCATAGCAAAATCTTCCATATTGTGCGCAACATTTAGTCTGATCTGTGTACCCTCAGGAACTGTGGCAGCATAATGCCATATATATTAAATTATATGCATAAATGTAAAGAGAAGAAATAAAACATGATGATGCCTAGTATAAACATTGGGTAATGCAGGTTACGGTGAGATTAGATAGCGAAATGACACATTATGTTTGGATAAATATTTTCAACAGATAAAAACATCAACCATTCAACATCGATTAAACATTTTGTTTTCTGCTGTGTAAATACAGAGAAAAAAAACAAATCTCACAGTATGCAATATTCATTTGCAGCCGCCTCTAGTTTTCCCTCCATTGATTTGCATGTAAGGATTGACCTGTCCAGATTAATCAAGAAACGAGGGTTTACACCTCTCTATACAGAAACATGTCTGTGACAATCTTGTGATTGGAAATTGTACGATGGAATACTGAGAACATTTTATATTTATATTACATTGCCAACCCAATCCACTCGTTCACTACCCTACCAAAATAGTCTGCCAGTCTTTCATGCAGAGTGTAACGCCTCCGTTTTAGCCGCCTCTTTAAATGTAGCATTGCTCTGCAATATATAACGCATTTGCTGCGGAGGGGAAAAACTTTTAAATGTTGGCAGCAACGTGGAAAATGTGTTGTATTTTTTATATTTGGGTTGTTCTTGGCATGGACTGGCAGCTGGCTGTCAAATTTTTCAAGAAGTCCAAAAAATTAACAAAGATCTGGCTGCCACTGTAGATCGCCTCTCGGCGAATCACTAGCATTGAAAGGACCTACGTCATCCGTTTTGATTTGATTAAACATGTCATATTGAAGGACTGGAGATATATTATTTTGTACGAAGACATTTTCTAATTGTATCAATTCTCTCAATAAGGTCCTAAATTTTATTCTTGATTACAATATACCAATTGCTTGAATGGTCATGTGTTCGATAGTAGTCACAAATGTAATTATGATTGAAATGTCATGGGGCACCTCTAGATATGTCAATGTATGTTACACTAGATAAAATGATGTGTATTTGTGGGAAAAATTGTTCTAACCTTATAAGTGGAGGATCCTCCAAGCTAGTAAATTATGTATGTTTTTCTTCTTTATTATCTTCATTATGGACATTGCCTTATTCTTGAAAAATATGAAATTCACCTTTGTTGTCCACATTTTCAAAATTTCAATTTGATTTAATCTAAAGGGGATGATGAGTGCTAGAGACACTATAATGTAAGGTTATTTCCTAATAGTTTAGTCTCACATTGGTATACACTTGCACATGTCATTTAAAAAAGAGAGTAAGTAATGAAAAAAATAAAAAAACTTTGATAACTAGAAATAGGGTATTGATAAATAATCCTTGAAGCTCATTATTTTGATAATTCATAATCTAAATGCATGATCATTAATTGATTCATTTTATCTATATAAACATTGTGTCAATTTATCAAATGTTAATCTAAGTTGAATAAAATGCTAAAAATGGTATTATAAAATATTGACTTATTCTTCAAAAGAAAAAAGAAAAACATAAAATCAAATATTTTCATTTAATTACTTGAACTTAAATCTTCATTGAACATATAAAAATACATATAAATCGATAAATAATCTCTACTATCATATTTAAAAAATAAAGAATCATAAAACTATAAAATAAAAGGTAAGCAAATATATCTCATTTTTTAATAACTTAAAACTTAACATCTCTAAATAATAAAATATTTTTAGGTTAGCATGTGAAAATTTCATGATCATATGTCTATTAATAAAAGATGTTACCAATCCAACACAACTACTTTGAATATTGTGGATGTACTTTATAGATTTTCAAATTGGAGAAGAATATGGCCTACTTCAAATCTATCTATCATTTCCTCATCCAATTTTTTTTAACATAACATCTTATTAATATAGAATAAATTCACTCCCACAAAATGCAAGTTGTACTCTTAAAAACTAATCTTATAATACTTGAAAATATTCATGAAAATAATAAATAGAACATTAATAAACCATTTTAGTTTTAAGCATGGAAATGGAACTCCATTCCTTCGATGTCCAATCCTATGGTCTACAAAAGTCTTTAGAAATCACACATAGAACTTAAATAGGGAATATCAAAATATGTTATAATGTGTTATAGTGATTGCTCTAGCTGCTAATGATCCATGGAGGATACGAGTAATCATCATCATCATCATCAACCTACAATAATTTAAAAACATTGTTTTGTCAAACATTTTCTTCAGTCACCATAACCATATCTTTTTCATCTTAAAAAATTAGAGTATCGATGGCCTTCAAAATATAGTTTTGGACATACCTTAGGAGGAACTTTTTTAGCTGTATCTTCTTCATTTCCATTTCCATTGATTATCTACAATATATTCAAAAAGTTGTTTAAAAAGTCAAATAAAATAAATTTAAATAAATTGATCTATTATATTAAATACCTTTAAATGATCAATTGATTCTTGTTCCTTTGAATGATCATTTGATTGTTGTTCTATGGATACATATTCGGTTTCCTCATCCTTTTCATTGCTTGACCCTTTTTTAGCTTTGCGATCCAAAATGATTTCAATGATTTTAATGATTTTGCGAAGAAGCCTTCCTCTAATTTTTTTGCAAATGGTGAAGCGAAAGTTTTTGAATGAGGTTTCCAAAATAGATAGTTCCCCTATTGAACAGCAAAACATTCATTTTACTATTAAAAACAAAACAGAAATTGAATAGTAAATTAAAAAATTTAGAAATAACAAAAAAAAAATTTGAATCTATATGCATTTACATTCTTAAATCTCCATTAAAACAATAGATGGTTAATTAAGATAAGGATTAAAATCATACAACCTCTTTACCAAAAACAATTAATTTGTAAATAATAAAATACATCAAAAACTAAACAACTTGAAGAACAAAAATTGCCAAATCCAAATTCAATTGACTAATTTGTAGAGATTTCAAGGAAATGTGAATGTTACAGGGAAAAAAAAATCAGACATAACTACACATCGTATGAATGCAGTACATTTATGTTTGATTATTGAAAGTTTTTATGGATATTTTTTATATTTTAATTTTGATTTTGTGATACTTGATTAAAAATTCACATTAATTATAGTATTTTAAAAAGATAACCACATTAAAGACAAAATATAAATTAAGATCTATTGGGCGGGGCGGGGCGGGGCGGGGCGGGGCGGGGCGGGGCGGAGGGGGGGCGGCCGAAACAGATCTCACCAACATTAATGTTCAAAGCAACTGGGTTGAAAAAGTAAGCTAATGGAATGCAGTGGAATACAGTGATTGCAGCGAGACATACCTCTCTAATATGTATTTCTCTCTCTGATTCGGCAATCTAGACTTCTCCCTCCCAGTCTCGTAGCAGCAACAGAAATCACTATTCTTCCTTTGCCAAGATTATCTCCACTCAAACCGAATGCATGAAATTGAATGAATGAAGATTTTAAAGCACACAGCAGGAAACATCATGACAAAATGTAACGCCTCTACAGACTGTCAGCAGTTGCAGCCATTAGTAACTCCTGCCAGCGACTTTAGTAACTCCTCCAGGATAAATATTACGAAACCCTATCAAAGCACAACTTTATTTTTAAAATCAGAAGCGGCTGCTACAGGAGGTATTGGTCGCAGCCACCTAAGAAGATGTAACGCCTCTGCACAGGAGATATGGTCGCAGCCATCATTAAATTGCATTCAGCACTGGCAGCCATGAGTGACCCATCCCAACGACTTTAATTACCATGATATGGATTAGTATTGATATAAAACTGAAGCAAATATGTCTCATTTTTCAATAATTTAAAACTTTACTTCTCCGAACAACATTATATTGTTAGATTAGCATGTAAAAATGTCATAAAATTGAAGATTGGGATTGAGGGTGATTCAAAAGTAATAGTAGAATGTTTTAAGTTGTGAGGGAGTTAGGTATGAAAATAAAAAATTATCATGTCATAGTTATGCCGCATATTGAAATATTTTGAATTTTGATCCATTAAATACATATTTACATTTCTAAATAACTTGTAATTATAGATCACCCACATTCAATCTTTCATATATACCATTGATATAGCATCTTCAAAAATTTGTTTCATGTTGCAATGAGAGAATGAGTAAAAATCTCAAGTATAACCATAATTTAAGTGGTTTATTTGAAATAATTTTAATATTGGGCCATCCCATACCATATTAATGAACCTTTATAAGCTACACTTTGGAATATTCACTTAGATCTTGATTCTAGATATATGTATCCTAGTCATGGTAAGAGAATAACAAGATAACTAGAAAAAATATAATTAAAATAGGAGAAAAAAAATTGTGGCAATTACCTACTATGTAAAATTTTAGTGGGAGTCTCCTAATGAGTTGTTGGATGATCAAGTATAGTACAAGACTTAATATTGCCACCTTGTTATATATATTGATTACATTGTCTAAATTCTAGATACGGTGATGATCTAAATAATGTGTTAATTGCGGCACAATTATACATTGTAGTTTATTCTAGAGATGTGGTGGACCATGATAAAGTCATTATATTAATCATAGTGTATTGTTGTACAATATGGTTGCCACCAAAGTGTTTTTCTTGGTGCCATGTGTTTTATGCCACTATTGGAGTATGGGATGATCATTGTGTTATTGTGAGAATTTGAAATGTTCTCTAGTGCACCTCCAACAATTGAAGTGTTCTTATATTTTTTGCACGATATAGAAATGGTATTGGAATAAAACACATATTCATAGCTCCTATCAAAAGAATTTACCCCCAATTTAAAACAGATGTGGGATCCTCCCTTGTCATATTGATGGACTTCACCTAGGTACCCTTTGGAGTATTCACTTAGCTATTCATTTTAGACATCTTCATTTTGTTAGAGTAAAATGTGTTTTACTAATTAGTTATTTAAATAATTAGGTCCCTTTAAACACTACCATAGTTAATCTTACTTGAGCCATCTATTTTTTTGCTTCAAGTTATAGGATGAGGAAACATTTTATGATTTAATTTTATCACCACCTAGGGCTTCATTTAGGGTTTCATATCTCACTATTTTTTTCTTATTATAAGCATTTATTATTGTATAATTCTTTCAAATACACATTCACATATTTTTTCTTTGTTGAATCAGTACTACCTGGTCGCGCCCACAAAAGGATATAAAAGTCATGAAAAATCCTAACCTAGGAATTGGACATTCCAGCAAGCAACTAACATCTTCTTATGGTCATTCATTTACTTTGTCAAACCAAGGAACACATACTTGAAATGGAGCGGCATTGTACGTGCACTAAGAACCAGTTTCAGTCATGATTTACTAGAAATAAATGCATGCAAAGAATTCTACTCATGCTACAGGAATGTAACGTGAAGCCCTCTAAACTTAATCAAAGCAAAAACCATAACAACTATAACTGAGAGACAAACTATGAACTGGCCTTATGCTATAGGAACAAACACAGGGATGGATTCTCGATGCTGTAGCAACAATATAAGACTGAGTTTGTACTAAAAATTTCAAGAAAAAAATCTAACTTATGATCAACAGGAAATAAACAACTAACTAATCTAACTACAGATACTTACTAAGTGGGCCCCCTTAGCAATCATCAACTAACTATGCAAGAGTTGAACTCAAAACTTCATCAGCTTTTATTCATGAACTTGGAATGATATACATTGTTCTGCTCATATAAAAACTTAACTCGAGAAAACCATCTCTTCTTAATAATACCAACTCTTACATACTTTGTTTCTTATTATCATACTAACTCTTACTTGTTATTCCCCTATATTTGCTATGCTATTCTTGTCATGCTTGCTCACTCGTGCAAAAGGAAGATTTATTTAAACCAAAAAAACAACTAACTACTTAATAGAGAAAGACGTGGACATAAATATCCTGAAACCAAGGAACATACTTCACATAAATGAAAGCATATCGGTTCAACCTGATCCAGGGAGAAGATTTAGCATTCCACTCTTTCTAGATTAAATTATCATTCAGTTTCTTCCCAACGACCCAGAGAGAGAGTCTTCGTGGAAACAACTTCCTCGACATCGTGCAGGAAATGGACTTTACTGCAGGTCCGAGATCTGCTGTGCTTGACTCGATCATGCTCCCTTCAATAACCTGTGATGCATAAGGTGACAGAGGCAAAAGAAGGCATGAGTGGCAAACAACACGATATATCAATTAATCACATATTAAATCTATCCCATTATTCAAAAACCATATGCATTATATCAGTCGTTTGGGAAGTCAAATAGGGTAATTAATAAGACACATAGAGATGTTAGGCTGTAGGAATGTAGGAATGTATTGCTATAGGATACTACCCATTTTTAGATAAAGAGTCTTTAATAAAAAAGTTAAAACATCCATTAGCAGTAAAAGTAGTGATATTAAAAGTACATCATGATACTCAAATTATGAGCATATCTTGAGCTCATCATCTACACCCTACTTAACCTTATGATGGTCCACCGGCATTAAGTTTTCTTGTTGTTTCCCTGAAATCCATAGAAGCAGTATGAATTTTTGGCATAGTCCCAAATTTATAATAGAAACCTCTGAAATCTTGCCACCTTTCGTATCTGAGAGTTTCTGCATCTTTATTAATGTTTGTATCTCGATAGGGATACAATGGCCACATTAAAACCCGAGGTCGAAATGTTATTGGCAGCCATAATTCGAACCTCTTCTGAAGACCAAGTTGTATGTACCTCTCTGTCCTTCCAAGGGCTGCTTCAAAATTCAGGGGGCTATGTGGCTCAGATTTCCTAAGCCCAACAGTCAATTTTTCCCATCTCTTTTCAGTTCTAGAAGAGGCAAGCTTCTAGAACAAGTACGGTTGACCTTTGAATTCCTCATACACTTGCTTTCTGATATCAAATATTTTTACTCTTTTTGCTTGATTGTTGAAGCCATATGCAACAGTGAACCAAGTTTTTAGCACTGTATAGGGATCCGTGCTTTCTGATCGCAGTGGTATGGGCTCATCTCTTTCAGCTTCTTCATAAGCTTGCAATTGTATCCCATAATTGGTTTCATTGGCTGCCCATGACATAAGTGATCTCAAATGGATATCTCCAATATACAAAAGTGCATTCCACTCTGTTTTAGAGGGAATTATTAATCCATGCAAATAAAATTCACATAAGGAATTCTTTACCCAATTAGGAGCCACTTGGTATGTATCATAGAATTCTTTGGCTATATGAATGATAGGATCTAGATTCCTTGAAACCCTCATTAGTTGGAACCAAAGAAATTGTTCCTTTAGGCACATGGCATAGACCCTAGGTGGTGGTCTACACTCCACAATCTTACCAGTTATTTTCAATATTTCATCCATTTTCTTTTTCATCTCCTCGATTTTCTCTTTCTGACTTTCAATTTCTCTTTTCAGCTTCTTCTTCTCTTCTTCCCAAAGACTTTGTTGAATTTTAGTCTCTGCTAGGTGGCAGAAACTCAGGGTTTGAAATGTGACCGGCCTCCGTGTGGTCTTAAGGTATTCCAAAAATTCAATCAAAAATGTCTCTTGTAGACAACCATGGCTTGACAAGTTGCATGGTGTAATGAAGCTTTATTGGCCACTTCCAAGGGTTGTTCTTCCTCTTGCTGGAGGATGAATTCATGTTGTTGTGCAGGAGGAGAGTGTACTACCTCTGAAATTTTCCTAGCTGCTTCAACCAAGTCATGAAGACTTGGCATTCCCCTTTCATTACTATCATATTATGCTTCATCAACTTCCATTGGTTCATTCTACATCTCCTCAGGAACAACAAGTGGGCAATGTGAAACATTCTCAGGTATATTCTGAGAATCATCATGGCTGTGTACTTTAGACTCTTCTAAAATTATTATAACTTTAGGTTGAGCAAGCGTTGAGGTGACTTTACGTTGTTTCCTTGCTGAAACTCTTTTTGGCAATGTGGCAGCTACAGGAGGCACTCTCATGGCTTTCCTCTTCTTGACTTGCCTAGAGGGTTTAGAATCAACATAAGAGGATGATAGAGAAACTGCAGTGGCAACAGGTGTTGTTGCAGGAGGAGCTGCTGCAGGAGAAGGTGATGCAGGAGAGGGAGACTATTGTCTATGAATATGAGGGTCAGACTCTAGGGTTTGTTCTGCCCTAGATGACTCTCCTACCTTCATTTTTCCTTTTTCTCTTCTACTAGCAGACCTGGTTTGTACTCTGGTAGAGGTTTCTGATGTGGAGGCCACAGGAATAGATGCTGCAGTGGTAGGTGTTGCAGGGATTGCTCTAGGTTACTCAAGGAGTTGCAGACCCTTTTGGGAAAAAAATTCTTCCAAGAAAAGGGTGACACATCCCTCAGGGAACGCTCAATCAGCAGTTTGATAAGGGCATGATGGGCAATTGCATTGTCCCTTCCCCTCTGGGTTTCATGGGCACTTTGTTTTAATAGATTTAACAAAAAATTTGGGACATTAACGTCTAACCCATGCCTCATATGGCTCAACAACTTAAAATGGTAAGAATGTAAATAAGAGAAGTGTCCCTCATAGGTTAAATACCTGATTATAAATGCAACATATTCTGAATATGGAAAGGGCAATGACACTCGTTTGTAGCCTTGTTTAGAGACCTCCAAAGGTCCATCAGTTGGTATTGTAAATTTTTCCCTTGCAGAAATAGAATCTGAAGTTAAATTGTCCCCTACTGCAGGAAGCACGATTAGTTCAGCAATTTGTTCTTCTATTACAACCACTGTTAGACCCCATACTGAAGCTTCCCCTTCTAAAAGAGTTCTTAAAAATTCCCCATCAACTTCCTCATTGAAAAAATCAAACCTCAGAAAATAGTTTAGCCAACCACAATTACTAAATGCATGCATTATTTGAGGATTCTGCGTGAAGAGCTCATGAGCTATAGTCTCATGTCTTACCAATTGACCACCCATACTCATGAATTACCTCTGCTGAGATTCCAAACTCTCAAACTTTTTCTGAAAATTCAAAAGAAAATTCTTCTACTCTGCTTCTTTCTGCTTCTCTCTACCCTGCCATCACTTTTCTCTTCTTTTCCAAGAATGACTCGAAAGGTAATTGCATGTAATGATTAATAGGAAATACTCATATCAAGCAGTTAATATCATTTAAGAGAAAACATGCAAATACATTTGGAAAGTACAAGAAGAAATAAAAATATCTTATTAGTTGTGACAGTGACATAAGAATTTTTTTGAAATGGATTATCCCTCCCCCTGCTTAACAGTTGACATGTGTCCACACATGGCAGAAAGGACAAGCGAAGCATGGGAAAAAAAAACTGATATGTATATAATAGTTGTTGAATGAATGAATATAAATAAATATTGTGATTAAGAGAAGATATCACGTACCTTTCAATTAATGCTTGTACGTACTGGGAAAATGACAACGCATCATGAAAGGATAGCTGGAATAGAAACCATGAATGAGGCAGTGCATCAGGATGGATGACGTGGAAGAAAAGAGAATGAATGGCGGTGATTGATGGGTAATGGAGAACGTGGCATCCTTGAAAATGAAACCTTTATTATGTGCATGCAACATGGAATTTAAAGAGATGATGTAGGAGAAAGACCAAATCCTTTCACTGCAGGAAGATCAGTGGCCATATTTGAAACAAACTATTGTAGAAACTCATCTTTAGATGTTGCCTATGATACAACTGAAGTCGGTGTCCATTAACCAATAGCTTGAATTGAATTGGATCTATTGTGGCTAACTGCACTGAGCCATTATCGAATACATTTTCTACTTCATAAGGGCCAAGCCAGTGTGTGGTGAGTTTACCTTGATTTTCTTTGTATCTGGAGTCATAGAGCAGTGCCCAGTCACTGGCAGAGAATTACTTAGTTCGAATATGATTGTCATGCCATTTCTTTCTTTGTTGTTGGACAGTTTCAGTATGTTGCAAGTAGCTTTCTTTAGCTCATCCAATGCATTCAGCTGCAGGAGGCATTCCTTTTGAGCCTCAAAAATGTCAATGTTAAATTGGAGAGTAGTCCTTAAAGTCTTATGTTCAAACACAATTGGAAACATAGCTGTCTTGCCATAGAGTAACTCAAAAGGAGTAAACCCTGTAGTCATTTTCCATGTTTTCCTATAGGCCCAGACTACTTCAGGAAGGCGGCTGCTCCAATCTTTCTTGTGTAATTGGACTGTCTTTGTAAGGATTGCCTCAATTTCTCTGTTAGTAACCTTTGCCTGACCATTAGCTTGAGGGTGATAGGGGCTATACTTTCTATGCCTAATCTTATAATCATTCATCAATGCAGTGATTAAATTAGATGTAAACTGAGCTCCTTGATCAGTAACAAGTTCCCTTGGGACTCCAAACTGAGTAAAAATCTGCTCATACAGGAACTCAACAATTTTATTGTCACGGGCATGAGTCATTGCTTTCACTTCCACCCACTTGGTTACATAATCAGTACACACCAAAATGTATGTTTTTCCATTGGATGGAGGATCAATAGGCCCAAAAAAAACCATGCCCCATTTGTCAAATGGACTAACCACCACTTGTGGATGCAGGGGAATTTCATTAGACCTTGTGGGTCTCCCCATGCATTGACATCTGTCACATTTCCTAGTGTAGGCTGGTGCATCTTTGTGTAGTGTGGGCCAATAATATCATGTATTAAGCACTTTCATAGATGTTCTCTTGGCTGCAAAATGCCCTCCACATGGCTCATCATGACAGGCATGCAAAATGTCATAGGTCTCATCTTCTCTCACACATCTTCTTATGACTTGGTCAGGTCCTGTATAAATAAACAGTCTGCAATCCATGAAAATTTAAAACTTTTCTCTACCAGCAATTGCCTTTCCTTTGGTGAGAAGTGTGTTGGAATTTTGTTGGCTGCTAAATAATTTGCAATATCTGCATACCATGGAGTTTGAGCAGTGTAATAAAAAATAGATGTTCATCAGGGAAGTTATCATCAATTACCTCAGGAGTGTCAGGTGTAGGTGTTTGAAGACTTGACAAGAAATCAGCCACCACAATAGCTCGGCCTAGCTTATCAATAACTGTGATATCAAATTCTTGCAACAATAGGAGCCATCTTGCTAATTTGCCAAATATGGTAGGCTTATTCATGAGTTATCTTATTGCTGCATGATCTGTGTAAACAAATATTTGGTAACCAGTGACATAATGCCTAAACTTGTTCAAGGCATACACAACTGCTAGCAATTCTCTCTGTGACAGTATAGTTTAATTCAAGGCCTTGAAGGTTTTTGCTGATGAAATATATTGCATGTTTAATGGAATTCTTTTTCTACCCCAAAACTACCTATATGGCATGATCAGAAGCATCTGTGTGTATATGAAAAGGTAGACTCCACTTTGGTCCTTGAAGAATAGGTGCCTGAGTAAGTAGGTTCTTAAGTTGCAGGAAAGATTTGTCACAAGCCTTAGTCCAGGTAAACTCAGAATCCTTAGTCAATAAGGCATTTAATGGACTGACTATTTTGCAAAAATCTTTGATAAATCTTCTATAATATCCAGCATGTCCCAAGAAACTTCTAACATCCTTTTGTTTTGTAGGTGTTGGCAAAGTTAGAATAACTTCTATTTTTGCAGAATCAACCTGAATTCTTGCTTGAGAGACATGATGGCCTAAAACAATTCCCTCTTGCATCATCATGAAGCATTTCTCACTGTTCAAAGATAAATTTTACTCCTAACATCTTTTCAAAACTTTTTCCATATTGGCTAATGTTTTTTATACGTAACTCCATAAGTAGTGAAGTCATCCATGTAGATTTCCATAGAATCATGAGAAATGTCAGCAAAAATACTAATCATTGCCCTTTGAAATGTTGCAGGTGCATTACACAATCCAAAAGGTAAAACAGAGTAGGAAAAAGTACCCCATGGACTGGTAAAAGTTGTTTTGTCTTGATCTTCAAGGGTGATTCTAATTTGATTATAGCCACTATATCCATGCAAAAAGGAGAAATACTTTTTCCCAGATAATGAGTCCAATACTTGGTCAACAAATGAAAGTGGAAAGTGATCATTTTTAGTTGTTGTGTTCATCTCTCTGTAGTCTACACAAAATTCCATTTTTCACCTTTTTTAGGGACAATTACCAATGGAGACACCCATTGACTGTCTAAAATGGGGTAGATAAAACTAGGGTCAAGTAATTCTTCGAGCTTTGTTTTAACTATTTCCCTGAGTGTTGGGTTTATCCTTCTTTGAGGATATCTAATAGGTAAACAATTTTCCTTAATGTAGATCCTATGAGATAGAGCTGAGGATCTATTCCCTTCATATCACCGTAATCCCATGCAAAAGCTTTGTGTTGAGCTTGCAGCATTGTGACTAGGGCAGCTTGATGAGATTGAGGCAGCTTATTATTGATGTTTAGATAGCAGCCTAGAGACACTTCTACTTGCTTGATAAGATCATTCATGGAGGCTACTGATAAATGTGGTGTCTGTATTTCATGTGGAAGCAAATTATGATAACCAGAGATTTAGGTGATAGGTTCTCAGAATCTAGTTGTTGTAGGAAACATTGCTGATGACTACTATTTTCTGCATATGGGCTACTTAGACCAGGGTTAGACTGTAGAATGTGTAAAAGCATGTCATCCTCATTTTGGAGCTGTGAAAATGGATTAGTTTGCAGCATCATTAGGTGGGCCAATGAATTGACTTCTTCAGTTTCCTCTCCTAAATCTAGCCAAATTGGTTGAGACAAGTCTGGCTGAGGTTGAGCAAGTGGGTATAAAGCCAATTTTTTTCTTGACTGACCATTAGAAATTGTCATGTCTCCTGAAGGGCATCCTATAAAAGCATCAGCCATAACTAACCATGGTCTACCTAGGATAATAGGATATCCTCCCAAAGTTTCCTTAGTGGACAATATGGTGAAGTCTGCTAGGTATTGCCAAGACTCAAGGATGACAATAACATCTTCTACCATTTCATCAGGCTTTACTATTTAACTATCAGCAAGCTATAGGACGGTAGGTGTAGACCGAATGTTTAAGATATTCAAATACTCCATTGTATTCTTAGTCATTACATTGATGGTTGCACCAAGGTCAATCAAAACATTATTTACTATTTGTCCATTTATATTTATTTGTACCACAGGACTCCCAGGGTCAGTATATTTTGGAATGACTATCTTCCCCAACAGAATATCTACTAACTGTCCTAGAACATGGATGGTTTGGGGATCCTTTTTCTTTCTTCTCGGTTTCTTTAAACATGCCTCCTTAATGGATTTTTCATAAATTGGGACATCTTTAATGGCTTGGAAAAGGGGAATTTGAATTTGTACATTCTCCAGCTGATCCAAAATATCAAAGGTAGGTTCTTCCATAGACTTTGATGTAGGAATTTGCAATCTCTGAGGAAAAGGTGGTTTGGCCTGATGCTGCAGGACAGGCTCCTTAGACATAGTATCTGATATAGGTATATGTTTTGCAAGTTCAATAGGTTGCTTAGAGGAAGAATCTAAAATTTCTATAATTATAGGCAACTGTGGAGCATGAAGTGTAGTTCCATATCTGAGATGGATATCATGAATATGTAGAGCATAAGATGGATATTGATTAGCTTCTGCAAAATACATAGGCTATTGTTGTTGCTACTTATTATTAGGATTTGGTAATGGTTGACCAGGCATAGGGGTTTGTTTTGGAGGGTGAGTATTTACTGTAGGTGTTGCAAGAGATGGCATGAGAGTCGGAGGTTGTGGCTACTGACGCTGCAGGGAGCCAGGTGATTGGTTCTGCCATTGATGTGGGCTTCTCCATTGAGGATTCTGCTACTAGTTACCTAGGGGTGGAGTCCATTGTCCTCGTGGTTGCTACCAACCTCCTTGAGAAAATTTCCATTGAGGACTCTGATAGTTAGGCCAGTGAGGTTGAGGGGTATTACAAGGTGGTGTTGGGCCATAGGTGGGTTTCCATTGGTTATTGTAATTAGAATAAGGATTACCAAAATTTAAAGGATCTTGAGGCATACCTTGTCTTTGAGCCCATGGTCGCCTTTGTGCGACGAAGAATACTTGGTTGTCATCACTGTCTACCATCTTAAAGTTAGTAGGTAACTTCTTAGCCTCTAGGTTAGCCACCATCTTACATCTACAGTCCTGTTTCTTCTATCTACAATGTGGATAGAACTCAACCAAGATTGCTTCAGCTTCCTCATGTTTTTTTCGCACTTGCAAGGTATCCAACTATGTAGCCGTATAGTTTATGATATCCTTCTTGAAATAAGAGAGAAAAATTATGATTTCCATCTGTGAAACTCCACTAGTAGAAGACTTTCCCATTGTGGCTTGATGACCTCTACCCTTCTTAACAATTTTTCAAGAGTAATTGAGACATATTTTCTTAAAATCATCCCAAGGTAGTTGGGTTATATCACTCTCTCCCATCAGGTCCAGGGCATCTATACAAGTATCACTGATTCCTCTTAGGAAGAGTAGTTTTTGAGACTCTTCATTGAGAGTATGGTCTGAATTCTTTTTCAGGGAAAAAAAGAATCTTGAGATATAGTCTTCCAAGCTTTCATCCTCCTTTTGTTGAATTCTGAACATGTCATCCCCCTTACTACCACTCTTACAATATTCCTTGTATTTCTCAAGAAATTTTGTTTGCATGACTACCCAACTATCAACAACACCTCTTCCCAAACTCATGAACCATCTAAGAGCTCCTTCCTTCAAATTAGAAGGAAACAAGTTCAGCCTATGAGCATCTGAAGTGTAATCATAGCTGTGATAGAGGATGTCAAATTCGAACAAGAAAGTGTCTGAGTCCTCTATAACTAGTCCATAGAACTTGGGGAGTAATGAAGAAGGAGTATTTTTAAGGTTATCATTATCTTGCTAAGCAATGATGGGAAACTCAAAAGCAGGAGGTTGATTAGGTGGATTTCATTCCATATTTCCTTGATGGAGTATTAGAGCAAATGGATTTTCTTCAGGTTCTTCGTCAGCTGGGTGAAATGGCAATTCAACAAACAGGTTTTCAGCAATTGGATTGATACCTTGGTCTCCTTCTCCCTCAAATATATTATAAGCTGGTTAAGGATTGTTATTAATGAATGAAAGGTTAGGGAGGAATCTTCCTAGAGCGTCTCTTCTTCTATGCATGCAATAGAATGAATGGTGAATTGAAGGAATTTGAAAATGCTTAAATAATAGACTAAACTACTGCTAACAATGACTTATGATAGGTTCTTAGCTTGACACCATCCCCGACAACGGCACCAAAAATGGTCGCGCCCACAAAAGGATATAAAAGTCACAACAAATCCTAACCTGGGAATTGGACATTCCAGTAGGTGACTAACATCTTCTTATGGTCGTTCATTTACTTTGTCAAACTAGAGAACGTATACTTGAAATGGAGTGACACTATATGTGCACTAAGAACCAGTTTCAGTCATGATTTACTAGAAATAAATGCGTGAGAGGAATTCTACTCATGATACAAGAATGTAATGCAAAGCCTTCTAAACTTAATCAAAGCAAAAATAAGAACTATAACTGAGAGACAAACAATGAACTGGACTTATGCTGCAAGAACAAACACATGGATGGATTCCCGATGTTGCAGGAACAATATAAGACTGAGTTTGTACTGAAACTTTCAAGAATGAAATCTAACTTATGATCAATAGGAAATAAATGGCTAACTAATCTAACTACAGATACTTTCTACGTGGTCCCTCTTAGCAAGCATCAACTAACTATGCAAGAGTTGAACTCAAAACTTCATCAACTTTTATTCATGAACTTGGAATGATATACATTGTTTTTCTCATATAAAAACTTAACTCAGGAAAACCATCTCTTCTTAATAATACCATCTCTTACATACTCTATTTCTTATTATCATACTAAATCTTACATGTTATTCCTCTATATTTGCTATGCTATGCTTGTCATGCTTGCTCACTCATGCAGGAGGAACATTTATTTAAACTAGAAAAACAACTAACTACTTAACAGAGAAAGACAGACATAAATATCCTGAAACTGAGGAACAAACTTCACATAAATGAAAGCATATCCGTTCAACCCGATCCAGGGAGAAGATTTAGCATTCCACTATTTCCAGATTAAATGATCATTTAGTTTCTTCCCAATGACCCAGATAGAGAGTCTTCACCGAAACAACTTCGTTGACATCGTGTAGGAAATAGACTTTACTGCAGGGCCGAGATCCGCTGCGCTCGACTCGATCATGCTCCCTTCAACAACCTGCAATGCACAAGGCGACAGAGGCAAAAGAAGGCATGCGTGGCAAATAACACGGTATATCTATTAATCACATATTAAATCTATCCCATTATTCAAAAACCATATGCATTATATTAGTCATTTGGGAAGTCAAATAGGGTAATTAATAAGACACATAGAGATGTTAGGCTGTAGGTATGTAGGAATGTATTGCTACAGGATACTACCCATTTTTAGATAAAGAGTCTTTAATAAAAAATTTAAAACATCTATTATCAGTAAAAGTAGTGATATCAAAAGTACATCATGATACTCAAATTATGAGCATATCCTGAGCTCATCAGTACCTTTGGCCTCCTTAAAAATTCCTTTTTCTTTCTCTTTTTTTTTCATAGTTATTTGATAAAAAATGATCTTGGGAAGATGTAGGATTGAGGAATCAACACCAACATTATATTAGAGCTATATATTTATGATTTCCTTTTCTTTTCATTAAATGATCAAATGGTGCATCCCAACTAAAAATGGACCCCACCACTATATTCAAAACATCCTAAAAATATAATATCATGAAACAAATGAAAAAATTAGAGTCCACAAGAAAATATAAATGGATTGATAATCTTATCAAATTAATTTTCTTGATTAGGGATGAGAATTATCCTATCCCCAATTTTTTTTATTCTCAAGTAATTAAAAATTTGATGCTCTAGAGTTTCAAAACCTTCCCCAAGATGCATCCTTAATAGGAATTATTTTTCTAACATGATATATATCATGTTATGTAGCTTCTATTCTTCAAAATTTTCACCTTGGTGTGAAGAATAGCTTGAAGAATTAAGATTAGTCTTCCCTCATCATCTATTGGTGGAAAATGAATGGAAAGAACAATGTGCATACTAACTTCTTCAATGAAATAAGAGACGTGGAAAATTTATGAATTATACAACACTCAAGATGTTCTAACACGTATGAAACCTTTCCTACTTTCTTGATGATTTTATAGGGTACATAGAATTTAGCTTTGAGCTCTTATTTCACACTTCTCTTGGTGGAAGATTGATTATATGTATGCAATAATTACACCATCTCTCCCACTTCAAATTTTATCTTTGCATATTTCCTATATACATAAATATTTTATTAGTTTTGTGCTTGTTGTTAACTTCCCTTCAACACTATCATTGTAAATTAGCTTTTTTTAGCCAAGTCATCTACTATAACTATTATGTAATGTCTAAAACATTCTACCAAAAACTGAACTAAGCATGTACCACACATTTTAAATTTTCAGTACAAACATGAGACTAGCTTACAAAAGTTTATTTCTAATACGCAAGATAAAAATGATAGTTCCAAAGTAATAATAAAAGAGTGAGATATAAGGTCCAGACCTTTGTCTCAGGGCTCATCTCTAATGGCCTTGCCTAAATGATGCATAGAGGCCTTGTAGTTTGACATCTTGAATTTACTAATACACACTTGATAAAAAATATAGAATATCTATTGGATATTTGGAATTTCATAACTAACATCCTAACAACTCTCAAGTTAGCCTTGCAAATTTCATTTAACATATCTATCCTCTATAGAACACTACACCATAATCTAATGTTTGAATGATATGTATGTTTATAGCTAAGAATTTAGATTCCACATCTAGGTGCTTTCATAAGGAGATGGAGGTAAGGAATACTTTATATTGTAATAAAACCTATATTCGATGTTTCCTTACTTTAATCTAGGTGTCAATCATAACTAAATACACTATATGCTCCACCTAATCTAGGTTCCTTCTAAGATTTGAGATGTGTATAAAATATATTTTAATTCCTTATAACATCATAAAATGGCACCCCTTATAATTTCACTTATATTTTTTTATAAAATTTAGTGTCCACTCCCTAGTACTTGTGCAGGCTCATTTTAGCCCTTGCATCAACCATTTTTCCCTCTCAGGATGCTCAGGACCCCCTTTTTCAGTAGCTACCTTTATGTCAATTTTGCACCAAACCTTTTACTTTTCTCAATCTCATCCTTTTGTATCATGTTTTTTCTAGACACTAATACATTGTGTAAATCTTCGCATGTCATGCTAGTGTCCTATGGAATTTCTATGTTTAAGCGGCCATTTTTAGGTGCCTTACCACTTGTCACTTAATTTTGTTGATGGTAACGGCTTGGGACACCTTACATAATGACTTGAGAAGCTTTTTTCCCCTCTTATTCTCTCTTTTAAATCCTTTTTTCACATCATTTGAGTTCTCTATCTTTTTCCTGTCTTCTCTATTGAATTATCTTCTCCTCTCTTGGATATTCTCTTGTCTTTCTATCTTGCTCTCTTGCTTTGTACAACACTCTTAAGTTCTCATGATATTCTTTACACCTCTCTTGTTTGTCATAGCCTTCTCTTTCATTCTTGCTTTGTTTGGCTTCCTCAAGCCTTGCAAGTGATATCTCTCTTATCTTGTTCCTTTGAGTATATTGAGATTTCTCACATCCCTTGTTTACACATCTATCTATCTCTTTTGTTCATCTATTTTAGCATATATTTTTTTCTCTATCCATCTATCTTACTATTCATGGAGGTGAGAACACCAAGTTGGGGGTTTGATCGTGGCTATCCCTTAAATAGACCCAACAATTTTCCTCAATCTTATGTTTACAAGTATTGAAGATAGTTATTTATTGGAGGCTTAATAGGAGAGATGTCCTAGTTACCGGCCATCATTGAATTTCCACTCACTCCATGCTCACTTAACTCCCCCCACCACAAAAAAGAAAACTTTTTTCCACTAAAAAACTTTATTTAATCAAATAAAAAGTTATAAAAGCACCAATAGATGCTCATAACACAATGTGTAACTGACCAGTGTAGAGTACACATACATTTTCCTTTACAATACAAGCCTACTTGCACACAAAAAATATCATTTACAATTTATTAAAAACTTTTATTGTTACAAATATTCACACTTGCAAAAGGTCCCACCCTCAATAGATATTATATTTATAAATACATATGCACACTTAATAGTGCTTCACGTGACATATTGACAAACTCTTGTCAACTCTATGGGATGTCAAATGCACATTATTCCACACACTCTCTGTCAGCTACATGTATTTACTCCATTCCTTGTAGGTACTTGCATAATTAAATATTGGTGTAAGGCTCCTAAAATAAACATCAAATCCAAATATAATGCATAATTTAGTTAATTCACCTTTAAAAAACCTATGTAATTGGCAGCTACAAATTGAAATGATCGAACAAATTCAAATTTGAAACACAAAAGCCAAATTGAATGCATTGAATTGTTAGATTCAAATTACTAAAGAAGAGGGAAAGTAGCCAACAACATTCACAATTGTTGGAGTGAAAAAGGAATTCTCTACAAACTATAGAGCATTGATAAGCATCATACTTTAATTACCATAGTATGGAAGCACATAACTCCTATTAGTATTGATATAAAAGTATAAAATAATCAATAAATAATCTCTACCATTGTATATTTAAACAGTATAGTGTTAGAAAATTGTAAAATAAAAATGTAATAAAATATATCTCATTTTTCAATAATTTAAAACTTTACTTCTCTAAAGTATAGTTTTTTTTAGAGGCATGTGAAAATGTCATGATCGTATACAAATGCCAAAAATTAAAGGAAGATTGGGATTTGGATTTAGGGTGACTCAAAAGTAATAAAATGTTTTAAGCTGTGAGGGAGAAATGCATGAAAATAAAAAATTATCATGTCATAGTTATACCACATATTGAAATATTTTGAATTTTGATTCATCAAACATATATTACTATTTTCAATAACTCATAATTTTAATTTCTTTTTGAAAACAATGTTTGAAATGAAAAGAAGAATTTACAATTATTTAATTTTAAATTAGATTGGTTGTAGCTAATAGTGGCACGGTGTGATGGTGGAGTAGTTGTGTTATTATTCTTATCATCAAGGTTCAAACCCCATTGGGGTGGAATGGTTGAGAATTTATATTGGAGATGAGGTCTCCCATTTGTGGCCTTGCAAGTTCATAGATCCAAGTCAAAAGTATCTTAACCAAATTTGACCTGTATACTCATATATTGACAGTACATTAACCCAAAATATATGGTTTTAAATAATTATTTTAGTACATCCTAAAAAAAACTAGCCTTTATCATCTAGGAAAAATTTGCCCATCATAAATTCATATGGTTTCTCGTTTAGTTGAAAAATTTGTCCATCATAAATTCATATGTCCTTTCACTTGAAGAATTGGGAAAAAGCGAATATTATATTTGGAGACTTTATTAAATCCATAGTAGAATCTAGTATTTCAAGGAGGATGACATAATAAAAGTCAAATTTCAATATGTTTCCCTCCTTCCAATATATGGTTCTCAAGTTATGAAAAGTAAGTAATATGAAATCGGAAGGTCTGAAGTTTCAAGAACTCTTGAATTAGAAATAAAAGGTTCAAAATTTCATGGTAGCCGTGACTTCCTGACTCCTCAATTGTTAGGGATCTTTAGGGTTTTAGAACCTTCTTTCACCAACACCATGATTGTAGAATATGCAGAAAATGATAACGCAATTCATAGATGGGCCATGCAGATGTAAAGCCCAGCTCCTCAGCCTTTGACAACATGCTTTGCCATTAATCAAATTGGAAGCACTCAAATGTGGTGGTCACACTCAAAATGACATTTGAAAAACATGTAATTTGTGTTGTTTCAATTAGCTCTTTCTTTGTATCCACCATTCCAAAACAGGTAGAAAAGCATGGGATATGTATCGAAGATATACAAACGTTATGGAGGCTTTTTGATATATCTAAACTCTCCCCATAGATACATGACAAAGCTTTGAAGAATACAACCTTCCTGTATCGGGCGTTTGCAAAGAAGAAACAAAAAATCAATCCTTTAATAGGTTTCTCAATTGCTTGGCTATGCAACATATTGATCAATTCAGTGAATATTTTTGTGGCATTGAAAGCAGGACTCTTGTTCTCCTTCCATAACATGTGTATTTGAGCATGTGTCTGTTGAGATCCATTCATTTATTGCACTAAATGTCCATAGTGGACCTCAGGATTATGGTAGATTTAAAGCAAGATTATGCAATTCCCCAAGTTATGTTAGTCTTATGTTTCTTAAGAATTATCCCTCCTTTAGAATCTGCGGTGCTTGAGATTAATATCATTGGACAATAATTATTTCTTCTTATTGCATATACATTTGAAGTTGACTTCAATAGTGGGATGTGGTGATATTACAATGAATTCAAGGATGGGGTATGGATGATAGAGGGGAGTCCTACACCTTTGGTCCAGAAATAGTGTCTGAATTTCTCCAAAAGCAAGACCTGCATCTTATTTTTCGTGCACATCAGGTTATAGAAGATCATAGCAGTAATTAGCAAATATAATGGTGGAAGCCGAGGGTAGTATTGCCTATGTGCGACGGTCTTACCTGGCAGTAGTCTCACACAGATTGGTGAACGGGGAACAAACATTAGCCATTTTTAATGTATGCATTAAGGATAAGTTGTTCAAGGAGAAGCATGCAAGAAGTTACCATTCATTCTTGTCATAAATTTACAGGTACCAACCAAACTGAACTATAGCATGGTCTTCAATTTTGGCACAAATAGGCCAATGAAAACAAGATCTTTGTTGATAAATTTGAAAAGGGAAGTGACTTGTAATTACCTTCGACAAGATAACTTTTAAGAGATTGACATTGATATTAGTTCTTCATTAGTTGCAAGAGGCATTATTGGGCTTGTATTTGGATATGTAACAAGCATTGCTATTGATCTTGTGATTCTAATAGAAGGTAGGGAAGAGCATGAATTTCCTAAATATTTGTTTGAAATAGTTAGAATGAATCATGTAAGACCTGACTCTACTATAACATTTTGTGGTTGTGCATGAGGGGATCCTTGATTCTAGTGTTAATGCTTATCTCTAATACAAGCAATGAGGGATGGTAAAGAGATTGCCAGATGATAGCACTTGGATGGAATTATTTATTTATGTGACTTCGATTGTCTTCTTGGTGCTAGTAATTGTCATTACCAGAGAAGAACTCAAGCACTACTAGAATGGGATGAAATTGGTTGAGCATTTGTTGTTCAATTGGTATCTAGGTCTCCCATAACTCGTGCAGTTTTATTTTGGAAATTCTCATCCTACACCACCCAGATGGCAATCTATCCGAGTCTGGGCACTCTGGCAGGTGGAGCAGGCCTCACACAAAAAGAAGATTGAAATGTTTTTAGAGAGATCCACTTCCAGTGGCTTTTTAAAGGCTTGCAGTCTATCCGTTTGGCTATCAAATATAAACTAGTTATGTAGATGTTGGGATAGCCAGCTTTCCATGTGCAACTGGAATCTTTAAAAGGCTACAACGAATGATGGAAAGTTTCCTTTGCCAACTAAATTTATACACTCTTCGCCGATAATGAAGGAGCTTTATGTAGCACTCAGTTTTACTTGAAGATGGAATGAGAATTGTTAAAGGATTACATAGCATACAATTCTGAATAGAGCACATGATAGGAAGTTGAATACAGGTGTTCATTTCCTAAAGAAGTTTTCAACATAGGCCTGATTTAAACTTATTATGAGTGTAATGTTGGAAGCACAAAAACTTCAAACATGTTTGATGGGACCCTCCTTATGAAACTAATTTATATTGGTAAACCATGGTGTTAAGTAAATTAGTATATTATTTTTTAATTGGAAGATTAGTTTATAAATCAAAGGAAAATCAAAAGTAAGTTTAGAAAAAGATGTTACGGGAAGGAAAAGATAATTTGTTTTTAATTGATCTTTGTAAAAGGGGAGGATCATTTTTTTTTTTTTTTGCTATTCATGGAAGGAAGGAGCAGTTTAGTTTTCTTTTAAACATAATTTTGTTGTACAAGAAGATTTCTTTGATATGAGAATTAGTTAATGTTTTCTTTTCATTGCAATGAACTTTGGGTCTTTGTAATTGTTCTTTCATATTTTACTAGTCATATTAGGTTGTGTAGTTGTTTATTTCTATATCTTTGAATTAAAGTTAATCCATCTGTTGGAGGTACTCTGTTGCTCATCCTTTTCCTGAGTATCATTTGTGGGTGTGAAATAAGGGGGCTTTGTATCAATTGTCTGCATTCACTTAATCTTGAATTTAAATCTTTTGCATCTACTTTCATGGTTATGGGTAGGTGTTGATTTCTTTTTTTGCTTTCCGGTTAAAAGCATACCCTATATTTTCCATTCATTGCATATTTTTCAAAGATAGTTATGCCTTGTAAAATAAGAAAAGAGCACTTGAAAATACTATTGCAAGTGACTCAACTATTGGTACTATTTATTCTTCCTCTTGGGCAATCTGAGTCATTTTATGCCATTCATTTTTTAAGGACAAATTTGTTAACTAATAGGATTTTGGAAACTCTACTAGGGAAGAAGTGGCAGGTGCTTTGTTCTCTCAATTTGAAGGTGCCTCCCCGAGGACAGAGGTTGGTGACTCTGTGTTTATGAAAAATCTTTGTGATAGAAAAATTCTAGTGTTATGACATGGCTTTGGTAGCAACCCAACCATGGGGAACTCAAATTGGACCTTTGGCTTTGCCCCAATACTTAGCCTTGCCTGAAAGACCAAGAAAGCACTTTCCAAAGTTTGCTAGAGATAAGAAACAAGATCCTTAAGATCATATGAAAGAATTCACGATTTCTTGTGGGATCCTTGGAGTTCAAGTAGAAGATGTGTTTTCATGCATGTTTGTTGAAAGCCTCATAGGAGACATTACAAAATGGTTTCAGAATTTGGAGTATGGATGCATTACTAGCTGGGATAGTTTGAAGGTGAGGTTTCTTGGAAGATTTAAGCATGTAGTTGATATATATACATTGTTGATTCAGTTTTTCCAAATAAAGAAGAAAGAAGGTGAAACTATTAGAGAGTTTGTGGAGAAATTTAATCAGACTTTAAAACAAATTCCTCAAAATGAGCAGCCAAATGAAAGTATTTAGTTATGTGTATTTATTTCTGCCATGGACCCATAAGTTAGTTTTCATTTGAAAATAAGTAAAGTAAAATTTTTTGAGGCTGCACAAACAATGGTTGTTGCTATTGAGGATGACTTGATTTTGTCTAGGTTATTTAAAGAAAGGGAATGTATGAATGATTTTAATACAAAAGCTTCAAATTCTGAAATAACTTTTAATTAGAATTTTTATTCAGAAAGGAAACCTCTATTGCAAAAGAATTTTATTAAAGAAAGAGAAAGAGAAATCTCTCTTATATCCTCTCATCAAAATCTGACAGTACTTGATAAAGCAAGCATCCCAACACCTTCTGCTACAAGAATTTATTATTTACATGATGAAGATGAAAGTCTTGACATGCATACAAACCAGCAATATTAAACCATCCCAAAATTCATTAGTACATTCTAATATTACTTTTATTCCTAGCTGGTGCTTGGATAGCTTGAAAGAAGACTTCTTATATGGAGTTGAAGATGAAAATGTCCACATCACAGAAGTTGGGATAGATGCATTCACTTGCGCTCTGGTGACATAAAAGAAGGTATGAATACATCATCATTTGAAGCTCTCAATAGGAAGCATGAAGATTTTAAGAGCTCATTTTAGTGCACTATATTTTCCTATGGGATTTTGTGAAACTTCAAGAGTAAGAGATAATCCTCTTTTTGAATTTTCTAATTCTTTTGAGGAAGATTGTATGAACCCATTTATTTTTCTTTCTAACAATGATGTTGAACAAAATGATTCTACTTTTAATAAGTCGAGAATGAACCATCAAGATGAGGATAATATTCCATGTGAGGAAAAGGTTTTCCTTCAAGAAGATAAATTTCCAGCCAGCAAGAATGCAAAATTTGGGGCATTGGACAATGGTTAGATGAATAAATTAAAGGGTATTTTTGCTGATAATGATGAGCCATGTATTCCTATAAGTATCCCATTTGAAGTCATAGAAAGAATAAATCATGTTCCAAATATTTTGATGAAGGATTGTTGTTTGGGCATGATTGTGTACTTACAAAGTTCCTACAATCTATTAGTTGGATGTATCATACCACAACAGTTACATAGTGGCGGTTACTCCCATCCTCATTATGTAGCCACAATTCTCTTTTCTGCGCAGTGGGTCCACTGATACATTTTGACATTTTTTTCGACGGCAGGTCGTCGGAATTCCGACGACCTGCCGTCGAAAAAAATGTCAAAATGTATCAGTGGTCCTATTTCTCTTAGCCCATGAATGGCTTTGCATGAATATCAGGTTCTCTGGAGGTAGGGTCTTATGACCATGTATATAGTAGGTGTTTTTGGTGTGCTAGTAGTGTTGTTTCCTTTCCTATTCCATCCTATTTTTGGTTTGCTTTGGCTCCTTGTGTTCCCCTACTATTTCTTTTGACTCTGTACCCAATGGAATTGGCCTGGTCTTCATCTAATATTTTGGAGTTCTTTGCTCTCTATGGAAAAGGGCAGTCCCCAACTAGAGCCAATGTTTTCCCAAAATTTGAAACACAAAATTTTTCAAACTTTTGTGCATTCCTATGTATTTCCCCGAACCTACTGAGCCATGAAAATAATTATTTCTCAAAATCTATATGAGTTGGTACAAATCCCTCTTATGGACATGTTTCTATCATCATTCCACCTAGTCTAGAAATACTTTACATTTAGATACTTTACCCATTGTGAGATTTAAAGCTTCACATTTTCCTCACCCACAATTTGCAAATTGAGTCAAATTTGGGTTTTTGTTGTTGGAATTGAAATTTTTTCTGGGTTATGCTTAAGAGTGTCTAATCATTTTGTTGTCCAATTTTCATACAAAACAAAGTTGTCAAGAGGAATATATGTTAGTTTCTATTTCTCAGTCCTAGCATGATTTCAAAGTCCAAGTCTTGATTTTTCATGAAGTTATTTAAATACTTTTTCAAAGGCGCAAATAGTTTCCCATTCAAATGAAAAATTTGTCCATCATAAACTCATATGTCCTTTCACTTGAAGAATTGGGAAAAATCAAATATTATATTTGGAGACTTTATTAAAACCATAGTAGAATCTAGCATTTCATGGAGGATGACTTAATAAAAGTCAAATTTCAATATGTTTCTCTGCTTCCGATATATGGTTCTCAAGTTATGAAAAGTAAGAAATATGAAATCAGAAGGACTGAAATTTCAACAACTCCCGAACTCCAAATAAAAGGTTCAAAATTTCACGGTAGATGCAACTTCCTGACTCCTCTATTCTCGACGATCTTTAGGGTATCAAAAACTTGTTTCACCAACACCATGATCACATAATACGTACAAAATGATAACACAATTCGAAGATGGACCATGCAGATGTAAAGCCTAGCTCCTCATCCTTTGATAGTATCCTTCACCCGCCATCAAATTGGAAGCACTCGAACATGGTGGTCACACTCAAAATGACATTTGAAAATCATGCAATCTATGTTGTTTCAATTAGTGCCTTCTTTGCATCAACCATTCAAAAACAAGTGGAAAAGCATGGGCTATGTATTGAAGATATATAAACATTATGGAGGCTTGTTGATATATCTAAACTCTCCCTAGAATACATGACAAGGCTTTGAAGAATACAACCTTCCTGTATCAAGCATTTGCAAAGAAGAAACACAAAATCAATCATTCAATAGGTCTCTCAATTGCTTGGCTATGCATCATCTTGATCAATTCAGTGAATATTTTTGTGGCATTGAAAGGACTCTCATTCTCGTTCCATAACTCATGTGTGTTTGAGCATGTATCTATTGAGATCCATTCATTTATTGCACTAAATTACCATAGTGGACCTAGAGATTATGGTAGATTTAGAGCAGGATGATGCAATTCCCCAACTTATGTTAGTCTTATGTTTCTTAAGAATTATCCCTCCTTCAGCATCTGTGGTGCTTGAGATTAATATCGTTGGACAACAATTATTTCTTCTTACTGCATATACATTTGAAGTTGACTTCAATGGTGGGATGTGGTGATATTACAATGAATTCAAGGATGGGATATGAAAGATAGAGGGGAATCCTACACCTCTGGTACAGACACAGTGTCTAATTTTCTCCAAAAGCAAGACCTAGATCTTATTTTCGGTGCAAATCAGGTTATAGAATATCATATCAATACTTAGCAAATACAATTGTGGAAGCCAAGGGCAGTATTGCCTATGTGCAATGGTCTTACCTGGAAGTAGTCTCACATAGATTGGTGAACGAGGAATTAACATTAGTCATTTTAGTGTATGTATTAAGGATAATCTATTCAGGGAGAAGCATACGAGAAGTTACCAATCATTCTTGTCATAAATTTATATGTACCAAGCAAACCAAACTATAGCATGGTCTTCTATTTTGGTGCAAATAGGCCAATCAGAATAGGATCTTTGTTGATAGATTTACAAAGGGTAGTGACTTGTAATTACCTTTGATAACATAACTTTTAAGAGATTGACATTGATATTGGTTCTTCATTTTTTGCAAGAGGTATTATCTGGCTTGTATTGGGATATGTAACAAGCATTGCTATTGACCTTGTGATTCTAATAGAAGGTAAGGAAGAGCATGAATTTCTTGAATATTTGCTTGAAACAGTTAGAATGTATTATGTAAGACTTGAATCTAGTATAACATTTTGGGTCTATGCATGAGGGGATCCTAGATTCTAGTGTTGATGCTTATCTCTAATGCCAGCAATGAGGGTTGGTAAAGAGATTTTAAGATGATAACACTATGATGGCATTATTTATTTAAGTGACTTCAATTGTCTTCTTAGTGCTAGTAACTATCGTTACCCGAGAAGAACTCAAGCACTACTAGAATGGGATAAAATTGGTTGAGCATTTGTTGTTGAATCAATATTTGGGCCTATCATAACTCATGCAGTTTTGTTTGGAATTCTCATCCTTCACCTCCCAGATGGCAATCTATCCAAGTCTTGACACTCTAGCAGGTGGAGCGGGCATCAAACAAAAAGAAAAAAGAAATGTTCTTAGAAATATTGGCTTCCAGTGGCCTTATAAAGACATGCACTCTATCCATTTGGCAATAAAATATAAACCAGTTATGCAGATGTTGGGATAGCCAGATTTGCATGTGCAACTAGAATCTTTAAAAAGCTACAATGAAGGATGGAAATTTTCCTCTACCAACAAAAGTTATACACTCTTTGCCGATAATGAAGGAGCTTTATGTAGCACTCATTTTTACCTAAAGATGGAATGGGAATTTTCAAAGGATTACATAGTATACAATTCTAAATAGAGCACGTGACAGGGAGTTGAATACAGGTGTTCATTTCCTAAATAAGTTTATAAAATATGCCCGATTTAAAACTTATTATGAGTGTAATGTTGGAAGAAAGAAAAATTTCAAACATGTTTGGTGGGACCCTCCTTATGAAATTAATTTAGATTGGTAAACCATGCTATCAAGTAAATTAGTATATTACTTTCTATACTGGCAGATTAGTTTATAAATCAAAGGAAAATGAAAAGTCAGTTTAAAAAAAGATGTTATGGGAAGGAAAAGATAATTTCTTTTTATTTCTTTTTCCAAGAAGCAGGTGCAGAAACATAAAGGTTTCATTGAAGTTTATTTATTGTAAAATCTTTGTAAGAGGGGAGGAATTTTAATTTTTTTCTACTATTCGGCGAAGGAAGGAGTACTTTAGTTTTCTTTTAAACATAGTTTTTTTGTACAGGAAGAGGGATTCTGTGAACTCTCATTTTTATGTTAAGAAAATAAAGCAGATTTCTCTAAGCTATTAATTAGTTAATGTTTTCTTTTCATTGCAATGAACTTTGGGTCTTTGTAATTGTTCTTTTATATTTTTCCTATTATATTAGATTGTGTAGATATTTATTTCTGAATCTTTGAATTTGAATTAATCCATTTGTTGGAGGTACTCTGTTGCTCATCCTTTTCTTGATTATCATTTGTGGTTGTGAGATAAGGGGGCTTTGTATCAATTGTCTACATTCACTTAATCCTAAATTTAAATTTTTCACTTCTCTTTTCAAGGTATTGGGTAGGTGTTAATTGCCTTTTCTGCTTTCTGGATAAAAGCATACCCTATATTTTCCATTCATTGCATATTTTTTGAAGGTAGTTGTGTCTTGTAAAATTAGTAGAGAGCACTTGCAAATACTATTACTATTTTTTCATAATTTGCACTTGCATTCCACATTGAATTTAGAGAAAAATGAAACTACAACATGTTCTAACAAACTTGAATATGAAAACCACTAGAAAGCACTCAAAAATATGTAAATTTTTTCCTAAAAATCCTCATTTAGGACCCATTCGCCCTAGGGAAAATGAGTCCCTACTCAGGTCATATTTTGAACTTTTGGGCATTAAAATATTCATTTCTATATTTCTGTTTGTTACTTTCAAATTCTTGTTATTGTTTACATAATTTATGTTTCATCAATTTGATCATATTTAGCTTAATTTTGTAAAGTTAGTGCATTGTGTGATTTCAAATTTGCATTTACAATATTTCATTTTTAAATTTTTGCATTGTGTAAACAAAAAATTACCTTGTTTAGAATATAAAAATTGCATTGCATTCTTAGGTCATTGCATTTCCCTTTACCATCTTTCTATTTTGGGGTTCGCAATGAGTTTTCAAAACTTTCCTAAGCTTTACAACTTTGTGTCCTACTAGAAATACTATTGTGAGACATAGTTAAGGACTCATCTCATCCTACGGTACACCATTCACTGTGGATCTTGGGTTTTCTAACTCTCTTCCTAATAGTGTTGATAATCAACCCCTATTGGGTCATAGAATGCATACCTCATTTCCAATGACTTCCTTACCTACAAAAATTATGCATGATGTTTTTTATGTCTCACGAGAGAACATAAGGTTGCTAGATGAAGAAATCAAAACTTTACAATACCTTGTGAGAGACATGTTACTATCCATGTCGTTCCTCTTATAGGAAACTTACAAAAGCTACTTAAATACAAACAAGTAATAGAATATGTATATACCTTGGGTTACCTCATAAAAAAAAATTCCTCCTCCACAACTTGCTTCCAACACACTACCCATGAATAAATGAAAAGAAGCCACACCTTCCAAACACTTTACTACTCTTCACACATCCTTGTGTAAAAAAGGAAAAGACTTACAATTATAAGATAAAGTTGACGATAAAACTATTATCATACCAAAAAATAATAAACCCAGAGTACATGATCATCAGAAGATTCAGTTACAACAATTGTATGAACCTCTTGAATCTCTTTATAATCTTTTACAACTATCAAAAAATGAGATAATCTTCTATTCTATTTTGCATTGGCAACTAATCAAATTACCACCTAATCATGCAAACTTTACCAAAAGACAAAATACCAAAGCTGAACCTAAATTGTAGATTTTAGGGGCTAGGAATGTTAAGTCTCTTTTAGTCAATTAGGGTTTTTTGCCTAATGAAAAGAGATAGATCCCACACCCAAAATCAAGGTGATTCACTCAATCTAAGATATGTATGATGAAATTATGGTTAAGTATAACAATTAAAATACAAATAGATGATGAAATTGATTGATTATGAATGCAAAATCAAAGAAATGTGACTTGTTTGAAAACACATTATGTAACAGAAAATACCTACAAACGAATGGAAGATTGCAACAAAAATGAATTAGACTTAAAGTGTCCACCTAGAAACTTGATGAAGACTAGAAATTACATTTAAAATGCTACTGATGCTATTTTTTAGGCATGGAGGGACTCATTTTCCATTTTGGACAAATTATTCCCAGTTCTGCCAAACTATGTCGGAACCTGTTCCTAACAAAAGGGTACTCAAAAATGCAAAAAAATCAAAATTGAACCTATGGTGGGACTCATTCACCACCCATGGCGAATGAGTCCACTTTTTAATTTCTATATTTTCAAAGGTGGATTCTAAAGCTTTCTATCTGCACTTTAGCTTCCTATAGGTGTCCACTTCCAAAACTTTGATTTACAGGTCTAAACATGAGATTTCTTTGATTATTTGACTTTTTGAATGAAGACAAGACTTGAGAAACTTTTCAAATTGATATTCAATTATTTTTAAGCTTCCAAGAGTCCAAAAATCTGCAAACACACAATGCAAGAGAGAGAGATGTTGAATGTTAGGGCATGGGGGTTTGCCTAAGTCAAACCCCTTTTAGGTAATTAAACCAAAATGATGAAATAATGTAATGAAACATGCAATAATGAATTTTATTAACTTTCCATGATGTTTGATCTTGAAATTCTATAGCAAAACACAGAGGTTCTACCCTTGAGAGTTTGAAAATTGATGTCTTAATGCCTTGAAATGATAAAACCATATGTTGCTTGACTTGAGATGGAAGAATAATGAATGAAAAGACATAAGAGATGTGGAAATGAGTTAAAATACTTGTATTTACATGTGATTCTCCTAATTTACTTGTTAATGCCTCATCTCATCCTGACATGAAGCAATATTAAACTCAATTTTTTTTTTCCCACTCAAAAGTCAAAATTGAGCCAAATGGGTCCCATCTGGATGGGACTGATTTTCCATGCATGGCAAATGGGTCCCATAGGGGCCAATTTGACAACTCAAATGCCAAGAGATAATGAAATAAGGTCCAAAATGCAACCTTGTTGGGTATGTGATCAATTTAAGCCTTGGGATTCACAATATGGGTTAATAGGGGCCTATTACTGATGATGTAAATGTAAAATAGGGCTTGGGACACATAAATCAATGAGAAAGTGTGATTAAATACACTTTACAATTCAAAAATGAGGTCCACATCGCCTAGGAAGGAACAAGAACCAATATGAATGTTTGGGACACATTTCAACACTAGTTTATCATTAAGTTTAATTCAAAAACCTTTTAGATTTATGTGAAGATGTATTTGAATATATTTTATAATGTTGAATTAGGAGGAAATAGGTTCATTAAGTCTAGAAAAGAGTGAAAGTATCTTACAACACTTTACAACACCTTTACAAAATGTCGTTAAAACATGTTATTCAATTTGCAAGGGTCTAAGACCTAGTGTGGATGCATAATATGTCTCACAACACTAGATTAAGACCTCATTAAGTCCATTTTATCATGAATTAATACCATGTCGAGCAAAGGGTCCTTTTTTCTATAGAACATAACCATATTGTGGTTATCATATATTCTTTGGCCATAATACTGATAACTATCATCCTTTAAAGAAAGTATTTGAAAAAGTTTGTACCCTCTAAGAATCAAAGTTGAATTAAAGAATGCATTTTTCTCGTTGCTATGTAATAGTTGTAGGATCATAGCATCCTCGCTATTACATGTTTTGCATTCATGGAAAATTATTTTTTCCCACAAGGGGCTCATTCTCATAACTTATCTTGACTCATCCTTTCCCTGCACTTAGTCAGGGTAAGGGGTTAGATAGCCTTGTCCTAGTTTTGGCATTTGTTTTTGTGCCTTTGGCTAGTTTTTCAACTTCTATATATACTAAGATTTGAATGCGGATGACCTACTACTAGGTTGACTCGCATTTCCCTTAGTAGTCTCTTGTATTTTTATTTTTTTTAGGTTTCTTTATGTGATTGCATGTGCATAATGTAATCCTCCATACTATTATGTCTGATGTACCTCTCTCTTTGTGCATTCCTCTATTTGTACCTACATTCTTCTATATGTTGTAAACATTTTATCCTTTTTTCTATTTTTCTTATGTTTTCCTTTTGAGAATGATGTTAGGCGTCAAGGCATTTATGTATCTTTCATGTTGACCTGAAAGGGTTTATCTTTTTTTTCCTCTTTTTGTGTCATTATTCCATGTTCTATGAGTATTTGGGGGATGATGATGTTTCCGAGCTCTCTAAAAAAGACATACTGACCCTAAATCCATAGATCCCTTATGTTTCCCATTTTTTATGACGTGGATTTATTTTGGAGATATATGACTTGGCATAGGGCTTTCCAAGTAAGCTCTCATGTCTTAGGATTAAACACTAGCTACTTTAAAGAAACTACAAATGTAACAAAGGTGTTAGCATCCGCTTTAAAGTGGGGGCATACATTGACGATATCTTTCAACATTTTTTATGTTTCTCTTTTTCTTTTGATGCATCCTTTTCTTGGTGGTGCCATTGGTTTGGATGTCCTCCACGAGTGTGATATTTCTTAGTGTACAAATTTCCTCTTAGTATCTTGATTCGGTGCATGACATCCCCAAGTTGTACATCTGTTACTCTTGACTTGTCTTCTCTTGGAGATGTTAGGCATAAGAAGACCTTAAACAAACTAAGTGAAATCCATTTGAATAAAAACATTTTAGTAGTATTATTGTTCATAATTGAACATAGCATAATGTAGATTGTTATCCTTATGAAGCTAGAACACTAAATTCAAGGCCACCTAGCATAACACACCTTGCTTTCCTATGGAGCCTTGATGTGTCCTATGGTGCCTTATTGAATTTATCATAGGGATAGCTTTGGTATGGTTAGTATGATGAGAAGTTGACAGAGTCATGAATTTTTCATTGTACAATGAGAAGCTGAAATAGAAGCATGACTTTCTCACCAAGCCACTCTTTTTGGAAAAAAAACCTAGTGGAAAGCCCAAGGTTCCACTACCCCAGATTGATCGCATGACAAAATCAATTACTTAGATGTGTTCCACCTTGCATTAGATAGTCTAGGATTGATCTTCTTGGTCTTTGATGTTCTTGTTGGCAACCAAGATTGCACCCTCAGTCAAGCTAGGCTTGGATATCCTGTTGGAACATGGAAATGATCTCTAGTTTGTGGGTCAACCAATTGGTGAGAGTGAATCTCTATAGTGGGTTGGTTCCCTCTAGCTAATCATCTAACCTATTAACTTTCAAGGGAAAGGAGTAGGAAAAACGATGCAAAATGAAACCTACAACTTAAGATGACAAACTAGATATTGAGATATTTTGAAAGAACTTAACTCACAACAACCTCTCTTAAAATATGTTCTCACAATCCACCTTAGGATAGTTAGCTCATTAGTGTTGTGGATAAAGACTCAAGAATCATTGAATACAATATGTAACCTGAATTAACTACATTTTTTATCCAAAACTCACAACAATAAGACGATAGAAGGATTCACTACTCAGAATCATAAACAATCACTAGATTATCACTGCAAGTGCATGAAAAAGAAAGAGGAATGAAAACTCTACTGCTTGTATTGAAGCGGAAGGAGTAAGATATCAAAATATGATTCCAAAGTTTACAAGACTCTATGCAATGCATATGAGAGCAAGAAACATAATGTTCTTGAGAAATTCAAATTTCTCAAAATATATAGCCTCTAAATGACCTCCATGATGAAAATAGAAAAATCTTTCCCACTACCTCTCCAAAAGGCAAGTCATTTTTCATTTTTGAGCTCAAGAAAAATCCTGGAAAATACTGCCAAAAATCTACTCCAAACTATCTCAAAAAGATGGAAACTTCCCATCTCCAAAGATTCCATCCAAAAAATCCTCCAAAATAGGTGCAAACAATTGGAAATTGAAAATAGAAATTTTAGTTTGTCACCCTCTGTCCCAATCTGCCCAAGAACTCGACTCAAAATGGAAATTTTTGATGTCACTCAAGTGCAAAAATTAACTACATTAAAATAACAACTAATTAAGAAATTTATAGAAAAATTACTTAATCTGTGTCTTACAGTTCTGTAGTCTCAGGAAACAAAAATAGAAAGCTCCTTATTACATTTTATTTTTACAATTTATCTCCAAATACTCTTATTTTTGTAATTTTGTGCAAAAAATCAAAATATTACACTAAGGCTTTGAATATTCTTGATTTTTCTATAAAAATCATAAAAAAATTTATGGCCTTCTTAACATGTATATAGTGATTTGGACTCTAAGGAAACTCTAAAATATTCAAGACCTAGGAGAAAATAAGAGGGCCTAGAATCATCATTCAAGTTTTTCCTAAGGAAAATTTCATGGCATTAAATGTTTCTAACGCATTGAAGAGGCTTACCCTAATGAGAGGGGCAATGTGTATGGTTTTAAATTTGATTTTCTTTAAAAACCAAAAAAAATGCCTAAGGTGTTCGACCTAGGCAACAAGGCATATGCAATTTATGGAATTCAATTTTTGAAAAGAAATGCAATTAAAATCACATTTGAATCGGGAACATGGGGAAAACCCTAACACAAAACCAATTTAAACACACTATTTTGGTCATCATTTGCATCAACCATATTGAAGAAAAATGGGGCTCTATTGGGCACTGCCATGGGAGTTAGGGTTTGCAGCCTTGGAGCTCAATTATTCACCATTTTTTATGCCATTCCTATAGATTCTCCTCTGCAATCTGCTAGTATGTTTCTTTGTTTGCATTCAAACCTCTTTTGGCTTCATTTGAAAGAGAAAACAAGCCTCTTGGCTGTGGCCATGACTATGGTTTTTGATGCATTTTATGTTTTCATTGTGTTGCCATATCTATCATTATTTTGTGGCTGCCATTGAGAGTTTTTTCAAGCATTTGGAAGGCTTTGGCTATGGGTTTTTTTGTGCTTTTCCACATCGACATTGAAGGTAAACTCTCCTCCATTATTAATGACATTTCCCTTCTCCAGAATTGAAAAGAGATGGGAGAAATTGACTATTGGGCTCAGGAAATCTGAGCCACATAGCCCCCTAAATTTTGAAGCAGCCCTTGGAAGGAAAGAGAGGTACATATAGCTTGGTCTTCAGAACAGGTTTGAATTATGGTTGCCAATAACATTTGAACCTCTAGTTTTAATGTGGCCATTGTATCCCTATCGAGCTACAAATGTTAATAAATATGCATAAACCCTTAGATACAAAAGGTGGCAAGATTTCAGAGGTTTCTATTATAAATTTGGGACTACGCCAAAAAGTCATACTACTTCTATGGATTTCAAGTAAACAACAAGGAAACTTAATGTTGGTGGACAATCATCAGGTTAAGTAGGGGGCAGATGATGAGTTCAGGATATGCTCATAATTTGAGTATTACGATGTACTTTTAATATAACTACTTTTACTGCTAATAGATGTTTTAACATTTTTATTAAAGACTCTTTAACTAAACATGCGTAGTATCCTGTAGCAATACATTCCTACATTCCTACAGCCTAACATCTCTATGTGTCTTATTAATTACCCTGTTTGACTTCCGAAACGAATGATATAATGCATATGGTTTTTGAATAATGAGATAGATTTAATATGTGATTAATAGATATATCATGTTGTTTTCCATGCATGCCTTCTTTTTCCTTTGTCACCTTGTGTATCACAGGTTATTGAAGGGAGCATGATCGAGTCAAGCACAACAAATCTCATCCCTGTAGTAAAGTCCATTTCCTGCATGATGTTGAAGAAGTTGTTCCAGCGAAGACTCTCTATCCGGGTCATTAGGAAGAAACTGAATGATCATTTAATCTGGAAAGAGTGGAATGCTAAATCTTCTCCCTAGATCGGGTTGAATGAATATTCTTTCATTTATATGAAGTATTTTCCTCGATTTGAGGATATTTATGTCCACGTCTTTCTCTATTAAGTAGTTGTTTTTCTGGTTTAAATAAATGTTCCTCCTGCGCGAGTGAGAAAGCATGACAAGCATAGCATAGAAAATATAGAGGAATAACATGTAAGAGTTAGTACGATAATAAGAAACAGAGTATGTAGGAGTTGGTATTATTAAGAAGAGATGGTTTTCCTAAGTTAAGTTTTTATATGATCAAAACAATGTATATCATTCCAAGTTTATGAATAAAAGCTGATGAAGTTCTGAGTTCAACACTTGCATAGTTAGTTGATGCTTGCTAAGGGGGGCCACTTAGTAAGTATCTATAGTTAGATTAGTTAGTCCTTTATTTCCTGTTGATCATAAGTTAGATTTGTTCTTGAAACTTTCAGTACAAACTCAGTCTTATATTGTTCCTGCAGCATTGGTAATCCATCCCTATGTTTGTTCATGTAGCATAAGGCCAATTCATAGTTTGTCTCTCAGTTGTAGTTTTTATGGTTTTTTCTTTGACTAAGTTTAGAAGGCTTTGCATTACATTCCTGTAGCATGAGTAGAATCCCTTTCACACATTTATTTCTAGTAAATCGTGACTAAAACTAGTTCTTAGTGCACATACAGTGCTGCTCCATTTCAAGTATACGTTCCCAAGTTTGACAAAGTAAATGAATGACCATAAGAAGATGTTGGTCGCCTGTTCGAATGTCCAATTCCCAGGTTAGGATTTGGCATGAATTTTCTATCCTTTTGTGGGTGCGACCAGCCCTCTTGGTTGAAATTTTTGTGCTAACATTTTTTTGCAGAAGGGAAACTACGCCCTTTTGGTCACTACAAAAGGGCGGCTACGTCCTCCTAGTCACTGTAGAAGGGCAACTGTGCGCCCCTGGTCATTGCAAAAGGGCAACTGTGCCCTCCTATCAGCACTACAAAAGGGTGAATACGCCCAAAAACAACACATTTTGATAGGTAAAACTATCATTTTCGCTTTGTTTTTGTTCCTATTTTTTGTTGTTTTTAGGTTCTAACCCCCTAGCATTATTTCTTGCAAGGATATTTGTGTTTTTGCTAACATTTTGGAGCAATTTCTTGTGTAATTGGCAAGGAATGTGGGATAAGACAACTAACAGTTGCTTGTAGGGCCATCCATTAGCTCATATCTTTAAAACTTTCCTTGTTGTTTTCATTAATCTAAGAACATAGTTTAATTAGGGGGAGTAATATTCATTTCTTTTTGTGTCTATCTTTCTGTGTTACCCAAAGGGAGCATTGGGTTTTTTTCACTTTCCCCTTGCACTTCGTGTGAGCCTAAGGAGTAGTTGGAAACAATTAGTGCTTTCTTTCTAGTGGGACCTACTTGGGGATTTCATCACACCAAGGGATGATTCCAACCACGCATACCAACTGGGTATACAAAGGGGGGAGAGTGAAAGTTGTACCCCAATCTAGCTACATCAAAATTGGTAGAGCATTGAAGCTAGGGTGATACCTAGATAGACTTGAAGAGTTGGTCTGAGCCCTTCAGTATCTCGTTGGGGTTCCTGACTCACACTTGTGACAGGTTGGTGTTCACGCTTGTGCCTCACGTACCGAGAGTATATTGAGGACTCCCTAGACACCTTGTACATCCTATATTAAGACCTCACTAGCCATACCGTTAACATTAATCATAGGATCATGTTTGCTTGAAAGTGTTTTCTTGTGAGAAACCAGTAATTTTTTTAACAAATTGGCCTTATTATTGTCATCTTAAAGTCCTTTCCATAGTCATTTTCATCAAACCAAGTCTATGTTCACTGTAAAAGGGTGACTACACCCTTTTATTTACCATAGAAGGGCAACTGCGCCCTCTGATTTATTGCAGAAGGGCAACTGTACCCTCAAATTTACTATAGAAGGGCAGGTACGCCCTTCTAGTTACTGCAGAGGGACAAATTTTTCCTCCTAAATAGCCAAAATCACCTCATTTAGCTTTGTTTAGCCTCTAGATCATCGTCTAACCATTCCAAACCTTTATCTAATCGTTCCAAGCTTCCGTTTTTTCATTCTAAATCTTTGAAACCCCCATCCGATCATTCTAAACCCCCATTTTTACCATTCCAAACCTTCACTTAGCTATTCCAACATTCGTTTGAATAAGTAGTCTTTCATCCCTTTCAATCCTTTGTTTACTCATTTCAAGTACTCTTTCATCCATTCCAAGCATCCATCTCCTCATTCTTAGAGTTTATCATCCTTTCTAATCAATCGTTTACTCGTTTCGAGCTTTCAATCATTCATCCATTCCAAACAATCATTTACCAATTTTGAGTGCTTTTTCATCCACTCCTATCATTCATTTTCCCAATCCAATCATCTATTTCCTCAATTTGATTATCTAACACCCCATTCCAATCACCCATTTCTTACATCCTGTTTACCCACTTAAAGAGTCGACAAAGCAGCGGGGCGAATTTTCCCTGAAAAAGGGTGAATTTGCCCCTCTGTGAGGGCATAGTCGCCCCATAAGGGGGAATATTCGCTCGTTTGTGCCCTAAAAAAGGGTGAATATGCCCTAAAAAAGGGAAAATTCACCCCTCTATGAGGGCATAGTCACCCCAGAAGGGGGCATATTCGCCCCTCTGCGAGGGAAAATTCGCCCCTCAGCAAAAAATTGGAAAACAAACATATCCAGTTCCCAGATCCAACTGGTGAAACCAATCCCATCATATCTTTCAATCCAATCCTGATTTTGAGCACTCCTTCACTCATTCTTAGTACTCATTCATCTATTTCGAATCTTCCTCCCCTCATTCTGAGAGTCATTCATCTATTTTGAGCACCTATTTTCCTGTCATCAACACTTTTTCAAAAATCATCATTTCATCACCAAATTCACATAAGTGCCACTTAGAACATCATTAGAGTCCATATCCCACCTCAAATCATCCATCCCAATCACCTAGACTTCATTTTGAGAATTTTGATTTTTGTGCTGGAGGCGATAACTTTTGATTCGAGTATCCATTTGAGTTGAAATTTTGTAGGTGGTTGCATTATGAGATGGCATGTGGAATACCCTCGGACCCCATTTTACCACATTTCTGAGGCCTCAAACTTCCATCTTAACCCTCAAAATCAGAATTTAATATTTTTTTTTTCAATTTTTTAAAAATCATTTTCATTAATAACTTGGAATGCATGTCTCAAATTTGGGATGTTAGTTGGAAATTCATCCTTTCTTAGTTTTTGGTATTTTTTGGGAAAAAATTGAACTCTCAAAAGTATGTCTGTGAAGTTTCCTAAAATGGAAAAATTTCACAATTTTTTAAAATTGCTAAATCTAGAAAAATCTAATTGTTAGCACCTTACGTTCTTTAAACCCCAAAATTTGGTGTATAATCAATCCCATCACATCCTCCAATAATTCTAAGCTTCAACCCAATCCTAATATGAGCTTTAATCTAATCCTAGTCTGAGCTTAACCAAAACCCTAATCTGAGCTTTAGTCATTTCAACCTCTCATTCATCCATTTTGAACAATTGTTCTCCCTTTTCAATCATTCATTTACTTTTTCCAAGTAAACACTCATATATTTTGAACCTTTATCTATCATCTCAAACTCTCATCCGTTTACTCATTCCGAGTAAACATTCATCCATTTCAAACCTCCTTTCATCATTCTGAACTCTCGTTTTGTCATTCCAATCATTCGTTTACTCGTTCTGAGTAAACATTCATCCATTTCACACCTCCTTCAATCATTTCAAACACTCATTCAACAATTCTGATAAGCCATTTACTCGTTCCGAGTAATCTTTCATCTATTCCAAACCTTCATCCTCTCATTCCAAGAATCATTCATCTATTGTGAGCAGTCATTTACTCACTTTGAGTAGTCATTCATCCCTCTCGATCGTCTGTTTACTCATTCTGGGTAATCTTTCACCTATTCCAAACCTCCTCTCATTTTGAGCAGTCGTTTGTCCATTTCTATCATCCATTTCTCCAATCAAATCATCGTTTTCCCCATCCAAACTTCATTTCCGGTTATTATCCAAATTGACCTATGTGTTTGATCTGATCGTCATCATCAACATCCACTTAGGATTATCATCCAACCTAAGTTAATCATCATCATCAGCCCAATCAATCCATTTTCAATCTCAGAGTGGATTCAGTGCCGCAATTGTCCATTTATCCTTTAATCCGATCACTCAGTATCCTACATCACCTAGGATAATCTTTGAATGGGGTTTAAAGTCCCTATCATCATCCTATCCAATCCATTAGTCAATCTTATCAATCATCGATTGATCTTATCCAATCCAATCGCATCCCTATCCAATCACCTTTAACCTAATCAATCTACTTCCATCTCGAAGCAGATTCGGTGTCATAATCATCCTTTGATAATCACATCCAATCATCAAAATCAATCTAGTCACATCATCCAATCCTCCTAATCTGAGCTTTAATCCAATCTTGATCTTAGCTTAACCTAATTCCAGATTTGAGCTTTAGTATATTCCCATCCAAAGCTTTTATCCATCCTCTTTATCCTTTCACCATCATGAATCCTTATCCTCCATCAATAGTGGTCAAGGGAAACACTAATTACATTGACAATGATAACGAAAGTCTCGTCGATCAAGAAGAATGTGACATAGACCCCCTTGACACTATCATTGCTAGTAAGCTTTCTCCACCCACTTTCCAAAATCCAATCACCCCTTCAAGTTATCTCGTTATGTCTTCATCCATGCCTAATCATGTTGCTTATGCTATTGATCATATCCTTCATCTACACCATCCTCTTATCCTAGTTTTCCATCACAATACTCCTATCCTAATCCCCCTCCCACATCCTCCTATCTCAATCCTTCATCCACATATACCCACTACCCTAATCCTACATTCACACCTTCTTATCCTAATCCAACATCCACACCAACCTATCCTAATATAACATTCACACGAACCTATCCTAATCTAACATCCACATCTTCTTATCCTAATCCGACATCCACATTTCCCTATCTCAATTTGCCACCTCAATCTTCCCATCCTAATCCACCCTCCCAATACCCTCACTACAATCTAGCTTCCCATCCTAATTCACCGTTCCAATAGCCTTACCTTAACCCTCCCTCCAATCCTAATCCTCCATCTATTCCCAGTCTTGCATCCAATCCCATTCCCCCATCTAATCCTAGTCCACCAATCCCTAGTCCTAATCCCCCACTAATCCATAATCCTTCATCCACTCCTACCATGCCATCTAAGCCTAGAGTATTCAATTTTCTCACCCCAGAAGTTCTCCAAGGAATTATAACAAAGAAGATATCTCCCACTCCACACATTGAAGTTGTCGAATCATGTCATCCCAACCCATCATCCACAGTCATTAGTGATGAGACCCTTCTCCACCCAACACCTATCATTGATGGTACCACGCCTAGCACCACTCAAACCATTGAAACCATCACATCCTCTAAATCCACTGAGCCCCCATCTCCTACCATCACATCCTCTGAATCCACTAAGCCCCCATCTCCTACCATCACATCCTTTGAATCCATTGAGCCCCCATTGAACACCCATTTCCTACTCCAAGAGTTGTTGAACCCATTGACGACACCCAAATCAAATCCACTAAAATCCATTCCCATGAATGTTTTGAATCCTCCATCCCTCCATCTTCCCCACTTGAAGAGTCCCATCAAGACTCTATTATCATGCCTCCCACACACGATGAGTCATGCCAAGACCTAATCCAAAGAATGCCAACATATCCCCTTCTTCAGATCAAGATCCTACCATCCCATCTAGTCCACCTCAAGATAATAGTTCCCCATCTATTCCATCCCATGATCCCCTTGTCATTCAAGCTTCCACCGCTCCATCTCCATCTCCATCGCATGAGCCCACTACCACAAATCCAGATCCTATCATATCCCCTGATCCCTCTCCTGATACCACCGATCCAAATGTTGCTATCACATCATCTCCCTCTCATAATCCGCCATCATCACCTAAAATTGCTATCCCCACACTGCTTGCATATCCCCTTGGTACTCTCACATTCTTCCATGGTGGCCTTCTCACAGAAGAAAAACATAGTGTACATACCACCCATCATCCTCCACCTAATAATGGACTCACATCATGTTTTCAAAATAACACAAATCCTATCATGATCACATGCTCAAGAAAATGAACTATCAAGGAAAAGGTCTAGTCCTTCATGAGAAAGGTATTTTGGAGCCCATCCAAGTCAAAGAACAAGTCTGCATGCAAGGTATTGGACCTATTTCCCAAGACTAACAATCTAAAGATGTTGGTACAACCTCTAGATGTTCTCAACGAGCCTTTTCCAAAAGAAATGTTGGCTCTTCCCATCGCCCCACCAGATCATATGTTACCATCCCTCCTCCTCTATTGTATCACCTCAACACAGCCATCCATATTCCTCCTTCATCTACCCCATCCATTCTAGGTCCTTACATCCTTCCATCCACTATCTCCCATCCTTCATCTACTCCATCCATCTTGGGTTCTTATGTCCTTCCACCCACTCCATCTATTTTGGGTCCCTATACCCTAAAATCACCTCCTCCATCTTGTCCTATCCATCCTCTCATCCAATCATCACCTATCCATGTCATCCATCATAAACATCCCACTCGCATGTCCCCTAATCAGGATCAACAAAGGCACATACCCACACATCCTCCATCTACACATAATCCCTATAATCCTACATTTTTCGCTCCACATCATCCATCTCCTCGCACACATCTGATTGCTATCAAAAGCACTTTGGGTGTTAAAACAAGAATGTATCAATCTAAACATCCACATGAATCTAAAGCTTCCCATGTCCCCTCTAAATGACATGTTGTAGAAAAGAAAAATAAAATAAAATTGGTAGCCCGCAAAGATCCACCAAAGAAAAGCTCAAAACCATGTGGATCCCAAAGAAAAAATATGCAATGCCATCAAATGAAAAATTTGTAAGAACATCCAAAGTTGCTAATCCAAAAGCTAGTCATACACCTCTTTCATCTCCTAAGTCTGTTTTGGGCCCTTATGTTCCAAAATTTTCCATACCATCTCCTCCATTATCCCCGCATTCTCCATCCATTAATACTCCTATCATTTCGCATTCATCACCATATGTGCCAATGTTGGTCCTAAACTCACCACCCCATCATTCTATCCATACCCTTTCCAACATCCCACCCATTACCCCAAGTATCTCCCCCATCAAATCCCTCTAATTCATCCTCATGCATAATCCATTTATCCTAATAAGGTTGTACCAACATCCAACAGTCAGTTTGAACAAGGGCTCTTAATGCCTTGTATAGAACTTGATGCTTGAGTCCTTCATCCATATCCTTATTGCATGTCTTCTATATCCACTTATCCACCTTCCTATCGTCATCTCCTTTTGCATGATATCCAAAAAGTCAAAAATCCAAAAAAAGTCAAAAAAATCCACAAAAATCCAAAAAAGTCAAAAAATCCACAAAAATCCAAAAAAAGTCCAAAAATCCAAAAAATAAAAAGTAAAATCCAAAAAGTCAAAAAATCCACAAAATCCAAAAAGTCAAAAATCCAAAAATCCAAAAAAGTCAAAAATTCACAAAATCCAAAAGTCAAAAAATCAACAAAAATCCAAAAAGTCCAAAAAATCCAAAACATCTAAAAGAGTAAAAAATCCAAAAAAAAAAAACAGAAATAATTCGTCCAATGGTGAAAACTTGGCAAACAAGCACCTTGGATAAGTACCATGATGAAAACTTGGCAAGCAGGCATCATGCGTAAATCCCCATTTGCACTTGGTGGCAGCTTCCTAATATGCATTCCCTCCATCTGCTATGCTTCCTACTATGCTTCTAGCTATGCACCCGTCTTTCTGTTATTCATCGTCTTCATTCATTCCCTCCATCCCACCTATCTTCTGCATCCTACCATCATATCCCATTTATCTCCCATCCCTCCATCCTTCTTGTGATCTTGATCAAAAAAGGGAAACCTATCTATACATGCTTTGGCCACCTCTTCATATACCTTCCCTTCATCCATGCTCTATTGTATTCCTTGGTCACCCATCATATCCTCCTCTAGTTATCTCCTTTATCTTCCCATCCACTCCTCTTCCATCCCTCATGCATCATCCTATATAGCATATCTAGAGTGGGGGCATCTACTTCCTTTGTAACATAGTCCTTGGCGACATCATCTATCATAACATCCCTTCATCTCCCTATCCATCTGTCATGACATCCCTTCCAACTCCCCATCCTTATCTTCCTATCCATCTATCCTAGCATCCCTTTCATCTCCCATTCCTTATCTTCCTATCCATTCAAACAATGTCTTCCATCCCCATCCATATCTCTCTATTCATTCTTTCATCTTTATCCTCATCCCATCTCACAATCCCTTGTCATTGGTATCTACCTATAGGCCGCCCTCCATGCAACCCAATTCCATTTATGTAATCATCATCACTCCTACTTCTCTCACACATCTTTCCAATTCCTTGTCACTTTTCATCACTCATCTATCTCTCATATCATCCTCCCAAGTCATTTTAATGGTTTGGATAACTTTCCCATCCTTGAGCTTCGTGTAGTCACCATCATCCTATCCAATCCAATAGGTCTATCCTATCTCATCATATTGGTCCCATCTTTTTATCCACTCATCCTATCATCATCCTCCACTCATCCTATCATCATCCTTTATCCATCATTTATCTTTGGTCTTTGGTTGAACTACGTTTCCCTTGTGCTTTCACGTAGGCAAGCTCGATCACTTGATCCACCTTCAAGGCTCCTATATCGTCTATTGTCAGTCTTTTTGACCTTTTATTGTCTATCATCGCCATTGTCTGCTTTTCTCCTTTTGTCCAATCCTATCTTTACCATCCATCGTGGTCTCCATCTTGGTCAGTCGTCAAACTTTTGTCGAACTATGTTGCCCATGTGGTTTCACGTAAGCAAGGTCGATCACTTGATCCGCCCACGTGGCTCCTCTATCATCTAGCATCGGTCTTTCTACTCTTTCCATCCACTCCTTTATCGTCTATCATCAGTCTCTACTTTTGTCTCTTTGTTCCTTGTCATCCATCATCATTCTTCATCGTTCTCTTTCTGCTTTTATCCATGGTCAATCAACAACCTTTTATCAAACTACAAGGGCTCTGTGCTTTCATGTAGGCAAGGTTAATCTTTGATCAGCCCTCGAGCCCCTAGGTCTTTAGGGTGTGTCAGTCTCATGTCTTGTCTCCCTTGTGTCGTGTCATCAAACTATGCCCTTATCTAGCTGATTTATAACAAACAAGATCCACTTGTATCATCAGATCCAATCGATTTTGAACATCCCGCATCATAACGATCTTTTAGTTTAGTATCCATCATCTTTGGTCTCAACAGGATGCATCCTTCCTAACAGACCTCATCAACCCCATCCATCCCTTTTGATCCTATGGCAAAGGACATTTGAAATTGATTGTGATCTTTTGATACTTTTGGCTTTTGTTTATCATTTGAGCTCCCTATCATCACTTGTCAAGGCCACCATGATCCATCATATTATGGTGTTTTTTGCTTGTTTAACATAGGGGCATATCTTGATCTTTTGTTTGTTTGTGTCTTCTTGGTTGTCCCACGTAGTACCCACCAAGATCCTTGTGGTCTTGTGTTATGTTGGGGCATCCTCGTGTGCTTGTGGTTATTCAAATACTTGGCCCGACCAAAGTCATGGTGACTTTGGGTTGTTGGGATAGCCTTCTTGTCTATTGTGTTTGTTTTATGCATTAGACACGAATTGGCCTTGGTTCTTCATACCCTAGCATCTTGTGTCTTGTGCTATAGCAAAACTCAGTGCTCCGATGATGGCAAATTGAAAGTTAGGATTGCATTTCATTTTCCATTCTATCATCTTGCATGCTTCCCCCATCCTCTCATCTCTCAAAATCCCCCCATCCATTCATCCTTCATCCTTATCTCACATCTCTATCAAATCCCCATCCATTCAATCTAGCAAAAATCATATAATCATATCCTTGGTCTTGTTCCTAGTCTTGTTATAAGCCTTGATCCAATCATCCTCATCATCATCCTCATCATCTAGATGTATTCTTCCATATCCCTTCGGTGTTGTTTTGGGATGTATCCTTCCCACATCAACAACACTTTCATCATCATCATTGGGAGGTATTCTTCCCTATCCTTAGTGGTGTTTTGGGATGTATCCTTCCCTCATCAATAGAACTCATTAGGATGTATCCTTCTCTATCCTAATGTTTTTTTGGGATATCGCATTCCCTCATTGACAACACTCCATCCATCATCAACCCCTTTTGGCTTCTAGCTTGCTTGGGGCAACATCATCTTCGTCTTTGCATCCATTTGTGCTTCCCAGCCTCCTGTTGCCTTTTCATCCTTTCATATCCATCCCTTTGCATCCTCTTCCCATTTCATCATCTTATCCATTTCAAGAGCACATCCATGTTCTCTTTAACACACATGTACTCTTGAGGGGGCATCCTCAAACCCTACTCTTCATCTTCACCCACATCATCTTTCTTCCTAGGGATCCCTTTGATGACTAGGGCATCTTTTCCAATCTAACCATCTCCTTCTGGGTTCTATATTTTAATATTCTTTGAAATGATGCTACTTCGTAACACCATCTCAAAGAGGGTAAAAATGTAGACATCCAAATTTGGACACTTAATTTATCCAAATTTATCACTTTTCATCTAAACATCCTCTTATCCGAGTTAATTAAGTAATATTACTATTATTTAATTAATATCCTTAATTCTGCCAAATCCGTAAGGTATTTAATTAATAATTAAATACCTTACCCTCCCTAATCCTCTTTTCATCAAATGAATTAAATAAATATTACATTTATTTAATTCCTCACATGTCATTTTCATCTAATCCTAATCCATCTCTTAATCTCTTCATTAAGGATGTGCACATGCCTAATCCTTGATTAAGATGTGTCACATCCTCCAACTTTTGCAAGTTGGCTTCTAATCTTCATTATCCCCTAATTATCCTCTAATTACTTATTAGTTAAGCCTAATTAGTACCTTGGTCAACTCTCCCCATCCCCCAAGGAATTTTTAATTCATTTTTATTCATTCAAGGCTCCTCTCTTCCCCATGTGAATTTTTAATTCACTTTTATTCTTCCTAGAATCCCCTTTTCCCATGCACCTTCTAGAATATTTGACTTGTCACATCAAGTCACATGTGACAAATTCCCACCTTTTTGGAGACCCTCTCTTATCCACTAGATTCTCCCAAGCAATGTGAATTTTTAATTCACATTTATTCCTCCAAGGAATCTTCTCATCTCCCAATGTACTTGGAAGGTATTTGTCCTTCCTCCACATCATATACTATCCTTCCACATCATCTACACATCATCTCACCCTTAGCCATCTCACATTCCACATGTCAAAATGTGAGGGCTTGTGAGTTCTCAACTCACCTTGTCCCTTCATCTTGGCCTTGTTGGATAAATCTCAACCACTGAATTCTCTAGAGAATTCAAATTATTCTATAAATACCCTCTCCTCTAAGGCTTTTTTTGAGAAGACTTATCCATTTTGCAACTAAATGCTATCATCTTATGCACTCATCTAGCCATCAATTTCATCTATTTGTATTTGCATTCAAGAACATAGTCACATCTATAATTTAGTTATATCAAGATCCATCAAGGAGCATACAAACCAAATCAAAATCAAGGGTCAACCAAGGAGTTTCAGCTGCAAAGGGGAGGTATATCTATTTGTTATCATTTTACACTTTTTCTCTTTGCATTTACAAATTTCTTAGGCTTATCTTGAGGTGTTCCCTTATGTTTTTCCATTGCATTTTAGTCACTTAGAATAGGTTAGACATTTAGGATATCACACTATTAATTTGATTAACCATTAAGCACAAAAACATAAATTGAAAGTAGAAACACCATACACATAAGAACACCAGATTTACATGGAAAACCTAATGAGGAAACAACCATAGTCAGGATAAACTCACATTATAAAGAATTCCAAAAACTGGTACAATAGGCTCACTGCCAAAAAGGCTCACTCACAAAATAGGACAGACTATCCAGCAAGGGCTCACTACCACATAATTACAAAGAAAGAAGATAGAATAAAGTTACAAAGAGAAAACTATCTCAATGTAATAGAAAATCCACCACAGTTTGTCTCACTCTTGCAGATATGCTTGAAAGATAGAGTACACCTCCAGCTCACTACCTTTAGGAACTCATTGAAATTTTGCATTGATATTCTCAAACTCACATCACACACACATCTCACATCTTCTTCATCTATATCTTCAACATCTCAATTCATATTTATATCATCTTCAACCTTGAAACCCTTCCAAGGTCAGCTTAAAACTCTTTGCATTCACAAGTTCAAATTAGGTCAGCTCCAAAACATTCTGATGATGGAAGATAAGGATGGTGACCTAAACACACACTTAATGAGGACAAAAATGAGTCCCAACATGTTTAGACACTTTTATATAAACATTACAAGTAGTGTTTAACAAAAGGTTGTCCAACACCAATGAAAACACCTAAAACAATTGAGTATACACATCCTTGGCTTAGTCCAAACCTTCTGAACAACAAAATTTGCTTGAACATGATCTAGAATAAGTAGTGAACACTTTGTGAATTCATCTAGAACCTTAGTAGCAAACTTCACCTGAAGAAGATGATCATTTTGTACATTTGAATAACTCTATTAAAAACTGTAATAAGCTTTAACTTTGAAATTCATCATCAATAACTCAAAATATCTAATCCTTTTCGTGTATGCAAAAGAAAAGCATCATAAATTATCCTTCAAAAACAAAAGTATTGAAACCAAGATGGGGAGAAATCCAGAGCAAATAGATTTCTCCTAGACCACAACCAAAAAAAGTAAAATGCATAGTTCACACTTTGATGAAAATATCTCATACTGTACAATGATTTGAAAGCCCAAATTCAAGATATAGAAACTGCTAACAATCTTGAACATCATGTTAGAATTATACAAGCATGTAGCATCAACACAGAAGAAATCTGAAGCACAACCTAGAGCACATTCTAAGCATCTACACAACACTTTTTTTCCCTATTTACCAAATTTTCTCAAAATCACTCGGAAACCAAGTACCAAAGATATCATTCAACTCATTACATCATTCCAGCATATCTCATACATTGCAACATAAATATAGTTCCATGTACTCATAACAAATCTTCAATACCTCAACTATACATGCACACTCTACATCAATCTTTTCTTTTTCAAAATTTTCTCAGTATCCTCAACATATACAGCTAATAAAATCTTCCTCAATGCCTAGATGACAACAACAACTAGTTGACATCAACACCTTCATATTTACAACACTTACGTTTTTGAAGGGGCACAAGTTTTCCAAGTTCCATTCTTTAGTAATGCATCATATTCCTCTTTCATGGCTTGTGAACTCATTCCTTCTTCCCTCTAGATTGCTCATATGAGATTGGGTCAAATTTATTTTTAAAACATTTTCCATGAGCGCACTACAATCACTTCCTTGTCATTTTGGGCTTTGTCTATAAATATCTTCAATACTCTTTGTCTTCTATCTAACTAGAAGTTCTTATTCTTCATCACTACTATTAGTTATATCATTTTCATTAGTAGTAGTGCTCTTATCATCATTGTTAATAGAGTTTTCATTTTTTTGTAAAATATCAGAAATGTGGAGATAATTGGTGGTTGTAAGTTGTGAATATTCATCAAAATTTACATATCTATTAATAAATATTTTTTTTGTTTCAAAATCATACAATTTGTAACCATTTGACTCTTTAGTATAGTCCATAATATACACTTTTGAGTTTTTGGTTCTATATTTTACTTATTTTCTTTTGGGATGTGAGCCCAAACAATACACCCAAATACTTTAAAATACCCAATGTGAGGCTTTCTTCCAGTCCATGCTTCTTTAGGAATGACAATTGTGAGTGATCTTGTGGGAATTCTATTCACAATATATGCAAAACAAGAGATAGCCAATCCCCAAAACTTATTATGCAAAATTTTAAATGCAACATAGAATGGGCCATTTCTAAAAGAGTTATATTCATTAATTCAACTACTCCATTTTGTTGAGGGGTATATGGAACGGTTCTTTGTACCTTAATGCCATATTTTTCACAAAATTATTCAAATGTATAATTGCAATATTCACCCTCATTGTCTATCCTTAGGCATTTAATTCTTTTTTTGCTTTGGTTTTCAACTAATGACTTAAACCTTTGAAATAACTCAAATACTTCACTTTTTCTTTCGAGAAAATAAACCCATACTCATCTACTATAATAATCAATAAAAGTGAGAAGGTACCTAGCCCCTAAGATAGAAGGATATTTTGGTTCACATAAATCACTATGAATGAGTTGTAGTGGATGATTGGCTCTGCATACTTTGCCGGAGTAAAAAAAGTCTCATTAATGTTTACTAATTAACTTATAATAACCATTGATTGAACATAAAATTATATTTGATTCTTATTGGATTATTACATAGTTTTGGTGGTCAATATTGCACAAAATATTAGAGTGTACTACAACTCCCAAATGGAAACACATTTGTAGAAATTTCTTACCCATTTGACTAGGTCAATTTTCTCTTCAGACTATTTAAAATCTTCAAGTTTCCTACAACATGTGATCTAGCAGAACCACCCCAAAGCTTGGACAAAGCCTAACAACTCTTTAAGATTCTCTAGTTGACTGCATAGGGTAGTGATGATCCCTAGTAATTGTCATTAAATTTCCTTAAAGTACTATTTTTCATGCTTTGCTAATGGTTGTATGTTAATTGAGAATATTTTTGTGTACAGTCTCTCCAACTTGGTTAGGGTGGACAAATTTGGAAACAATCCACTTAGATTGTTACCATCAAGAGAACTGCAGACATGTGGCACCAATAATAGATTAGTCAAACCATCTGGATGCCAGATTTAACAAAAATTTTAAGTTATAAAAACTATTGACCCCCATATCTTGGATACACCTACTATACATAAAAAAAATCATATATAATTGGGTATTTATGTGTCTTGATTGGTAAATCAGACAGTGCTACTTAATCCAAAAATGACATTATTGAGGATAAGAAAAATATAGTGCAACGTGTATATCACTGACACCTTGCGTATTAATACGCAACTTGTAGTTGTTGCAATGTCTGATAGTGATTTTATAAACTAGGACATATATATTTAATAATATATATAAAATAAGCCCATATATATCCTTCTTGAGGCGCCTATTTTAAATATATATATGTTCAAATTTTCTTAAAAAAATATTATATCATGAATATTTAGAATATTATAATAAAAAATATATTATTTCTTGAAGTTTTAGTTAGGATTAGGGTTAGGGTTAAGGTTAAGAGATTTATTTAGAGTTAGGGTTAGGTCTAGAGATTTAGTTAGGGTTAGGGTTAGAGTTCAATGAGTGTTCATTTTATGTTAGGGTTTAATAAGCTTAACTATATCTCTAACCCGAATCCTAACCTAAAACCTAGACCTAACTATATCTCTTAACCCCAATGTAACCATAATCTTAACCCTAAACTTGATCGAGAACATAACTATAACCCTAATCTTGATAACCTTAACCCCAATTATTAACCCAACCCTAACTATATCTATTAACCATAAACTTGACTACAAACCTAAATGTAACCCTAATTAATGCTAACCCTGACCCTTATTTAGATACAAACCTTGACTCTCATCATAATGTTAACCATATTTCTAAAGCTAACTATATCGCTTAACCCTAACCCTAACCCTAACTATATCTCTAGCCATAATCCTAACGTAAACCCTAAGCCTAACTATATCTCTCAAACCTAACCTAACCATATTCCTAACCCTAAACTTGATCCAAAACATAACTATAACCCTAATCCTGATAACCTTAACCACAATTATTAACCCAACCCTAACTATATCTATTAACCCTAAACTTCACCCTAAACCTAATTGTAACCCTAATCCTCATGCTAACTCAAACCCTAACCCTAAGCGTCATTGAACCTTAATTGGACCCTAATTCAAATCCTAATTGAATTGCAACCTTAACCCTAAATGAACACTATCCATAATTAGACTCCAACCATAAAAAGAATTAAAATCTAACCCTAATTTAATCCAAACCTTAATTGAACTCTATCCCTAACACTAACCTTACACTAATTCAACCTTAAGTATAATCTAAAATTAAATTTAATTCTAATTGAACACTAACCCTAATACAATCTTACACCTAACCTTGATCATAACCCTATTTGAAACCCAATTGTAAACCTAACCCCAAGCTTTATAATAGAATCTTACCCCTAATTGAATCCTAGTCCTGACCCTTACCCTAACTCTAAGCCTAGTTGAACCCTAATGCTAACACTAATCCTAACCCTATTTGAACCCTAACGTTAATTGAACTCTAACCTTCATGGAATTGTAACTATAATTGAAGCCTAACCCTAATCCTACTCCAAAATCTTATCCTAATTGAACCCCAAGTGTAATTAAAGCCTATCCAAAACCATAATTTAACCCATGTATTCAAATCTTGTGAGGTTTATTTATTTAGTATTTCTTATTGATTTATATTTTAAATATTTGTTTTATTTATCTATGTGATTAAATCTTGATTTGTCTTAAATATTTTCTTTATTTATTTGATCAATTATTTTTAATTTTTTTTTATTTAATTATTTGTTTTTTTTAATTTATTCAAATCTTTGTGGTCATTTTTTATTTATCTTTAATTTTACCCTAACACTAACACTAACACTAACCCTTACCCTAAATGAACACTATCCATAATTAGACTCTAACCATAAAAAGAAATAAAATCTAACCCTAATTTATTCCAAACCTTTATTGAAATCTAACCCTAACACTAACCTTACACTAATTGAACCTAACTATAATCCGAACGTAAATTTAATTCTAATTGAATCCTAACCCTAATAGAATCTTACACCTAACCTTGATCATAACCCTATTTGAGACCTAACTAATTAAATCCTTGTCCTAATCCTTACGTTAACTCTAAGCCTAGTTGAACCCTAATGCAAACACTAATCCTAACCCTGTTTGAATCCTAGTCCTAACCCTTACCCTAACTCTAAGCCTAGTTGAACCCTAATACTAACACTAATCCTAACCCTATTTGAACCCTAACCTTAATTGAACCGTAACCTTCATTGAATTGTAACTATAATTGAAGCCTAACCCTAAATCCTACTCCAAAATCTTATCCTAATTGAACTCCAAGTGTATTTAATTTTATTGAAAACCCTAATTTAACCCATGTATTCAAATTTTTGTGAGGTTAATTTAATTAGTATTTCTTATTGATTTATATTTTAAATGTTTGTTTTATTTATCTTTGTGATTAAATTTCTGATTTATCTTAAATATTTTCTTTATTTATTTCTCTTTGATTTAATTCTTTCGTCAAACTAAATGATTTTTCCAATATAAATTATCAAAAAATTATCCAAAAAATGTTTTTTTTATTCAAGGGTAAACGCTTTTGACCCAGGGTTTGAACCTTGGTGGCAAGAACAACAATGCCACCTATAAACCATCACACCATGCCAATACCGGCACTCTCTACTGTATATTTCAAATTATTGGTCTTCTATATTTAAAAACATATTTTAAAAATAATTATTGAACTACAAACATTATTTTATCAATATATAGAATCATAATAGATACAAATAAAAGAATAGTATTTGTGTTAGTTGCAACAGAATAGTGGTGAGACACTTCAACACATTAAAATGGTTTTTTTTTTTAACCTAGCCCACAATGCATTACAATTGGTCCAAACCCACAACAACAAATACTTTCTACATTTTTTCATTATTTTTCATCATTATAGTTTTTTAAATTATAAATTTTCCACAATTTATAATTCAATACACATGTTAAATTTTAAACATAGTACAATAAGAAGAACTAAACAATAAAGAACAATTTTTTAATTTAACTCATAAATTTTCTCAACACCAATTTAAAAATGACTCTAACCTCATTTATTAAACCAAAAAAATTACTCAAACCTCCTTCATATAACCATAAATGCTATGGAAATAAGATGTCAATATCATCATTCCAGATTACCCAACTTATTCTTACAACCAAAACCATTCTTCGAGTGCAAGAGATAGACTTGATAATAAAAACTTCAATTGAAAATGACCTTTTCTTTTGGGTTTATTGAGTGCATTAAATCCCCACTCAAAGGGAGGTAAAATACCTTTTTTTTTATTATGGGCAGAATATATCTATTTAGTTATTGAGTTATACTAACAGTTAATATAATTTACTGGACTAAGTAATTAAATAATTTATTCCGGTGCAGTAAAGAACAAGCTCACAGATAGAGACTTTCCGCATCAGACGAAGGCGACATTCATTCGATACTCACGGTAGCAGAACCATCGCGGTCTGAGAAGAGTCAATCCATTCCAGAAACAGTTCGCATCATACATTCGCATCTGGCGCTGAAAACGACGGGACTCCATTTATCGCCAGACCTGGGAATTCTGACATATGGTTGAGACACGCAAATCACTCAGGAATCTTGTATATGCACAATGATATTTCTCAAAGATTTTAATGTATCGAACTCTCTACTGATAATTGTTGGTGATCTTTCGAAGTATTTAAATTCCCTATCTGCGTTAAGAACTTACAGTTCAGTCGATGGTTTTATGAATGAAAATTTCTAAGTATGTTGTGCAGTTATAAACCCGTTATCTCTGTGTATCCAGAATTATCTGCGTGATCAAACTCTATTAATGTATCTGAATTTACAAACTTCAAATAATATCAACGCGTTTTATTTCTTGATGCGCCGGTTGTATTCGGATATCAATATTCAATTGCATATATTGTCTGAACTTATATAATATGCCATAGCTTATTTATAAAAGAAATTTTAAAAAATCCCCAATTCTTGTGAGTTGTTTCAAAGACAATAAATGGGGATAGGAAAAATTCTTACCTCTGTACTATCTAGGATTTTTTTGTTTTATATTAACAATAATGTTTACACACTATTCGTGATTTATTGTACTTCAATGACTATTGCAGTTAGTTTGGCTTGCGTTAACCGATCTTGAATTTGGTGTTAATGTTTCATTTGTTTTAAAAACTAGTAACATCCTATGGGTGTTTTTGGTGGAAAAATGGAGGATAGAAGATAGAAAACTATTGAGAATAATAAAAGGAGGCAAATTGAAGAAATCAATACAATCTGTACAAATAATTGTGTTGATTAAGACACTAATTTGGAATAAGAGATGTCCATTAAAACTTAAAAAGTGTAAATTTTTGGCGTTCTATTAGGCGTCAAGAATTATAGATGACAACAAATGGATGAATCTAAGGCACTTCAAGATTTAGACTAAAATTTAGAGTTCAATTAGGGTCAATCTTAAGGTTAGGGTTGGTGTGAAAGTTCAATTAGGGTAAGCATTAGTGTTAGGATTAGGATTAGGGTTCAATTCGAGTTACAATTTAACTAAAATTAAGGATATAGATAGTGTCTAGTTCAGGATTAGGGTTAGGGTTAGAGATAGAATTATGATTGGGTTACGGTTAGGGTTAGACTTAAGATTATGAATATTGTTGGGGTTTGCATTACAATTAAGTTTACCTGCTTAGGGTTAGGCTTAGAAATAGGGTCAAGTTTAGGGTTGAGGTTACTGGTTAGATAAAGAATTATGATTAAGGTTAGGATTAGGGTTGGGGTTAGAGTTAGGATTAGGATTAGGGTTAGAGATATGTTACCATTAGAGATATTGTTGCTATTAGGGTTGGGTTAGGGTTAGAGATAGAATTAGGATTAGAGTTAGGGTTTGCATTAGGATTAGGGTTAAGTTTAGGGTTACGTTTAGAGATAGGGTACAATTATAGTTAGGGTTAGGGTTAGAGAAATAATTAAGAACATGGTTAAGATTAGGGTTAGAGATGAAATTAGGATTAGAGTTAGGGTTAGAGATAGGGTTAGGGTTAGGATTAGAGATAGAATTAGGATTAGGGTTAAGGTTATGGGTAGAATTATGATTAAGATTTATGTTAGTATTAGAGATATAGTTAGGGTTAGAGATAGTGTTACGATTAGGGTTAGGGTTAAAGATAAAATTAGGATTAGAGTTAGAGTTTGTATTAGGATTAGGGTTAAACTTAGGGTTAGGGTTAGAGATAGATTACAATTAAGGTTAGGGTTAGGGTTAGGGTTAGGGTTATGGTTATGGCTAGATATAGTGTTAGAATTAGGGTTAGGGCTAGAGATGGTGTTAGGATTAGGATTAGAGTTAGGTTTAGGGAACTAGAGATAGAATGAGGATAAGCACTGGGATTTATGTTAGGAATAGGGTTAAGATCAAGAATAGTGTTATGATTATTGTTAGGGTTAGAAATAGGGTTATAATTAGTGTTAGGGTTAGGGTTAGGATTATGATTTAGATTAGGGTTAGGCTTAGGATTAGGGTCAAGGTTAGGGATAATTAGGATTTGAATTAAAGGATTAGGGTTAAAAATAGAACTAAGATTAAGGTTGGGTTGGGGTTAGTGTTAGGATCAAGGTTAGGGATATGGTTAGGATTAGAGATAGGGTCAAGATTAGGGTTCGAGATAAAATTAGGATTAGGGTTAGGGTTTCTGATAGGAAATTAGCTTTATACTTATGTTTAGGGATGGGGTTTGCAATGGGATTAGGGTTAAAGATAAGGTTAGAATTAAGGTTAGAGTTAGAGTTAGAGATAGAATTAGGAATATTATGGTTAGGTTTGCATTATGATTAGGGTTACTTGCTTAGGGTTAAGGTTGTGGCTACAAAAAGTTATGATTAGGGTTAGAAATAGGATCGGGATTGGTGTTATGATTAGGGTTAGGATTAGAGACAAGAAAAAATATAGCGATAATGTTAGGATCAGGGTTAGGGTTAGAGATATAATTAGGATTAGATTTGGGCTTTGTGTTGTGATTAGGGTTAATCTTAGGGTTAGGATTAAACATAGGGTTAGAGTTAATGATATAAGTTAATTGTTTAGATTAGTGTTAGGGTTAGAGTTAGGATTAGGGTTAGGATTAGAGTTAGGGTTAGAGATGGGGTTAGGGTTCTAGGGTTAGGTTTAGGATTAGAGATAGCATCATGATTATGGTCAGGGTTATGATTAGAGATAAAATTAGGATTAGGGTTAGGGTTAGAGATAATGTTACAACTAGAGTTAGGGTTAGAGATAAAAATAGGATTAGAGTTAGAGTTTATATTAGGATCAGGGTTAAGCTTAGGGTTAGGGTTAGAGATAGGTTACAATTAAAGTTAGGGTTAGGGTTATATAGTCTGTTAGAATTAGGGTTAGGGCTATAGATGGTGTTAGGATTAGGATTAGAGTTATTCTTAGGGAACTAGAGATAGAATTAGGATAAGTATTCAAATTTATGTTAGGAATAGGGTTAAGATCAAGAATAGGGTTATTATTAGTGTTAGGGTCAGAAGTAGTAGGAATAGGGTTAAGATCAAGAATAGGGTTATTATTAGTGTTAGGGTCAGAAGTAGAATTTTAGCTAGGGTCAAGTTTGAGGTTAGGATTAAAATTTATTTAGGGTTACAATTCAATTAGGGCTCTAAGATAAATCTTGGTGTTAGCATTAGGGTGAAGGTTGGGGTTAGGGTTAAATTAGGGCTGGGGTTTTTTAATAAGTCTTAAGGTCAACATTAGGGTTAAGACTAGGGTTATGATTAGGGTTAGGGTTAGGATTAGGGTTAGGGTTAAATTAGGGTTTGAGTAATGGTTTTGGTTTAATTATGGTTACAATTAAATTATGGTTAGAGTTAGGATTGGGTTCAATTAGGGTTAGGGTTAAGGTTAGGGTTATAGAATAAAGCTAGGGATAAAGTTTAGGGTTAGGTTTGGGGTTAGGGTTAGGACTCAAGTAGGGTTAGGTTATAATTTAATTAAGGTTCAACACAATTAGGGTTAGGGTTAGGGTTAATGTTAGGTTAGGTTAATGGTTCAAATAGAGTTAGGTTTTAATTAAGGTTAGGGTTAGAGTTCAATTAGTACTATAGTTAGAAAGGGTTACCATTACGATTAGGGTACTTGTGTTAGAATAAGAAATATGAACAGAGGTAGAAGTATAGTGAGGGTTAGAATTAGAATTAGGTTATAATTAGGGTTAGGGTTAGAATTAGGATAAGGGTCACAAATCAAGTAGGGGTAGGGTTGTAGTTTAATTAGGGTTAGGGTTAGAGTTAGGGTTATAGGTTAGGGTAATGGTTCAACTAGAGTTAGGTTTTAATTAGGTGTAGGGTTTAATTAGTATTATAGTTAGAAAGGGTTGCCATTAGAATTAGGGTTATTGTTAAAATATTTATTATGGTTATGGTTAGACTAAGTGTTATAAAGGGTTACCATTAGGATTAGGGTAAGTGTTAGAATTAGAAATATGAATAGAGGTAGAAGTATAGTGAGGGTTAGAATTAGAATTAGGTTATAGTTAGGGTTAGGGTTAAAATTAGGATAAGGGTCACAAATCAAGTAGGGGTAGGGTTATAGTTTAATTAGGGTTGGGACTAGAGTTAGGGTTAATGTTAGGTTAGGGTAATGGTTCAACTAGATTTAGGTTTTAATTAGGGGTAGGGTTCAATTAGTATTATAGTTAGAAAGGGTTTCCATTACAATTAGGGTTATTGTCAAAATATTTATTATGAATAGAGTTATAAGTACGATTAGTGTTCTAGGATAAATATTAGGATTAAGGGTAGGGTTGGGGTTAGAATTCAACTAGGATTAGAGTTAGGGTTACAATAGCATGGTAGGAGTTAAGATTTAATTATGATTTAATTTTCATTATGAATGATATTTATATTCAATTAGGGTTAAGGTTCAACTAGGGTTAGGATTATCTAATATAATTACAATTAGGGTTAAATTTAGGTGAGGGTAAGGGTTAAGGTTTAATTAGGGTTACATTTTAAATAAAGGGTTTAATTAGGGTTATAATTCTATCTCTAATCATGATCCTCATAAAATTCCAACCCTAACCATAAAGCTAATTCTAAAACTTACCTTAGCACTAAACTCACATTTCCTGGTGTAGGCTGTTGCATCTTTGTGTAGTGTGGGCCAATAATATCATGTATTAAGCACTTTCATAGATGTTCTCTTGGCTGTAAAATGCCCTCCACATGGCTCATCATGACAGGCATGCAAAATGCCCTAGATCTCATCTTCCCTCACACATCTTCTCGTGATTTGGTCAGGTCCTGTATAAAATAAATAGTCTGTAATCCATGAAAATTTAAAACTTTTCTCTACTAGCAATTTCCTTTTGTTTGGTGAGAAGTGTGCTGGAATTTTGTTGGCTGCTAAATAATTGGCAATATCTGCATACCATGGAGTTTGAGCAGCAATAAAAAATAGATGTTCATTAGGGAAGCTATAATCAATTACCTTAGGAGTGTCAGGTGTAGGTTTTTGAAGCCTTGACAAGAAATCAGCCACCACATTAGCTCGGCCTGACTTATCAATAACTGTGATATCAAATTATTGCAACAATAGGAGCCATCTTGCTAATCTGTCAAATATGGCGGGCTTATTCATGAGGTATCTTATTGCTGCATGATCTGTGTAAACAAATATTTGGTAACCAGTAACATAATGCTTAAACTTGTTCAAGGCATAAACAACTACTAGCAATTCTTTCTCTGTGATAGTATAGTTTAATTCAGGGCCTTAAAGGTTTTTGCTGATGAAATATATTGCATGTTCAATGGAATTCTCTTTCTGCTCTAAAACTACCTATATGGAATTATCAGAAGCATTTGTGTGTATATTGAAAGGCAGACTCCACTTCAGTCCTTGAAGAACAGGTTCCTGTGTAAGTAGGTTCTTAAGTTGTAGGAAAGATTTATCACAGGCCTCAGTCCAAGTAAACTCAGAATCCTTAGTCAATAAGGCATATAATGGACTTACTATTTTGCTAAAATCTTTGATAAATTTTCTATAATATCTAGCATGTCCTAAGAAACTTCTAACATCCTTTTATTTTGTAGGTGTTGGCAAAGTTAGAATAACTTCTATTTTTGTAGAATCAACCTGAATTCCTGCTTGAGAGACATGATGGCCTAAAACAATTCCCTCTTGCATCATCATGAAGCATTTCTCACTATTTAAAAACAAATTTTTCTCTTGACATATTTTCAACACTTTTTCCAAATTGGCTAATGCTTCTTCATAAGTAACTCCATAAGTAGTGAAGTCATCCATATAGATTTCCATAGAATCATGAGAAATGTCAGCAAAAATACTGATCACTGCACTTTGAAATGTTGCAGGTACAATACACAGTCCAAAAGGTAAAACAGAGTAGGCAAAAGTACCCTATGAACTGGTAAAAGTTATTTTGTCTTGATCTTCAAGGGTGATTCTAATTTGATTATAGCCACTATATCCATCCAAAAAGGAGAAATACTTTTCCCCAGAAAATGAGTCTAACACTTGGTCAACAAATGAAAGTGGAAAGTGATCCTTTTTGGTTCCTGTGTTCATCTCTCTGTAGTCTACACAAAATCTCCATTTTTCACCTTTTTTAGGGACAATTACCAATAGAGACACTCATTGACTATTTGAAATGGGGTAGATAAAACTAACATCAAGTAATTTCTGGAGCTTTGTTTTAACTATTTCCCTGAGTGCTGGGTTTATCCTTCTTTGAGGCTGTCTAATAGGTAAATATTCTTCCTTAATGTAGATCCTATGAGTATAGAGCTGAGGATCTATTCCCTTCATATCCCAATAATCCCATGGAAAAGCTCTATGTTGATCTTGCAACATTGTGACTAGGGCAGCTTGATGAGATTGAGGCAGCTTATTATTGATGTTTAGATAGCAGCCTGGAAACACTTCTACTTGCTTGATAAGATCATTCATGGAGGCTACTGATAAAGGTGGTGTTTGTATTTCATGTGGAAACAAATTATGATAACTGCCAGAGATTCAGGTGACAGGTTCTCAAAATCTAGTTGTTGTAGGAAACATTGCTAAGGACTACTATTTTTTGCATATGGGCTACTCAGACCAGGGTTAGACTGTAGAATGTGTAAAAGCATGTCATCCTCATTCTGGAGCTGTGAAAATGGATTAGTTTTCAGCATTATTAGGTGGTCCAATGAATTGAATTCTTCAATTTTGTCTCCTAAATCTGGCCAAATTGGTTGAGACAAGTCTAGTTGAGGTTGAGTAGATGGGTATAAAGCCAATTTCTTTCTTGACTGGCCATCAAAAATTCTCATGTCTCCTAAGCGGAATCGTAGAAAAGCATCAACCGTAGCTAACCATGGTCTACCTAAGATAATAGGATATCCTTCCAAAGTTTCGTTAGTGGACAATATAGTGAAGTCTGTTGGGTATTGCCAAGACTCAAGGATGACAATAACATCTTCTACCATTCCATCAGGCTTTACTGTGGAACTATCAGCAAGCTATAGGATGGTAGGTGTAGACTGAATGTTTAAGATATTCAAATACTCCATTGTATTCTTAGTCATTACATTGATGGCTGCACCAAGGTCAATCAAAACATTATTTACTATTTGTCCATTAATATTTATTTGTACCACAGGACTCCCAAGGTCAGTATATTTTGGAATGACTATCTTCCCCAACATAATATCTACTAACTGTCCTAGAACATGGATGGTTTGGGGATCCTTTTTCTTTATTCTTGATTTCTTTAAATAGGCCTCCTTAATGGCTTTTCCATAAATTGGGACATTTTTAATGGCTTGGAAAAGGGGAATTTGAATGTGTACATTCTTCAGCTGATCCAAAATATCAAAGGTAGGTTCTTCCATAGACTTTGATGTAGGAATTTGCAATCTCTGAGGAAAAGGCGGTTTGGCCTGATGCTAGGCTCCTTAGAAACAGTATCTGATATAGGTATATGTTCTACAAGTTCAGTAGGTTACTCAGAGGCAAAATCTGAAATTTTTGTAATTATAGGTGACTGTGGAGCATGAAGTGTAGTTCCATATTTGAGATGGATATCATGAATATTTAGGGCATAAGATGGATATTGATTGGCTTCTGCAAAATGCATAGGCTATTGTTGTTGCTGCTTATTATTAGGATTTGGTAATGGTTGAGCAAACATAGGGGTTTGTTTTGGAGGGTGATTATTTGCTGCAGGTGCTGCAGGAGATGGCATGAGAGCCAAAGGTTGTGGCTACTGAGGCTGCAGGGAGCCAGGTGATTGGTTCTGCCATTGTTGTGGGCTTCTCCATTGAGGATTTTGCTACCAGTTACCTGGGGGTGGAGTCCATTGTCCTTGTGGCTGCTACGAACCTCCTTGAGGAAATTGCCATTGAGGACTCTGATAGTTAGGCTAGTGAGGTTGAGGGGTATTCCAAGGTGGTGTTGGGCCATAGGTGGGTTGCCATTGGTTATTGTAATTAGAATAAGGATTACCAAAAGTCAAAGGATCTTGAGGCATACCTTGTCTTTGAGCCCATGGTCACCTTTGTGCGATGAAGAATACTCGGTCGTCATCACCGTCTACCATCTTAAAGTCGGTAGGTAACTTCTTAGCCTCCAGGTTAGCCACCATCTTACATCTGTAGTCCCGTTTCTTCTGTCTATAATGTGGACAGAACTCAACCAAGATTGCTTCAACTTCTTCATTTTTTTCGCACTTTTAGAGTATCCAATTGTGTAGCCATATTGTTTATGATATCCTGCTTGAAATCAGAGAAAAAATTTGTGATTTCTATCTGTGAAACTCCACTAGTAGGAGAATTTCCCACTGTGGCTTGATGACCTCTACCCTTCTTAACAATTTCTCAAGAGTAATTGAGACATATTTTCTTGATATCATCTCAAGGTAGTTAGGTTATATCACCCCCTCCCATCAGGTCTAGGGCATCTATACAGGTATCACTAATTCCTCTTAGGAAGAGTAGTTTTTGAGACTCTTCATTGAGGATATGGTCTGAATTCTTTTTCAGGGAAAACAAGAATCTTGAGATATAGTCTTCCAGGCTTTCATCCTCCTTTTGTTGAATTCTGAATATGTCATCCCCCTTACTACCACTTTTACAATATTCCTTATATTTCTCAAGAAATTTTGTTTGCATGACTGCCCAACTATCAACAACACCTCTTCCCAAACTCATGAACCATCTAAGAGCTCTTTCCTTCTAATTAGAAGGAAACAACTTCAGCCCGTGAGCATCTGAAGTGTAATCATAGCTACGACAGAGGATGTCAAATTCGAACAAGAAAGTGTCTGGGTCCTCTATAACTAGTCCATAGAACTTGGGGAGTAATGAAGAAGGAGTATTTTTAAGGTTATCATTATCTTGCTAAGAAATGATGGGAAACTCAAAAGCAGGAGGTTGATTAGGTGGATTTCATGCCATATTTCCTTGATGGAGTATCAGAGCAAATGGATTTTCTTCAGGTTCTTTGTCAGCTGGGTCAAATGGAAATTCAACAAACATGTTTTCAGCAATTGGATTGATATCTTGGTCTCCTTCTCCCTCAAATAGATTATAATCTAGTTCAGGATTGTTATTAATGAATGGAAGGTCAGGGAGGAATCTTCCCAGAGCATCTCTTCTTCTATGCATGCAATAGAATGAATGGTGAATTGAAGGAATTTGAAAATTCTTGAATAACAGACTAAACTACTACTAACAATGACTTATGATAGGTTCTTAGCTTGACACCATCCTCGACAATGGCACCAAAAATGGTCACGCCCACAAAAGGATATAAAAGTCACAACAAATCCTAACCTGGGAATTGGACATTCCAGCAGGCGACTAACATCTTCTTATGGTCATTCATTTACTTTGTCAAACTAGGGAACATATACTTGATATGGAGCGGCATTGTATGTGCAGTAAGAACCAATTTTAGTCATGATTTATCATAAATAAATGCGTGAGAGGAATTTTACTCATGCTACAAGAATGTAACGCGAAGCCTTTTAAACTTAATCAAAGCAAAAACAAGAACAACTATAACTGAGAGACAAACTATGAACTCGACTTATGTTGCAGGAACAAACACAAGGATGGATTCCCGATGTTGTAGGAACAATATAAGACTGAGTTTGTACTAAAACTTTCAAGAACAAAATCTAACTTATGATCAATAGGAAATAAACGACTAACTAATCTAACTACAGATACTTTCTAAGTGGCCCCCCTTAGCAAGCATCAACTAACTATGCAAGAGTTGAACTTAAAACTTCATTAGCTTTTATTCATGAACTTGGAATGATATACATTGTTCTACTCATATAAAATATTAACTTAGGAAAACCATCTCTTCTTAATAATACCAACTCTTACATACTCTATTTCTTATTATCATACTAACTCTTACATGTTATTCCTCTATATTTGCTATGCTATGCTTGTCATGCTTGCTCACTTGCGTAGGAGGAACATTTATTTAAACCAGAAAAACAACTAACTACTTAACAGAGAAAGACATGGACATAAATATCCTGAAACCGAGGAACAAACTTCACATAAATGAAAGCATATCTGTTCAACTCGATCCAGGGAGAAGATTTAGCATTCCACTCTTTCTAGATTAAATGATCATTCGGTATCTTCCCAATGACCCAGACAGAGAGTCTTTGCTGGAACAACTTCCTCGAAATCATGTAGGAAATGGACTTTACTATAGGGCCGAGATCTGCTGCGCTTGACTCGATCATGCTCCCTTCAACTACCTGTGATGCACATGGTGACAGAGGAAAAAGAAGGCATGCATGGCAAACAACACGGTATATCTATTAATCACATATTAAATCTATCACATTATTCAAAAACCATATGCATTATATCAGTCATTTGGGAAGTCAAATAATGTAATTAATAAGACACATAGAGATGTTAGGCTGCAGGAATGTAGGAATGTATTGCTATAGGATACTATGCATGTTTAGTTAAAGAGTCTTTAATAAAAAAAGTTAAAACATCTATTAGCAGTAAAAGTAGTGATATTAAAAGTACATTATGATACTCAAATTATGAGCATATCATGAGCTCATCAGTACCTTTGGCCTCCTTAGAAATTTCTTTTTCTTTCTCTTTTTTTTTCATAGTTATTTGATAACAAATGATCTTGGGAAGATGTAGGATTGAGGAATCAACACCAACATTATATTAGAGCTATATATTTATGATTTCCTTTGTTTTCATTAAATGATCAAATGTTGCATCCCAACTAAAAATGAACCCACCACTATATTCAAAACATCCTAAAAATATAATATCACGAAACAAATGAAAAAATTAGAGTCCACAAGAAAATATAAATGGATTGAAGAATAGCTTGAAGAATTAAGATTAGTCTTCCCTCATCATCTATTGGTGGAAAATGAATGGAAAGAACAATGTGCATACTAACTTCTTTAATGAAATAAGAGACGTGGAAAATTTATGAATTATACAACACTCAAGATGTTCTAACACGTATGAAACCTCTCCTACTTTCTTGATGATTTTATAGGGTACATAGAATTTAGCTTTGAGCTCTTATTTCACACTTCTCTTGGTGGAAGATTGATTATATGTATGCAATAATTACACCATCTCTCCCACTTCAAATTTTATCTTTGCATATTTCCTATATACTTAAATATTTTATTAGTTTTGTGCTTGTTGTTAACTTCCCTTCAACACTATCATTGTAACTTAGCTTTTTTTAGCCAAGTCATCTTCTATAACTATTCTGTAATGTCTAAAACATTCTACCAAAAACTGAACTAAGCACATAACACACATTTTAAATTTTCACTACGAACACGAGACTAGCTTACAAAAGTTTATTTCTAATACACAATATAAAAATGATAGTTCCAAAGTAATAATAAAAGTGTGAGATATAAGGTCCAGACCTTTGTCTCGGGGCTCATCTCTAATGGCCTTGCCTAAATGATGCATAGAGGCCTTGTATTTTGACATCTTGAATTTACTAATACACACTTGATCAAAAATATAGAATATCTATTGGATATTTGGAATTTCATAACTAACATCCTAACAACTCTCAAGTTAGCCTTGCAAATTTCATTTAACATATCTATCCTCTATAGAACACTACACCATAATCTAATGTTGGAATGATATGTATGTTTATAGTTAAGAATTTAGATTCCACATCTAGGTGTTTGCATAAGGAGATGGAGGTAAGGAATACTTTATATTGTAATAAAACCTATATTCAATGTTTCCTTACTTTAATCTAGGTGTCAATCATAACTAAATACACTATATGCTCCACCTAATCTAGGTTTGTTCTAAGATTTGAGATGTGTATAAAATATATTTTAATTCCATGTAACACCATAAAATGGGACCCCTTATAATTTCTCTTATATATTTTTATAAACTTTAGTGTCCACTCCCTAGTACTTGTGTAGGCTCATTTTAGCCCTTGCATCAACCATTTTCCCCTCTCAGGATGCTAAGGACCCCCTTTTTTAGTAGCTACCTTTATGTCAATTTTGCACCAAACCTTTTACTTTTCTCATTCTCATCCTTTTGTATCATGATTTTTCTAGACACTAATACACTGTGTAAATCTTCGCATGTCATGCTAGTGTCCTGTGGCATTTCTATGTTTAAACAACCATTTTTAGGTGCCTTACCACTTGTCACTTAATTTTGTTGATGGTAACGGCTTGGGACACCTTACATAATGACTTGAGAAGCTTTTTTCCCCTCTTATTCTCTCTTTTAAATTATTTTTTTCACATAATTTGAGTTTTTTTATCTTTTTCCTATCTTCTCTATTGAATTATCTTCTCCTCTCTTGGATATTCTCTTGTCTTTCTATCTTGCTCTCTTGCTTTCTACAACACTCTTAAGTTCTCATGATATTCTTTACACCTCTCTTGGAAAGTCTCTTGTTTGTCATAGCCTTCTCTTTCATTCTTCCTTTGTTTGGCTTCCTCAAGCCTTGCAAGTGATATCTCTCTTATCTTGTTCCTTTGAGTATCTTGAGATTTCTCACATCTCTTGTTTACACATCTATCTATCTCTTTTGTTCATCTATTTTAGCATATATTTTTTTCTCTATCCATCTATCTTACTATTCGTGGAGGTGAGAACACCAAGTTGGGGGTTTGATCGTGGCAATCCCTTAAATAGACCCAACAATTTTCCTCAATATTATGTTTGCAAGTATTGAAGAAAGTTATTTATTGGAGGATTAATAGGAGAGATGTCCCAGTTACCATCCATCATTGAATTTTCACTCACTCCATGCTCACTTAACTCCCCCCACCACAAAAAAAAATAATTGACCCAATAAAAAACTTTATTTAATCAAATAAAAAGTTATAAAAGCACCAATAGATGCTCATAACACAATGTGTAACTGACCAATGTAGGTACTCAAGTACACATACATTTTTCTTTACAATACAAGCCTACTTGCACACAAAAAATATCATTTACAATTTATTAAAAACTTTTATTGTTACAAATATTCACACTTGCAAAAGGTCCCACCCTCAATAGATATTATATTTATAAATACATATGCACACTTAATGGTGCTTCACATGACATAATGACAAACTCTTGTCAACTCTATGGGATGTCAAATGCACATTCTTCCACACACTCTCTCTTAGCTACATGTATTTACTCCATTCCTTGCAGGTACTTGCAAAATTAAATATTGGTGTAAGGCTCCTAAAATAAACATCAAATCCAAATATAATGCATAATTTAGTTAATTCACCTTTAAAAAACCTATGTAACTGGTAGCTACAAATTGAAATGATCGAACAAATTAAAATTTGAAACACAAAATCCAAATTGAATGCATTGAATTGTTAGATTCAAATTACTAAATAAGAGGGAAAGTAGCCAACAACATTCACAATTGTTGGAGTGAAAAAGGAATTCTCTACAAACTATAGAGCATTGATAAGCATCATACTTTAATTACCATAATATGGAAGCACATAACTCCTATTATTATTGATATAAAAGTATAAAATAATCAATAAATAATCTCTACCATTGTATATTTAAAAAGTATAGTGTTAGAAAATTGTAAAATAAAAATGTAATAAAATATATCTCATTTTTCAATAATTTAAAATTTTACTTCTCTAAAGTATAGTTTTTTTTAGAGGCATGCAAAAATGTCATGATCATATAAAAACGCCCAAAATTAAAGGAAGATTGGAATTTGGATTTAGGGTGACTCAAAAGTAATAAAATGTTTTAAGCTATGAGGGAGAAATGCATGAAAATAAAAAATTATCATGTCATAGTTATACCACATATTGAAATATTCTGAATTTTGATTCATCAAACATATATTACTATTTTCAATAACTCGTAATTTTAATTTCTTTTTAAAAACAATGTTTGAAATGAAAAAAAGAATTTACAATTATTTAATTTTAAATTAGATTTGTTGTAGCAAATAGTGGCATGGTGTGATGGTGGAGTAGTTGTGTTATTATTCTTTTCATCAAGGTTCAAACCCCATTGGGGTGGAATGGTTGAGAATTTATATTGGAGATGAGGTCTCTCATTTGTGGCCTTGCAAGTTCATAGATCCAAGTCAAAAGTATCTTAACCAAATTTGACCTATATACTCATTTAAGTCTAATTATATTGGCAGTACATTAACCCAAAATATATGATTTTAAATAATTATTTTAGTACATCCTAAAAAAAACTAGCCTTTATCATCTAGGAACTATAATAATTATGTATATGAAAGCTAGCCCAAAATATATGATTTTAATTAATCATTTTAGTACATCCTAAAAAAACCAACCTTTATCATCTAGGCATTATAATAATTATGTATATGAAAGCTAGAAACAAAATCACATTTTTTTGTACTATTACATTTGTAGTGTAGGGAAAAGTATCCCATTTTCACACTTAATTTGGGAATAATTAATAATAAAATGAGTTTAATTATGCCTTAATTCAGTGTTTCAATGTCTTTTATATTCACATTAAGTTTAGGGCCTTTTAAACTAAATGGAATTAATTGTGCCTTATTCTTGATGTTGTAAGGTATACCTTTACAATTTGACATTAATCTAAGGCTTTATTAATTAATTGAAGTTAATTTTTCTTAATTGGACTATTTAATTTAAATCCAAGCCTAATTAGTTGCAATTTCCAATGGATAAAGTCCAACATTCATAAATTCCATAACACAACACTTAACTTTGGAAGATGTGAGTTGTCACTTAGACCTATGACCCCATTTTTGCATAATATTTAACAATGTTCGATGTGCGTCCTAGGTAATTGGCCTAGGATCTGTTCATCATATGGCAAATGGATCCTCACTTAGACCTAGGACACCTCTTTTAAATATGTTTTTGACGGTATTTTAATGATTTCAAATCTTCCATTCAATGTCAGCTTGTGATATTTTTATTTTGGAAATCAATGAGAAGATATGTATAAATAAGATGTCATTTCACTATGTTCATCCTAAATTTTCAAATGTTCAATTACATGAGCTAAGACTAAATTCAAGAGAATTTTAGGGCATTCAAGGGAAGAATTATTGAATATTATTGCAACAATAAAAGATTCCATTATCATGTCAAAGATCATGCATGGTGTATAAGCTAATATATTGATGTATCATTCAAGGTCAATTCAAGCATATCAAAGGCATTGTTTCTAATCAAGTTTCACGATCAAGATCTACATTCATTAAGGCCACTTCATGCTAGTTTTCAAATTTGTTATCCAAGGCTCCAAATAAGGTTTGGTGAGTTGTTATATAGAATTGTTCATTCATCATTCCTTTATCATTTTATTCATTTCAAGATTTAATTATCAAAACGGGGTTTGACCAAGGAAAACCCCCATTCACCTAGCAAACAAAATTTTAATTCTCTTTGATGTGAGATTGTATATTTTAGGTTGAAGATATTGTGAAGAGAAAAATTGAAGAAAGTTGGAAAGTGGTCAAAATTGCAAGAAAAGTTTTCGAATCACAAAAACTAAGCTACAAGTTCTATTTTTGGCTTTCTAATAGTGAACAACTAGAATTTGGGAGTCTAGACATAGGAGAATAAAACCCAACAATAGATTTTCAAGAACCCTAGCTATGATCCATTTGCAATAGGGTGAATAAGTCCTCAGTGAGGTCTAAAAAGGTAAATTTGGTGATAGGTACATCACTTTCTCACCTTTCTAGAGCTACATTTTGATAATTAGTTGTCTTAAAGTTCAGATCTATCTTCTATAGTACATATTTTTAATGAAATTAGAGAAATAGGTCTATTTTTCATCAATCCACTTTGAACCTCCATTATTTTCCATGGTTCATTATGGTGAACCCAACCTTTTGAACCTGTTACTCCAAAATTTGAAACTCAAAAATTTTCAAACTTTGTGCATTCCTATGTATTTCCCTGAACCTACCAAGCCATGAAAATAATTATTTTTCAAAATATGTATGAGTTGGTACAAATACCTCTTATGGACAGGTTTCTATCCTCATTCCACCCAGTCTCTGGCAAGACTTCACATTTAGATACTTTACCAATTGGAAGATTTAAAGCTTCACATTTTCCTCACCCGCAATTTGTAAATTGAGTCAATTTGAGATTTTTGATGCTGGACCTAACATATTTTCTGGGTTATGCTCGGAACTGTCTAATCATTTTTTTCTCCAATTTTCATGCAAAACGGAGTTGTCAAAAGGAATATATGTTCATTTCTGTTTCTCAGAGATAACATGATTTCAAAGCCCGAGTCTTGAGTTTTCATGAAGTTATTTAAATACTTTTTGAAAGGCATGAATAGTTTCTCGTTTAGTTGAAAAATTTGTCCATCATAAATTCATATGTCCTTTCACTTGAAGAATTGGGAAAAAGTGAACATTATATTTGGAGACTTTATTAAATCCATAGTAGAATCTAGTATTTCAAGGAGGATGACATAATAAAAGTCAAATTTCAATATGTTTCCCTCCTTCCAATATATGGTTCTCAAGTTATGAAAAGTAAGAAACATGAAATCGGAAGGTTTGAAGTTTCAAGAACTCTCGAACTCCAAATAAAAGTTTCAAAATTTCATGGTAGCCGTGACTTCCTGACTCCTATTGTTAGGAATCTTTAGGGTTTTAGAACCTTCTTTCACCAACACCATGATCGCAGAATATGTAGAAAATGATAACGCAATTCATAGATGGCCCATGCAGATGTAAAGCCCAGCTCCTCAGCCTTTGACAACATGCTTTACCAGCAATCAAATTGGAAGCACTCAAATGTGCTGGTCAGACTCAAAATGACATTTGAAAAACATGTAATCTGTGTTGTTTCAATTAGCTCTTTCTTTACATCAACCATTCCAAAACAGGCAGAAAAGCATGGGCTATGTATCGAAGATATATAAACGTTATGGAGGCTTGTTGATATATCTAAACTCTCCCCAGAAATACATGAAAAAGCTTTGAAGAATACAACCTTCCTGTATCGGGCATTTGCAAAGAAGAAACAAAAAATCAATCCTTCAATAGGTTTCTCAATTGCTTGGCTATGCAACATCTTGATCAATTTAGTGAATATTTTTGTGGCATTGAAAGCAGGACTCTTGTTCTCCTTCCATAACTCGTGTGTTTGAGCATGTGTCTGTTGAGATCCATTCATTTATTGCACTAAATTTCCATAGTGGACCTCAGGATTATGGTAGATTTAAAGCAAGATGATGCAATTCCCCAACTTATGTTAGTCTTATGTTTCTTAAGAATTATCCCTCCTTTAGCGTCTGCGATGCTTGAGATTAATATCATTGGACAATAATTATTTCTTCTTATTGCATATACATTTGAAGTTGACTTCAATAGTGGGATGTGGTGATATTGCAATGAATTCAGGGATGGGGTATGGATGATAGAGGGGAGTCCTACACCTTTGGTCTAGAAATAGTGTCTGAATTTCTCCAAAAGAAAGACCTGCATCTTATTTTTCGTGCACATCAGTTTATAGAAGATCATAGCAATACTTAGCAAATATAATGGTGGAAGCCGAGCTTAGTATTGCCTATGTGCGACGGTCTTACCTGGCAGTAGTCTCACACAGATTGGTGAACGAGGAACAAACATTAGTCATTTTTAATGTATGCATTAAGGATAAGTTGTTCAGGGAGAAGCATGAAAGAAGTTACCATTCATTCTTGTCATAAATTTACAGGTACCAACCAAACTGAACTATAGCATGGTCTTCAATTTTGGCACAAATAGGCCAATGAAAACAAGATCTTTGTTGATAAATTTGCGAAGGGAAGTGACTTGTAATTACCTTCAACAAGATAACTTTTAAGAGATTGACATTGATATTTGTTCTTCATCAGTTGCAAGAGGCATTATTGGGCTTGTATTTGGATATGTAACAAGCATGAATTTCCTGAATATTTGCTTGAAACAGGTAGAATGAATCATGTAAGACCTGACTCTACTGTAACATTTTGGGGTTGTGCATGAGGGGATCCTTGATTCTAGTGTTGATGCTTATCTCTAATACAAGCAATGAGGGATGGTAAAGAGATTGCAAGATGATAGCACTTGGATGGAATTATTTATTTATGTGACTTCGATTGTCTTCTTGGTGCTAGTAATTGTCATTACCAGAGAAGAACTCAAGCACTACTAGAATGGGATGAAATTGGTTGAGCATTTGTTGTTCAATCAGTATCTAGGTCTCCCATAATTCGTGTAGTTTTGTTTTGGAAATTCTCATCCTGCACCACCCAGATGGCAGTCTATCCGAGTCTGGGCACTCTGGCAGGTGGAGCAGGCCTCACACAAAAAGAAGATTGAAATGTTCTTAGAAAGATCCACTTCCAGTGGCCTTTTAAAGACTTGCAGTCTATCCGTTTGGCTATCAAATATAAACTAGTTATGTAGATGTTGGGATAGCCAGCTTTCCATGTGCAACTGGAATCTTTAAAAGGCTACAACGAATGATGGAAAGTTTCCTTTGCCAGCTAAATTTATACACTCTTCGCCGCTAATGAAGGAGCTTTATGTAGCACTCAATTTTACCTGAAGATGGAATGGGAATTGTTAAAGGATTACATAGCATACAATTCTGAATAGAGCACATGATAGGAAGTTGAATACAGGTGTTCATTTCCTAAAGAAGTTTGCAAAATAGGCCTGATTTAAACTTATTATGAGTGTAATGTTGGAAGCACAAAAACTTCAAACATGTTTGATGGGACCCTCCTTATGAAAGTAATTTATATTGGTAAACCATGGTGTCAAGTAAATTAGTATATTATTTTTTAATTGGAAGATTAGTTTATAAATCAAAGGAAAATCAAAAGTCAGTTTAGAAAAATATGTTACAGGAAGGAAAAGATAATTTGTTTTTAATTGATCTTTGTAAAAGGGGAGGATCATTTTTTTTTTTTTTGCTATTCATGGAAGGAAGGAGCAGTTTAGTTTTCTTTTAAACATAATTTTATTGTACAAGAAGAGGGAGTCTGTGAACTCTCATTTTGATGTTGAGGAAATAAAGAGGATTTCTTTGATCTGAGAATCAGTTAATGTTTTCTTTTCATTGAAATGAACTTTGGGTCTTTGTAATTGTTCTTTCATATTTCACCAGTCATATTAGGTTGTGTAGATGTTTATTTCTAAATCTTTGAATTTAAATTAATCCATCTATTGGAGGTACTCTATTGCTCATCCTTTTCTTGAGTATCATTTGTGGGTGTGAGATAAGGGGGCTTTGTATCAATTGTTTGCTTTCGCTTAAACTTGAATTTAAATCTTTTGCATCTACTTTCATGGTTATGGGTAGGTGTTGATTTCTTGTTTTGCTTTCCGGTTAAAAGCATACCCTATATTTTCCATTCATTGCATATTTTTCAAAGGTAGTTATGCCTTGTAAAATAAGAAAAGAGCACTTGAAAATACTATTGCAAGTGACTCAACTGTTGGTACTATTTATTCTTCCTCTTGGGAAATCTGAGTCATTTATGTCATTCATTTTTTAAGGAAAAAATTGTTAACTAATAGATTTTTGGAAACTCTACTAGGGAAGAAGTGGCAGGTGCTTTGTTCTCTCAATTTGAAGGTGCCTCCCCGAGGACAGAGGTTGGTGACTCTGTGTTTATGAAAAATCTTTGTGATAGAAAAATTCCTATGTTATGACATGGCTTTGGTAGCAACCCAACCATGGGGAACTCAAATTGGACCTTTGGCTTTGCCCCAATACTTAGTCTTTCCTGAAAGATCAAGAAAGCACTTTCCAAAGTTTGCTAGAGATAAGAAACAAGATCCTTAAGATTATATGAAAAATTCATTATTTCTTGTGGGATCCTTGGAGTTCAAGTAGAAGATGTGTTTTTATGCATGTTTGTTGAAAGCCTCATAGGAGACATTGCAAAATGGTTTGAAAATTTGGAGTATGGATGCATTACTAGCTGGGACAGTTTGAAGGTGAGGTTTCTTGGAAGATTTAAGCATGTAGTTGATATATATACATTGTTGATTCAGTTTTTCCAAATAAAGAAGAAAGAAGGTGAAACTATTAGAGAGTTTGTGGAGAAATTTAATCAGACTTTAAAACAAATTCCTCAAAATGAGCAGCCAAATGAAAGTATTTAGTTATGTGTATTTATTTCTGCCATGGACCCATAAGTTAGTTTTCATTTGAAAATAAGTAAAGTACAAAATTTGGAGGCTGCACAAACAATGGTCGTTGATATTGAGGATGACTTGATTTTGTCAAGGTTATTTAAAGAAAAGGAATGTATGAGTGATTTTAATACAAAAGCTTCAAATTCTGAAATAGCTTTTAATCAAAATTTTTATTTTAGAAAGGAAACCTCTATTGCAAAACAATTTTGTTAAAGAAAGAGAAAGACAAATCTCTCTTATATCCTCTCATGAAAATCTGACAGTACTTGATAAAGCAAGCATCCCAACACCTTCTGCTATAGGAATTTATTATTTACATGATGAAGATAAAAATTCAGAGCCTGTCTTGACATGCATACAAACCAACAATATTGAACTATCCTGCAATTCATTAGTAGATTCTAATATTACTTTTATTTCTAGTTGGTGCTTGGATAGTTTGAAAGAGGACTTCTTATGTGGAGTTGAAGATGAAAATGGCCACATCACAGAAGTTGGGATAGATGCATTCAGTTGCAGCTCTGGTGACATAAAAGAAGGTATGAATACAACATCATTTGAAGCTCTCAATAGGAAGCATGAAGATTTTAAGAGCTCATTTTAGTGCACTATATTTTCCTATGGGATTTTGTGAAACTTCAAGAGTAAGAGATAATCCTCTTTTTGAATTTTCTAATTCTTTTGAGGAAGATTGTATGAAGCCATTTATTTTTCTTTCTAACAATGATGTTGAACAAAATGAGTCTACTTTTAATAAGTAGAGGATGAACCATCAAGCTAAAGATAATATTCCATGTGAGGAAAAGGTTTTCCTTCAAGAAGATAAATTTCCAGCCAGCAAGAATGCAAAATTTGGGGCATTGGACAATGGTTAGATGAATAAAATAAAGGGTATTTTTGTTGATAATGATGAGCCATGTATTCCTATAAGTATCCCATTTGAAGTCATAGAAATAATAAATCATGTTCCATATATTTTGATGAAGGATTGTTGTTTGGGCATGATTGTGTACTTACAAAGTTCCTACAATCTATTAGTTGATGTCTCATACCACAACAGTTACATAGTGGCGGTTACTCCCATCCTCATTATGTAGCCACAATTCTCTTTTCCACGTAGTGAGTCCTATTTCTCTTAGCCCTACTATTTCTCTTAGCCCTACTTTTGTGCATTCCTATGTATATCCCCGAACCTACTGAGCCATGAAAATAATTATTTTTCAAAATCTATATGATTTGGTACAAATCCCTCTAATGGACATGTTTCTATCATCATTCCACCTAGTTTGGCAAGACTTTACATTCAGATACTTTACCCATTGCAAGATTTAAAGCTTCACATTTTCCTCACCCACAATTTGCAAATTGAGTGAAATTTGGGTTTTTGTTGTTGGAACTGAAATTTTTTCTGGGTTATGCTCAAGAGTGTCTAATCATTTTGTTGTCCAATTTTCATACAAAATAGAGTTGTCAAGAGGAATATATGTCATTTTCTATTTCTCAGTCCTAGCATGATTTCAAAGCCCAAGTCTTGATTTTTCATGAAGTTATTTAAATACCTTTTCAAAGGCACAAATAGTTTCCCATTCAAATGAAAAATTTGTCCATCACAAACTCATATGTCCTTTCACTTGAAGAATTGGGAAAAATAAAATATTACATTTGGAGACTTTATTAAAACCATAGTAGAATCTAGCATTTCATGGAGGATGACTTAATAAAAGTCAAATTTCAATATGTTTCTCTCCTTTTGATATATGGTTCTCAAGTTATGAAAAGTAAGAAATATGAAATCAGAAGGACTGAAGTTTCAACAACTCCTGAACTCCAAATAAAAGGTTCAAAATTTCATGGTAGCTGTAACTTCCTGACTCCTCTATTGTCAACGATCTTTAGGGTATCAAAACCTTGTTTCACCAACACCATGATCACATAATATGTACAAAATGATAACGCAATTCACAGATGGACCATGCAGATGTAAATCCCAACTCCTCGTCCTTTGATAGTATCCTTCACCCACCATCAAATTGGAAGCACTCGAACATGATGGTAACACTCAAAATGACATTTGAAAATCATGCAATCTATGTTGTTTCAATTAGTGCCTTCTTTGCATCAACCATTCAAAAACAAGTGGAAAAGCATGGGCTATGTATTGAAGATATATAAACATTATGGAGGCTTGTTGATATATCTAAACTCTCCCTAGAATACATGACAAGGATTTGAAGAATACAACCTTTCTGTATCAAGCGTTTGCAAAGAAGAAACAAAAAATCAATCATTCAATGGGTCTCTCAATTGCTTGGCTATGCATCATTTTGATCAATTCAGTGAATATTTTTGTGGCATTGAAAGGACTCTCATTCTTGTTCCATAACTCATGTGTGTTTGAGCATGTATCTATTGAGATCCATTCATTTATTGCACTAAATTGCCATAGTGGACTTGGAGGTTATGGTAGATTTAGAGCAGGATGATGCAATTCCCCAACTTATGTTAGTCTTATGTTTCTTAAGAATTATCCCTCCTTCAGCATCTGTGGTGCTTGAGATTAATATTGTTGGACAATAATTATTTCTTCTTACTGCATATACATTTGAAGTTGACTTCAATGGTGGGATGTGGTGATATTACAATGAATTCAAGGATGGGGTATGAATGATAGAGGGGAATCCTACACCTCTAGTACAGACACAATGTCTGAATTTCTCCAAAAGAAAGACCTAGATCTTATTTTCTATGCACATTAGGTTATAGAATATCATAGCAATACTTAGCAAATACAATGGTGGAAGCCAAGGGTTGCCTATGTGCAATGGTCTTACCTAGCAGTAGTCTCACATAGATTGGTGAACGAGGAATTGACATTAGTCATTTTTAGTGTATGTATTAAGGATAAGCTATTCAGGGAGAAGCATACAAGAAGTTACCATTCATTCTTGTCATAAATTAATAGGTACCAAGCAAACCGAACTATAGCATGGTCTTCTATTTTGGTGCAAATAGGCCAATCAGAATAGGATCTTTGTTGATAGATTTACAAAGGGTAGTGACTTGTAATTACCTTCGATAACATAAATTTTAAGAGATTGACATTGATATTGGTTCTTCATTTTTTGCAAGAGGTATTATTGGGCTTGTATTGGGATATGTAACAAGTATTACTATTGACCTTGTGATTCTAATAGAAGGTAAGGAAGATCATGAATTGCTTGAATATTTGCTTGAAATAGTTAGAATGAATTATGTAAGACTTGAATCTACTATAACATTTTGGGTCTATGCATGAGGGGATCCTTGATTCTAGTGTTGATGCTTATCTCTAACACAAGCAATGAGGGTTGGTAAAGAGATTTTAAGATGATAGCACTATGATGGAATTATTTATTTAAGTGACTTCAATTGTCTTCTTAGTGCTAGTAACTGTCGTTACCCGAGAAGAACTCAAGCACTACTAGAATGGGATAAAATTGGTTGAGCATTTGTTGTTGAATCAATATTTGGGCCTGTCATAACTCATGCAGTTTTGTTTGGAATTCTCATCCTTCACCTCCCAGATGGAAATCTATCCAAGTCTTGACACTCTAGTAGGTGGAGAGGGCATCACACAAAAAGAAAAATGAAATGTTCTAAGAAATATTGGCTTCCAGTGGCCTTTTAAATACATGCACTCTATCCGTTTGGCAGTCAAATATAAACCAGTTATGCAGATGTTGGGATAGCCAGATTTCCATGTGCAACTAGAATCTTTAAAAGGCTACAATGAAGGATGGAAATTTTCCTCTACCAACAAAAGTTATACACTCTTTGCCGATAATGAAGGAGCTTTCTGTAGCACTCATTTTTACCTAAAGATGGAATGGGAATTTTCAAAGGATTACATAGTATACAATTCTAAATAGAGCACGTGACAGGAAGTTGAATACAGGTGTTCATTTCCTAAATAAGTTTTTAAAATATGCCCGATTTAAAACTTATTATGAGTGTATTGTTGGAAGAAAGAAAAACTTCAAACACGTTTGGTGGGACCCTCCTTATGAAATTAATTTAGATTGGTAAGCCATGGTGTCAAGTAAATTAGTATATTATTTTCTATACTGGCAGATTAGTTTATAAATCAAAGGAAAATGAAAAGTCAGTGTAAAAAAAGATGTTATGGGAAGGAAAAGATAATTTATTTTTATTTAATTTTCCAAGAAGCAGGTGCGGAAACAAAAAGGTTTCATTGAAGAAGTTTATTTATTGTAAAATCTTTGTAAAAGGGGAGGAATTTTTTTTTTTTTTTGCTATTTGGGGAAGGAAGGAGCAGTTTAGTTTTCTTTTAAACATAGTTTTGTTGTACAGGAAGAGGGAGTATGTGAACTCTCATTTTGATGTTGAGAAAATAAAGAAGATTTCTCTAATCTGTTAATTAGTTAATGTTTTCTTTTCATTGCAATGAACTTTGGGTCTTTGTAATTGTTCTTTTATATTTTGCCTATTATATCAGATTGTATAGATATTTATTTCTGAATCTTTGAATTTGAATTAATCCATTTGTTGGAGGTACTCTGTTGCTCATCCTTTTCCTGATTATCATTTGTGGTTGTGAGGTAAGGGGGCTTTGTATCAATTGTCTACATTCACTTAATCTCGAATTTAAATTTTTCACTTCTACTTTCATGGTATTGGGTAGGTATAATTGCCTTTTCTACTTTCTGATTAAAAGCATACCCTATATTTTCCATTCATTGCATATTTTTTGAAGGTAATTTTGTCTTGTAAAATAAGTAGAGAGCACTTTCAAATACTATTTCAAGTGACTCAAATTTTGGTACTATTTGTTCTTCCTCTTGGGCAATCTAAGTCATTTTTTGTCATTCATTTTTGAAGGAAAAATCTGTTAAGTAATAGAACCCGAGTTTGATAAAATTGCATTTTCTAATTTTAGAGTCCTTTTTCATCCTATATTTAGATCTTGCATTCATTTGTATCTCTTTGCATTGAATTAGATCTCATTTAGAGTGTCTAGTTGCATTCAACTTTGCATTTCATTTAAGGGTTTTAGTATTGCATATTTTGAATTCTTTAAATTTGAAAAATATAAAGATATAAGTCATATTGCATTTAATTAGTATATCATTGCATCATATCAAACTTTCATTTGAAAATTGAAATAAAAAATGCATATCAAATTAGCTTTTCTAGGTTGTCATTTTTTCATAATTTGCACTTGCATTCCACATTGAATTCATAGAAAAATGAAACTACAACATGTTCTAACAAACTTGAATCTGAAAACCACTAGAAAGCACTAAAAAATATGTAAATTTTTTCCTAAAAATCCTCATTTAGGACCCATTCGCCCTAGGGAAAATGAGTCCCTACTCAGGTCATATTTTGAACTTTTGGGCATTAAAATATTCATTTCTATATTTCTGTTTGTTGCTTTCAAATTGTTGTTATTGTTTACATAATTTATGTTTCATCAATTTGATCATATTTAGCTTAATTTGGTAAAGTTAGTGCATTGTGTGATTTCAAAATTGCATTTACAATATTTCATTTTTAGATTTTTGCATTGTGTAAACAAAAAATTACCTTGTTTAGAATGTAAAAATTGCATTGCATTCTTAGGTCATTGCATTTCCCTTTACCATCTTTCTATTTTGGGGTTCGCAATGAGTTTTCAAAAATTTCCTAAGCTTTACAACTTTGTGTCCTACTAGAAATACTATTGTGAGACGTAGTTAAGGACTCATCTCATCCTATGGTACACCATTCATTATGGATCTTGGGTTTTGTGACTCTCTTCCTAATAGTGTTGATAATCAACCCCTAATGGATCAGAGAATGCATACCTCATTTCCAATGACTTCCTTACCTATAAAAAATGTGCATGATGTTTTTTATGTCCCATGAGAGAACATAAGGTTGCTAGATGAAGAAATCAAAACTTTACAATACCTTGTGAGAGACCTGTTACTATCCATGTCATTCCTCTTATAGGAAACTTACAAAAGATACTTATATACAAACAAGTAATAGAATATGTATATACCTTGGGTTATCTCATAAAAAAAAAAAATTCCTCCTCCACAACTTGTTTCCAACACACTACCTATGAATAAATGAAAAGAAGCCACACCTTCCAAACACTTTACTACTCTTGACACATCCTTTTGTAAAAAAGGAAAGGACTTACAATTATAAGATAAAGTTGTTAGGATTTAGGTGTCATCAACCTTGTAAATCATTTAATTTATTATTCTCCTGATTTTTTTTGTACATTTACCCATAAGAGGTGAAACTGTTTGACCAACAGTGGTGAAAGAGACAATGTAAATGCAGTGTTATTGTTACTATTTGTCCTTTTGGAAAAGGACAAAATAGCTAGGCATGCCACCTTGGAATCTTATTAAATAAGGTTGTTGGGTCAAAATAGGGTGTTGTAAGAGCATCTATGACATGCATGCAAGTTGTCATCAGATGCTATGATAGTATGACAGATTCCCTATGACAGAATATGCTATTTTTAGACCCCAGACACCCATGCATAAAAGATGCCTTATGACATCTATAAGAACATCTGTAGGAGGATATTTTTGGTATTTTTTGACCATTTCAAGGAGGGAGGCATGGGTTTTTCTAGGTGGTATTTCTTCCTATTGTTTGGTGAAACCATGGTGGTTTTCATCCTCACAAATCTCTATAAATTGGGGCCTTGAGCTAGTGTTAAGAGAATTTAGTTTTGCAGGGTAACAGGGTGCTGTTGGATTTACAGGGAATGATAAGAGAAGTCTATTGCTGCATGTAATATTGGAGAGTATCAATAATATACTTGCCTCTCTTTTGGTGGTGGAGTTTTTTCCCTTCGGGGTTTCTCCACGTAAATCTGTTGTTGCATGTGTTATGATTTTTTCTATCTCTCTCTCATTCTTTCTTCACACTAAGGCTAAGGTTAATCTACATATTTCAGATTTGCATTCACACATTTAAGTTCATAGTGCAAGCTTTCTTCACCTTATTTTTCAACATTTGGTATCAGAGCTAATGGTTTTGTTAAGGAAGGGACGCTTTCCTCTTTTAGAGTGTTGAAGGTTTTTTGCTGTAGTGGGAGCTTTTGTGTTGTGGGTTTTGTAGATTTGTGAAAGATTGCATACCATGGCCTCCACCTCTCACCTAGGTATTGAGAAGTTCAATGGAACTGGTTACAATATGTGGAAGTTGAAAGTGGAGGACCTTCTTGAGGAAAGAGATTAGTGGTTACAAGTTTTAGTTGAAAGAAGCCATCTACTTCAACCTTGTTAGATGAAGATTGGAATAAGTTAGACAAGAAGGCTCGAGGGACTATTCAGTTGTGTCTCACAGATACTGTCCTCCTGAATGTCTCTTCAGAAGACACAGCATACAAGCTTTGGAGGAAGATAGGTGAAATCTACCAAACTAAGAGTTTTTCTAACAAGTTGTATCTCAAAAGATGTTTGTATTCATTAAAGATGAAGGATGGTAAATCTATTGCTAAATGTTTGAATGCTTTTAATTTGATTATAAGTCAGCTTGCATCTATTGATGTTAAAATAGAAGATGAGGATAAATGTATTTTATTGATTTGCTCTTTACCAAAATCTTGGGAAAATTTAGTTATTGCTATAACAAGTGGTGGTGTAGAACCTAAGTTGGGTACTATTATTCCCATACTTCTTTCAGAGGAGATGAGGAGAAAGACCATGCATAGTGGCTCCCAAGATGCCTTGCATGTGTGAGGTAGGCCCAAGGAGAACGAGCCTAAAAGGGATAAGAAGAAGGATAAGTCTCAAGGATGATCTAAGACCCCTGGAAAGAGCAGAGTGAAATGTTGGAACTCTGGTAAATGGGGACATGTGAAGAAGGAATGTAGAAACAAGAAAAAGAATGCAGATTCCTCCACGAAAAAGTCCTCTGGTAATGGTGATTCTGATGCTTTGATTATTTCAGCTAACATAGTTTGTAATGATGCTTGGCTTATTGATTCAGGTGCGTCCTTCCATATGACTCCTCATAAGGAGTGGTTTTCTACATACAAATAATATGATGGAGGAGAGGTCTTCATGGGTGATAATAGCTCACAAAAGGTTATTGGTAAAGGAAAGGTAAAGTTGTGTTTCAATGATGGGAGGGTTAAAACCCTTGATGATGTTTTACATATTCCAAGACTTACAAAAAGTTTAATTTTGGTTTCCAAGTTGAATGATTCTAGGATGCATGTGACATTTGACAAGTCTGGTTGTAGGATGGAAAGGGGAAGTTTGGTGGTTGCTAAAGGATCTCGGACAGGGAATTTATTTACGCTACATGCCTCTACTATTTGTAACTCCTTTTTTGTAACTAGCACTGAAAGTGCATGTATGTTGTGGCAGCATAGATTGGGTCACATTGGTGAAAAAGGTCTTAGGACCATACTTGATAAGAAACTAGTAGACGATATTTCTAATTATTCTGTTGGTAAAAATGATTTCTTTGAGGATTGTGTGTTTGGTAAACAAAATAAGTCATCATTTCCTAAAAGATCTAATAAAGCTAATGGATTGTTAGAACTTATTCATTCGGATGTGTGTGGTCCAGTGGATACAAATTCTTTGGGTAGATCTCGTTATTATGTTTCCTTCATTGATGATTACTCAACATATACTTGGATTTATTTTATGCATACAAAATCTAAAGTTTTCACCAAATTTAAGGAATTTAAGGCATTGGTTGAAAAGCAAACAGATTATAAGATAAAAGTATTGAGATCTGACAATGGGGGTGAATATTGTTCTAAGGAATTTGATGAGTTTTGCAAACATGCAGGAATTGTTAGGAAAAAGACTACACCTTACACACCCCAACAAAATGGGGTAGCAGAAAGAATGAACCGTACATTAATGGAAAGAGCTAGGAGCATGTTATGTAGTGCTAAGTTAGACAAATTATTTTGGGCAGAAGCTATTGGTACTGCTTTTTATTTAATTAATAGATCTCCTTCTAAAGCTCTTGTTGATAAAACTCCTTATGAAATGTGGTTGGATAAAAATCCTTCAATTTCACATTTAAGGGTCTTTGGTTGTGAGGCTTTTGTTCATGTGCCTCAACAGAAGTGGACTAAATTGGATCCCAAATCTCAGAAATGCATCTTTGTAGGTTATGGTGAAAATGTTAAAGGTTATAAACTTTGGAATCCACTAACATGAAAGATGATATTTTCTAGAGATGTTATTTTCAGGGAATTTAGAGCTAACTCAGAAGATGTGCAACCAAAGGAAAAGTCAAAGATAGTGCATTTTGAAACTAAGCAAGAAGATGCACATGTGGAAGAATAGAGAGATGGACAAGAAGATGGAGAAGAAGAAGAGAGTTCTGACGAATCAGTTGTAATAGAAGAAGTTGAAAACAATGAGGAGAAACCTCTTACTCCACCTTTGAGAAGATCCACAAGACAACGAAATCCAGTTGACAGGTATAGCCCACCTAATTTTCATTGTAAATTTTCTTTGTTATGCACTGATGATGAACCTAGATCATTCAGGGAGGCTCTCTCTTTAGAAGAATGTGATGTAGGCCATGCATGATGAGATGATGTCTTTGAAAAACTGTGACACCTAGGATCTTGTTAGTTTTCCCGAAGGAAGAAAGGCCATTGGTTGTAAGTGGATATATAAAAATAAGTTTGGTGCAGATGGAAAGTTGGAACGGTACAAGGCTAGATTAGTGGTCGAGGGCTACTCCCAGAGAGAGGGAGTTGATTTTGGTGAAATATTCTCTCCTGTTGCTAAGTTAACCTCTATTAGATTCATTTTATCCATTGTTGCTGCTTATGTTTTAGAAATTGAACAAATGGATGTTAAAACTGCTTTCTTGCATGGGGATCTAGAGGAAGAAATTTTTATGCAACAGCCTGACGGTTTTGTTGTGAAAGGAAAAGAACACTTGGTTTGCAGGTTAAAAAGGTCTCTATATGGTTTGAAACAGTCACCTAGGATGTGGTACCAGAATTTTGATGCATTTGCATTAAATATGGGTTTTGTTAGAAGTGTTGAAGATCACTGTGTTTATTTTAAAGTTATTGATGATCAGATATTGATTATTGTCTTATATGTGGATGATATGTTGTTCATTGGTAACAATAAGGCAATGATTAGGGAACTTAAAACTCAGCTTTCTGGCACATTTGATATGAAAGATTTAGGGGCTGCTAAATATATTCTTGGGATGGAAATCATTAGGGATCGGGTTCACAGAAAGCTTTGGTTAAGTCAGAGTAAGTATGTTAACACTATTTTGCAAAGGTTTAATATGCAGGACTATAAACCAGTAAATATTCCATTTCCTATTGGTACTAAGTTGAGTTTATACATGTGTCCTAAATTGGATGATGATATTGATGAAATGTCTAAAGTTCCTTATGCTAGTGCTGTCGGTAGTTTAATGTATGCAATGGTTTGTACTTGACTAGATATAGCCCAAGCATTGGGAGTTTTAATCAGGTTTATGTCTAACCCTGGTAAAGAACATTGGACTTTTGTTAAAAGGGTATTTAGATATTTGCAAGGCACTTCTAATTACTATTTGGTTTATCATGGTACTAACAATGTTGATAATTCATTGGACATATAGGGTTTTGTTGATGCAGATTGGGCAAGTGACTTGGATATTCGAAGGTCCACTAGTGGCTATGTGTTTACTTTGTTTGGAGGAGCAGTGAGTTGGATGAGTAAAATACAACCTACAGTTGCTTTGTCTACCACTGAGGCATAGTATATGACTTCTACACATGCCTCTAAGGAGGTAGTTTGGTTATAGAGATTTGGTAATGGTATTGGTTTTGATTGCAGGATAGTGAGGATCGGATGTGATAGTCAGAGTGCCATATGTTTGGCTAAAAATCCTTTGTATCATGCTCGTACTAAGCATGTTGATTTTTAGTATCACTTTGTGCGAGAAATGGTGAGAATGGACAAGTCTTGATTGAAAAAGTTGACACTTTGGATAATGTTGCAGATTCTCTTACAAAGCCAATCACCATGGAAAAGTTCTCTTGGTGCAGAAAGGCCATGGGCCTTGATCAGTGTACTTAATTCTATGTACTTGTATCTCTATGGGTGTAATTTACAATGTATGATGTCAAGTGGGAGAATGTTAGGATTTAGGTGTCATCAACCTTGTAAATCATTTAATTTATTATTCTCCTAAATTTTTTTGTACATTTACCCATAAGAGGTGAAACTGTTTGACCAACAGTGGTGAAAGAGACAATGTAAATGCAGTGTTACCATTACTGTTTGTCCTTTTGGAAAAGGACAAAATAGCTAGGCATCCCACCTTGGAATCTTCTTAAATAAGGTTGTTGGGTCAAAATAGGGTGTTGTAAGAGCATCTATGACATGCATGCAAGTTGTCATAAGATGCTATGATAGTATGACAGATTCCCTATGATAGAATATGCTATTTTTTAGACCCCAGGTGCCCATGCATAAAAGATGCCTTATGATAGTTGTAAGAGCATCTGTAAGAGGATATTTTTGGTAATTTTTTACCATTTCAAGGAGGGAGGCGTGGGTTTTTCTAGGTGGTATTTCTGCCTATTGTTTGGTGAAACCATGGTGGTTTTCATCCTCACAAATCTCTATAAATTGGGGCCTTGAGCTAGTGTTAAGAGAATTCAGTTTTGCAGGGTAAGAGGGTGCTGCTGGATTTACAGGGAATGATAAGAGAAGTCTATTGCTGCATGTAATATTGGAGATTATCAGTAATATACTTTCCTCTCTTTCAGTGGTGGATTTCTTTCCCTTCGGGGTTTCTCCAAGTAAATCTGTTGTTGCATGTGTTATGATTTTTTCTATCTCTCTCTCATTCTTTCTTCACACTAAGGCTAAGGTTAATCTACATATTTCAGATTTGCATTCACACATTTAAGTTCATATTACAAACTTTCTTCACCTTGTTTTTTAACAAAAGTTGATGAAAAAACTATTATCATACCAAAAAATAATAAACCAAGAGTACATGATCATCAGAAGATTCAGTTACAACAATTGTATGAACCTCCTGAATCTCTCTATAATCTTTTACAACTATAAAAAAATGAGACAATCTTCTCTTTTGCATTGGAAAATAATCAAATTACCACCTACTCATGCAAAATTTACCAAAATAAAAAATACCAAAGGTTAACCTAAACTGTAGATTTTAGGGGCTAGGAATGCTAAGTCTCTTTTGCTGAATTAGGGTTTTTCGCCTAATGAAAAGAGATAGATCCCACACCCAAAATCAAGGTAATTCACTCAATCTAAGATATTTATGATGAAATTATGATTAAGTATAACAATTAAAATACAAATATATGATGAAATTGATTGATTATGAATGCAAAATCTAAGAAATGTGACTTGCTTGAAAACACATTCTGTAACACAAAATCACCTACAAACGAATGGATGATTGCAACAAAAATGAATCAGACTGAAAGTGTCCACCTAGAAACTTGATGAAGACTAGAAATTACATTTAAAATGCTACGGATGAAATTTTTTAGGCATGGAGGGACTCATTTGCCATTTTTGACAAATCAGTCCTAGTTTTGCCAAACTATGTCAGAACTTGTTCTTGACAAAGAGGTACTCAAAAATGCAGAAAACTCAAAATTGAACCTATGGTGGGACTCATTCACCACCCATGGAGAATGAGTCCACTTTTTAATTTCTATATTTTCAAAGGTGGATTCTAAAGCTTTCTATCTGCACTTTAGCTTCCTATAGGTGTCCACTTCCAAAACTCTAATTTATGGGTCTAAAAATGATATTTTGTTGATTATTTTACTTTTTGAATGAAGACAAGACTTAAGAAACTTTTAAACTTTATCTTCAATTATTTTTAAGCTTCCAAGAGTCCTAAATCTGAAAACACACAATGCAAGAGAGAGAGATGTTGAATGTTAGGGCATGGGGGTTTGCCTAAGTCAAACCCCTTTTAGGTAATTAAACCAAAATGATGAAATAATGTAATGAAACATGAAATAATGGATTTTATTACCTTTCCATGACGTTTGATCTTGAAATTATATAGCAAAACATGGAGGATCTATCCTTGAAAGTTTGAAAATTGATGTCTTAATGCCTTAAAATGATAAAACCCTGAGTTGCTTGACTTGAGATGGAAGAATAATGAATGAAAAGAGATAAGAGATGTAAAAATGAGTTAAAATAATTGTATTTATAAGAAATTCTCCTAATTTACCTATTAATACCTCATCGCAGGCCAACATGAAGTAATATTAAACTCAAATTTTACTTTTTTCCCACTCAAAGCTCAAATTTGAGCAATGAGACTCATTTGCCACACATGGTGAATGGGTCCCACCTGGATGGGATTGATTCACCATGCATGGAAAATGGGTCCCACAGGGGTTAATTTCACAGCTCAAATGCCAAGATATAAAGTCTAAAATGCAACCTTGTCGGGTATGTGATCAATTTAAGCCTCAAGATGCACAATATGGGTTAATAGGGGCCTATTAGTGATGATGTAAATTTCAAATAGGGCTTGGGACACATAAAGCAATGTGAAAGTGTGATCAAATACACTTTACAATACTAAAATGAGATTTGCATAGCCTAGGAAGGCACAAGAACTAATCTGAACATTTGGGACATATTTCAACACTAGTTTATCATTAAGTTTAATTCAAAAACCTTCTAGATTGATGTGAAAATGTATTTAAATATATTTTATAATGTTTAATTAGGGGGAAATAGGTTCATTAAGTCTAGAAAAGTGTGAAAGTATCTTACAACACTTTACAACACCTTTACAAGATGTCATTAAAAGCATGTTATTGAATTTTCAAGGGTACAAGACTTAGTGTGGATGTATAAAATGTCTCACAACACTAGATTAAGACCTCATTAAGTCAATTTTATCATGAATTAATCCCATTTCAAGAAAAGGGTCCTTTTTTCTACGAAGCATTTAGCCCCCACTTTCGTGAGAGGATGAACTTGCTTCAAACTCACACTAAAGTAGACATTCAAGAGAGATCCACCTATACAAATGCATATGACAAAGAATGAAAAAGATCAAAGGAGGTGGCCAAGCCCCTAGGATTCAAGATCCTAATTCAAACCATCAACATACAAAATCGTGCAATGGAAAGAGCTAAAGGAAGGAAAGATAGGGTGAAAAGATTTAGTCACTCTGGGGCCACAAAACTTCAAGTCATCTTGAAGGTGAGAAGTCCACAACATACTCACTCCGGGGCCATGCAATTTTTGATCATCTATGGGGTGAGAAATAGAAAAATGTGAGAAACATATGCTAGTTGGTATGCACTCACAAACACAAAGGTGGCTATGGGGAAAGTCGTGTTGCTGGATGGGCTTCCTGCTCAACCATATCAAAGTTATACCTCTTGATAACTTTAATAAGGCACCACAAAGGAAAATAGTTTTCGAGCTCTATGAGGGAAGCAAAAACTTCATATGCTTGACACTCATAGACATTGTGAATGCATAATATAATAAGGATTGTTCAAAGGAATTCTTCTTTGTTTGTACAAGGTCTCATCTTAGGGGACATTGTGCTTAATATCTCCAAGAGAGGATAAATGCAAAAGAAGTATCACACTCTTGGAGGGAATCAATCCCAATGACTTTGCCTAGAAAAGGTCACATCACAAGAAGAAATAAATCACATAGTGAAATGTGAGTGGTGATGTATGCCACCAATTTAAAGTAGTTGTGAGCACTCTTACTACGAGCAATTGACTTAAAGTAGAAGAAGGAGAACATGAGAGCTTACTCAAAAATCCCTATGCCAAGTCATATGTCTTTGATAAGCTACATCATGAAATGGGGTAGTACGTCATATGTGAGCCAACTTAAGGCATATCATCTACATCCCAAGCTTGCTCATATGTATTCATGAAAGGTTAATGACTATCTAAAGAAGGAAATGACAAGTGACATATGAGGAAAAGGCTAGTAAACCCCTTTCCCCCGCTTAGTGTAGGACAAAGGTGAGCCAAAATGATTGATGAAATGCATGCTGGAGTGAAAATCGGTATCAATTAGAGGAATTAGATTCACCCACAGAGGGAAGCATACCAAACTCTTGAAAATGTTGGATTTTGTGACTCAAAGAGTTACATTCATTAGTGGAGTGACCACGAACTCTATGATAGGCACAAAATGAATTTTTCCAATATCATTTCTTTTGAGTTCGGGGAGGGAGAGTGATCAAGTGATGTTGGAGGAGTCTCAAAAGGATACCCTCTTGATCAAAGGTGGAAGGTGGTATTGCGATTTGTTTCATAGATACATCTTGTTTAGTACTGGATGTCATACTTACAAATGTTTCTGTAGATTGTGAGATTTTATTCTCCCCATATAGGGAGGTATAAAATCTAATGAATTCAAATCATGAATATTTTAGGAGATGAAATTTCCATGAAGAGAAGTTGTAGGTGTAGGTGTGTGTTGTATGTTTGGTAAAGGATGATTTTCAAGACCACTAATTGCTAAGGATAGTTTAGGAGTGTGTTGTGTGGGGTTGTTGATGTTGAGTGAGGTTTTGGTGATCTTCATCACATGACAATGGCCAAGACCATGAGTCATTTGTTTTGTGTTAACCTCTATAGGGTTGTGGATACCTTGTTCTTGAGCACGACATCCTCTTACACTATATCCTTGTTGTTTAATGAGTTCATACCCTTTTCCATGAAGTTGTTTCATGGCTTTGGAATCGGGTGGTTGTTCATTATTGTTTTCATGAAGGGTCATTGTGGAGTTTGTGGCATTGTCTAAAGTGGTTGAGGTGGATGGTTTTGAAAGGTTATCCAAATTTTGTAATCACATGATGGGTGGTTGTTCTTGTTTCTCATCTTTCTTTTGTGTAAATATGTATTCACCCATAAATAAAGGTGTGAATTCTAAGGATCCCCAATCATCACCAAATAATTTAGACACTGATTCCTCATCGTTGTGCTCAATTTCAAGAGGATCTATATGGGATGTTGGAATCAATGTATTTAGTGCACTTTTAGTTCCTTTTTCATGGTGAAAGAAGCTTTTAGGCTTGGGATTTGCTTCAATTTGATAAATGTTATTGTTATAGACATATTTCATTATACGATGAAGGGTTGAAGGGACTGCATTCATCTCATGAATCCATGGTCTTCCTAAAAGGAGATTATATGAAAGATCATAAGACATGACATGAATAAGAGTTTGCAAAGTAACCACCTCAACCATAATACGAAAAGTGATTACACAGAGTGGTTTCTTTTTTGTATTATCAAATCCTCAATTAGAGATAGAATTAGGTATTATTTGTGACATGTCAACATCTAACCAATCAAGGAGACTCACACTACACACATTAAGGGTGGAACCATTATCTATGAGAGTGTGTTTCATACCTATGCAATTGAATCAAGCAATTACCATAAAGGCATCATGTTGTTTACGCAACTCCAATGGAGGGAGCTCATGTTGATGGAAGGTAATGTCAAGATTTTTTTTGTTAATGAGAACTACCACATCATTTAGAGTGGTACCAGGAGGAATTGTGATTTGTTTTAGGTCAGTTTGATGAATGTTGTGATAATTTGGTGAGTTTTGAAGCAAAACCTAAAGGGAAATTTTGGCAAGAGTATTCTTTAATTGTTCAATAGAATCATACTCCCTTGTGTGTGGGCTATAGCGAGGAGCACTAGAAAGATTGGGTAAAGGTAAGGAGGGTGTGATTGGTTGTGGTGGTTGTAGATTGTTTCAAGTATTATGTGTATGAGCAACAATAACATGACTTGATTGCTGCAACTCATTGGTTTTAGGTGGGTAAAGAGTGTAGTGAGGTTTATTGGAAGGATGAAGTTTATGCGAGGGTGTGTAAAGGGTGTATTGAGGTTTACTAGAAGGATGAAGTTTATGTGAGGGTGGATAAAGGGTGTATTGAGGTTTATTGGAAGGATTAAGTTTATGTGAGGGTGGCTAATGGGTGTATTGAGGTTTATTGGAAGGATGAAGTTTACGTGAGGGTGGGTAAAGGGTGTAATGTGGTTTATTGGAAGGATGAAGTTTATGGGAGGGTGGGTAAAGAATGAGTTGAGGTTTAATAATGTTAACATCCTATAAAAAGTGATATTTTTCATTGTCTCTGAAGGGCATGTTATCTTTGTTTTGGGTTATAATATCCTACCTAGAAGGAGAGTTCCTAGGAGAACAACAAACTACATTTCCACTAAATTAAGGTTTGGTTCATCCAAAATAACTTCATTGCCACTAAGGGATTAATGGTTGAATGTGTTTGATTATTGATACCAGGGAGATTAGGGGAAGATTGCATTTTATTGTTGGTTGTTTCTATGTTCACATTCTCTCATTCCATATTGTCTACCATACTAGGAAAGCTTGTAATATGTTCATCTAAGGTTGAAATTTTTAAAGTAGCTTCATCACAAGTATGAGGATCAATGATTGAATTTTTTTTCTCGATAAATTTTTTTGTCAGTGAAAGGGGACAACTAGTATTCTCATTACTCTCATTGGTTATGTTCTCTAAAAAAAAAGTATCTTCATCACAACTAGGAGAGATACTAGGAGAAGAAGAAAAAATGTGATTATCATGATAATTTATGACTTCATTGCTTTTTTCCCTAATATCTTCCAAAATAGGAGAGGTGGGGGAAGGATCATAAAGAGGGTTGTTGTAGACTAACATATTCTCATCATTTATAATCTCTTCTTCCTCAAGGTTATCCACACAATGGAAATTTGGTAAGGTGATGTTTAAGAAGGTGTCTATATTTCATGCGCTTGTGCTAAAATCTCTTCCAAAGGGGATGAGGAGAAGGACAAACAAGATCCAAATGATGGTCAATGATTGTATCTTCTTTCACCAAGATACCTTCATCACTAAAAGGAGAGGTATTGGGAGTAGAACAAATATGATCATCATGGTTATCTATGTTTGTATGCACTTCTATCACATCATCCACACAAAAAGGAAGGATAGGAGAGGGTGTGAGGTTAAAGTTAACATTGCCATTTTCACTCTCTTGTGCTAAGAGACTCTCATAACTTGGACATGCGTTAAATGAATGATGATCATACCTATTGATTAAATTTTTCCTTGCAAATTTAGAAAAGATTGAAACTAACATTTTGAAAGAACAAACTATGCTAACCCAAAATGTAATATAAAAGGCTAAAATTAAATGCAATTTTTAGATGATAATTGACTGATTATGATATGTAACAATATGAGAATACAAACTTGAAATTTAAACCATGCATGAAATGAGCTAAATTAAGCTAGATTTGATGAGTGCATGTTATAGAAGTGAAACTAACTAATATAGATAGGTTAAGGCACCAAATAGAAGCTGAAAAATAGAGTTCTCAATTTTGTAAAATGTTGTTTCAGGGGTCAGAAGGGACTGATTCGCCCAAGGTGGCGAATGAGTCCCATTATGGATTTTTTTTCATAATTAAAAAGAAAATCACTGATTTTGATGGTTTTTGAATGCTATGATGCAGACCTAATTGAAAAATGTAGAATTTTAAAGAGTGGAAATGAATTTAGATGCCAACAGTGCAACCTAAATGCACTTTTTTATGAATGCAAAATTTTACACCTAGCATGGAAACCCTAATGCAAGCTAGATCTACAATGATGAAAGGACTCAAAATCAGTCAAAAAATAATTTGAAAAGAAAGTTCACCAAAATGAACTATAGATTTTAGGGGCTAGGAATGCTAAGTCTCTTTTGGTCAATTAGGATCTTTCACCTAATGAAAATAGATAGATCCCACACCCAAAATATAGGTGGTTCACTCAATCTAAGATATGTATGATGAAATTATGATTAAGTATAACAATTTAAATGCAACTAGATGATGAAATTGATTGATTATGAATGCAAAATCTAAGAAATGTGACTTTTTTAAAAACACATTTTGTAATGCAAAATCACCTACAAACAAATGGAAGATTGCAACATAAATGAATTAGACTAAAACTGTGCACATAGAACCTTGATGAAGACTAGAAATTACATCTAAAATGTTGTTGATGCTATTTTCTAGGGCCTAGAGGGACTCATTCACCATTCTAGGTGAATCAATCCTAGTTCTACCAAATTGTTTGGAAACTCGTTCTAACAAAAGGTTACTCAAAAATGTAGAAAACTCAAAATTGACCTTTTGGTGGGACTCATTCGCCACCCATGGCGAATGAGTCAAATTTTTAATTTCTATATTTTCAAAGGTGGATTTTGAAGCTTTTGATCTACACTTTAGCTTCCTTGAGGTTTCTATTCTCAAAACTCTGATTTACAGGTCTAAAAATGAGATTTCTTTGATTCTTTGACTTTTAGAATGAAGAGAAGATTTAAGAAACCTTACAACTTGATCTTGAATTATTTTTAAGCTTTCAATAGTCCTAAATCTGCAAACACACAATGCAAGAGAGGGAGAGAGATGTTGAATGTTAGGGCATGGGGGTTTGCCTAAGTCAAACCCCTTTTAGGTAATTAAACCAAAATGATGAAATAATGTAATGAAACATGCAATAATGGATTTGATTACCTTTCCATGATGTTTGATCTTGAAATTCTGTAGCAAAACATGGTGGATCTACCCTTGAAAGTTTGAAAATTTATGTCTTAATGCCTTGAAATGATAAAACCCTAAGTTGCTTGACTTGAGATGGAAGAATAATGAATGAAAAGACATAAGAGATGTGGAAATGAGTTAAAAGACTTGTATTTATATGTGATTCTCCTAATTTACCTATTGATGCCTCATCTCATCTTGACATGAAGCAATATTAAACTCAAATTTTATTTTTTTCCCACTCAAAGGTCAAAATTGAGCCAAATGGGACTCATTCGCCACGCATGGCAAATGGGTCCCATCTGGATGGGACTGATTTTCCATGCAAAGCGAATGGGTCCCATAGGGGTCAATTTGATAGGTCAAATGCCAAGAGACAACGAAATAAGGTCTAAAATGCAACCTTGTTGGGTATGTGATCAATTTAAGCCTTGGGATGCATAATATGGGTTAATAGGGGCCTATTAGTGATGATGTAAATGTAAAATAGGGCTTGGGACACATAAATCAATGAGAAAGTGTGATTAAATACACTTTACAATTCTAAAATGAGGTCCACATCGCCTAGGAAGGCACAAAAACCAATATAAATGTTTGGGACACATTTCAACACTAGTTTATCATAAAGTTTAATTCTAAAACCTTCTAGATTTATGTGAAGATGTATTTAAATATATTTTATAATGTTGAATTAGGAGGAAATAGGTTCATTAAGTCTAGAAAAGAGTGAAAGTATCTTACAACATTTTACAACACCTTTACAAAATGTCATTAAAACATGTTATTCAATTTGCAAGGGTCTAAGACCTAGTGTGGACGCATAAGATGTCTCACAAAACTAGATTAAGACCTCATTAAGTCCATTTTATCATGAATTAATCCCATGTAAAGCAAAGGGTCCTATTTTCTATAGAACAAAACCATATTGTGCTTATCATATATTCTTTGGCCATCATACCGATAACTATCATCCTTTAAAGAAAGTATTTGAAAAGGTTTGTACCCTCTAAGAATCAAACTTGAATTAAAGAATGCATTTTTCTCGTTGCTATGTAATAGTTGTAGGATCATAGCATCCTCTCTATTACTTGTTTTACATTCATGGAAAAATATTTTTTTCCCACAAGGAGCTCATTCTCATAACTTATCTTGACTCATCCTTTCCCTACACTTAGTCGGGGCAAGGGGTTAGATAGCCTTGTCCTAGTTTTGGCATTTATTGTTGTCCCTTTGGCTAGCTTTTCAACTTTTGTATATACTAACTGAGATTTGAATGTGGATGACCTACTAGTAGGTTGACTCACATTTCCCTTAGTAGTCTCTTGTATTTTTATTTTTTTTAGGTTTCTTTATGTGATTGCATGTGCATAATGTAATCCTCCATACTATTATGTCTGATGTACCTCTCTCTTTGTGCATTCCTCTATTTGTACCTACATTCTTCTATATGTTGTAAAAATTTTACCTTTTTTCTATTTTTCTTATGTTTTCCTTTCGAGAATGATGTTAGGCATCAAGGCATTTATGTCTCTTTCATGTTGACCTGAAAGGGTTTATCTTTTTTTTCCCTCTCTTTGTGTCATTATTCCATGTTCTATGAGTATTTTGGGGATGATGATGTTTCTGAGCTCTCTAAAAAAGACATACTGACCCTAAATCCATAGATCCCTTATGTTTCCCATTTTTTATGACGTGGATTTATTTTGGAGACATATGACTTGGCATAGGGATTTCCAAGTAAGCTCTCATGTCTTAGGATTAAACACTAGCTACTTTAAAGCAACTACAAATGTAACAAAGGTGTTAGCATCTACTTTAAAGTGGGTGCATACATTGATGATATCTTTCAACATTTTTCATGTTTCTCTTTTTCTTTTGATGCATCCTTTTCATGGTGGTTCCATTGGTTTTGATGTCCTCCAAGAGTGTGATATGTCCTCCAAGAGTGTGATATTTCTTAGTGTACAACTTTCCTCTTAGTATCTTGATTCGGTGCATGACATCCCCAAGTTTTACATCTATTACTCTTGACTTGTCTTCTCTTGGAAATGTTAGGCATAAGAAGACCTTAAACTAACTAAGTGAAATCCATTTGAATAAAAACCTTTTACTAGTATTATTGTTCATAATTGAACATAGCATAATGTAGATTGTTATCCTTATGAAGCTAGAACACTAAATTCAAGGCCTCCTACCATAACACACCTTGCTTGGCTATGGAGCCTTGATGTGTCTTATGGTTCCTTATTGAATTTATCATAGGGATAGATTTGGTATGGTTAGTATGATAAGAAGTTGACATAGAGCCATGAATTTTTCATTGTATGATGAGAAGCTGAAATAGATGCATGACTTTCTCACTAAGCCACCCTTTTTGAAAAAAACACCTAGTGGAAAGCCCGAGGTTCCACTACCCCAGATTGATCACATGACAAAATAAATTACTTAGATGTGTTCCACCTTGCATTAGATAGTCTAGGATTGATCTTCTTTGTCTTTGATGTTCTTGTGGGAAACCAAGATTGCACCCTCAGTTAAGCTAGGCTTGGATATCCTGTTGGAACATGGAAATGATCTCTAGTTTGTGGGTCAATCAATTGGTGAGAGTGAATCTCTATAGTGGGTTGGTTCCCTCTAGCTAATCATCTAACCTATGAACTTTCAAGGGAAAGGAGTAGGAAGAAATATGCAAAATGAAACCTACAATTTAAGATGACAAACTAGATATTGAGATATTTTGAAAGAACTTAACTCACAACAACCTCTCTTAAAATATGTTCTCACAATCCACCTTAGGATATTTAGCTCATTAGTGTTGTGGATAAAGACTCGAGAATCATTGAATACAATATGTAACCTGAATTAACTACAATTCTTATCCAAAAAGCACAACAATAAGATGACAGAAGGATTCACTACTCAGAATCATAAACAATCATCAGATTATCGCTGCAAGTGCATGAAAAGGAAAGAGGAATGAAAACTCTACTGCTTGTATTGAAGTTGAAGGAGTAAGATATCAAAATATGATTCAAAATTTTAGAAAACTCTATGCAATGCATATGAGAGCAAGAAACATAATTTTTAACCCTTGAGAAATTCAAATTTCTCAAAATATATACCCTCCAAATGACCTCCATGATGAAAATAGAAATTTTTTTCCCACTGCCTCTCCAAAAGGCAAGTCATTTTTCATTTTTGAGCTCAAGAAAAATCTTGGAAAATAGTTCCAAAAATCTACTCCAAACTATCTCAAAAGGATGGAAACTTCCCATCTCCAAAGGTTCCATCCAAAAAATCCTCTGAAACAGGTGTAAACAATTGGAAATTAAAAATAGAAATTTTAGTTTGTCACCCTCTCTCCCAATCTACCCAAGAACTCGACTCAAAATGGAAAGTTTTGATTTCACTCAAGTGCACAAATTAACTGCATTAAAATAACAACTAATTAAGAAATTTATAGAAAAATTACTTAATCAGTGTCTTACAGCTCTGTAGTCTCAGGAAACAAAAATAGAAAGCTCATTATTATATTTTATTTTTACAATTTATCTCCAAATACTCTGATTTTTGTAATTTTGTGCAAAAAATCAAAATATTACACTAAGGCTTTGAATATTCTTGATTTTTCTATAAAAATCATAAAAAAATTTATGGCCCCCTTAACACGTATATAGTGATTTGGACTCCAAGGAAACTCTAAAATATTCAAGAACTAGGAAAAAATAAGAGGTCATAGAATCATCATTCAATTTTTTCCTAAGGAAAATTTCATGGCATTAAATGTTTCTAACACATTCAAGAGGCTTACCCTAATGAGAGGGGAAATGTGTATGGTTTTATATTTTATTTTCTTTAAAAACCAAAAAAAATGCCTAATGTGTTCGACCTAGGCAACAAGGAATATGTGATTTATGGAATTTGATTTTTGAAAGCAAATGTGATTAAAATCACATTTGAATCGAGAACATGGGGAAAACCATAACACAAAACCAATTCTAAACACACTATTTTGGTTATCATTTGCATCAACCATATTGAAGAAAAATGGGGCTATATTGGGCACTACCATGGGAGTTAGGGTTTACAGCCTTGGAGCTCAATTATTCACCATTTTTTATGCCATTCCTATGGATTCTCCTCTGCAATCTACTTGTAAGTTTCTTTGTTTGCATTCAAACCTCTTTTTTCTTCATTTGAAAGAGAAAACAAGCTTCTTCGTTGTGGCCATGACTGTGGTTTTTGATGCATTTTATGTTTTCATTGTGTTGCCATATCTATCATTATTTTGTGGTTGCCATTGAGAGTTTGTTCGAGCATTTACAAGGCTTTGGCTATGGGTTTTTTGGTGCTTTTCCACATCGACATTGAAGGTAAACTCTCCTTCTCCATTCTTGATGACATTTCCCTATTAAATAAAAGATTGTTCAAGCTTTTCTCATAAAAAATGAAGCTTTGTGGATTTTTTAAAGCTTGGCCATTAAATAAGCCACAACCTCACCATGTATGTTCTTGTTGTTTCTATAAAAAATGGTTTTTCTGGGCTTGACCCATATTGCAAAATGTGTTTGTCGTTTGAAAAGAAGGCATACTTGGAGAAAAATATGCATTTAATTTTAATTTTAAGGGTTTGCAAACTCTTCATGGCCACAACCATTTAGCTATATTGTACTCCATAAATTCTAGGGCTCCATTATTTGTATGAGCTCAAGCCTTTGTTGTTTCCTCCCATGATTACATTCTATAGACAAAACCCTAAATGGGTATTTTATTTGTGAAGAGAAAAATCCTCTCAGGCCACGACCATGAGAGCACAACTAGGGTTTCTATGCATTTCCATTTCTCATGCTTTCCATTGAACATGCATAAGTAACTTTTCAACTCATTTAATGGGTTTACCAACCCATCATGGCTATGGCCATTGGCTCCATTATCTTCACTTAGAACTGGCATTTAAATGGAAATAATGTAGATTTCTCCTTGAAGGCTCAAACTAGGTATTATGTATTTGCTTCATTTTGAAACCCTAGTTTAGTATAGCATAAGCACAATATTTTTGAGAAGTAAAAGAGTTCGATGTATGTGCTCATTATTGTGACTCCATTTTTTTACTTTTAGAAAGCAAACTTTACTTCAGATATGCTTAACTTCAACTAAAATAAGAAATTTTGTAGCTTTCATTCCTTTGTGTAGATCTTGTATTTTTTTATAATTCCACCATTTTCTTCCAAATGAAACCAAAAAAATGTAGCTTCTTAAGCACCCATCACAATGCACACACTAGTCTTTTATTACTTGATCTCATTTATCATTTTGACATTGTTTGAAAGACTTGAAACACCTTGGAACTTTTGGTGGTTGATCACAACTTTTGTTTGCATTCTTTTATTGAAAATGAAGCACACACAGAAGATTCCATGGTTACTTTCAAATACATTACATATTGATGTCTCTACTTCATTCAATGATATTCAGCCATTATGATACTCCTGTAGGTCATTTTGATGCTTATCATCTCTTATTTCATGCACTTGAATGCTAAAAAAAATGCATATCCAGCTTCATATCTTAATAAAATAATGCAAATGAGATTTTCCCCTTATGTTTGTAGCATCAGAAGTATTGAAAAAAGCTTAGATTTTGAAAAAATACCTTCATTAATGATATTGTTTCAAATTGCATTCAACTCCAACACTTCATGCATTGTACCCAGAGTCAACAATGCCTCTTTTCCATTCATCCTCTGGTTTCAGAAGTTCACTTGCAACCACTTGAAAAAACATTTCTTGATGGAACCAAAACTTGCTTTGGCACTCATGCATTTTTGTTTTCTTGGGTAGAAATAATTGATGTAAAACTATTCTTTGCATGAAATATTTTGAAATAAATAGGCTATTGTTGATGCTTAGAATCTTCTCCATTTGATTTAGCTATTATTGTTTGATTTGTAAACAAGGCATTATGCATGCATGTTCACTATCTCATTTCATGATGATGAACTTGATGGTAATTCATTTGAGAAATTGATCCTCTATGATCTTCAATTCATTGCACTATCAGATTTGATTGTCCTTGATGGTCACTTGCTTGAGTTCTCATGTAACTTGATGCACTCCTTTAGATGCATATCTCTTTGAGAAATATTAAATTGTTTCTTTTCTAAAAATCCTTTGTGGAATGTTGAGGGGCAGCATGTTGTGCCTCAACCCTTGGGGGAGCTCATTTTACACCACATGCTTTCTGATATTCAAAACAAATCAGCAACATGGATTTTCCTATACATGCACAAGAAACAAACAATGTTAGATTAAAACAATAAATTCAGAAGTTTATCAAATTATATGTTCTCCTTGGTATTCTCTTGTACTCCTCTTGTCTTTGCTCAGTTGATTCAATGCATCATAGATAGTATTCTACATTATTGTTGATGGATCATGTAGGAGTGTTCATAGTCTAAGCTCTAATAAAACTTTTATCCACTTGTAGGTTCACTTGGAGCAAGGAAGCAAAAGGGAGAGCTCATTAATAAATTCAACTCAAAGGCACAACCAAGCAATGACAATTATGTTCTCTCTTACATGCTCTTCTCTCTTTTTATCTCCAATAGCGTAGAATATTCTTTATGATCCATTGTTCTAGCTACTCCCACAACTTGTGTGGGACACTTGATTCTCCTTTTTACTCTAATGAATACAAAACAACATATGAATAATTCTTGTTCAATTTTGTACTTTTCTTTTACAAACAATATATGGATCATTGTGAATGAAAATTGAATGCAAAAGAAATAATTTACTTTCTATTTCATGAAATATTATGTTGCAAATGATATATGGCAACTGAAATGCATTGAACTTCTTAAGAAGTCAACAATTCAAATATTTGGAATGGTTAAGACATCTACAGAAAAAAGATAAAATTGTTCACCTTAAAATGAACTTGAATAACCAACTCTGTCAATTTGAGTTGTGCGAAAAAATGATAATAGTTCTATGATTGAATATCTTTACCATTGCTACATACAAAAGTTTCTAGAATGTCTACTTTAGTGCGAGTTTGACATGGGGTCATACTTGAACTCAAGTGGGGGGACAATATAGTGTAGGAAAAAGTATCCCTTTTCCACACTTAATATGGGAATAGTTAATAATAAAATAATCTTAATTATGCCTTAATTTAGTGTTGTATTATTTCTTTCATATTCACATTAAGTTTAGGGCCCTTTTAAACTAAATGGACTTAATTGTACCTTATTTTTTATGTTGTAAGGTGTAGCTTTACACTTTCACATTAATCTAGGGCTTTATTAATTAATTGAGGTTAATTTTCCTTAATTGGACCCTTTAATTCAAATCCAAGCCTAATTAATTGCAAATTCTGAGGGATAATGCCCAACATTCATAAATTCCATAACACAACACTTAAATTTGGAAGACATGTATCCTATGTATGTTACCTAGGACCCATTCTCCATAGGGCGAATGGGTCCTCACTTAGACCTATGACCCTATTTTTGCATAAAATTTAACTTTTTCAATGTATTTCCAAGGTAAGTGGCCTTGGATCTATTTTCCCTATGGTGAATGGGTCTTCACTTAGACCTAGGACCCCTCTTTAAAATATTTTTTTGACAATATTTTAATCATTTCAAATCTACCATTCAATTTTAGCTTGTGATATTTGAATTTCAAGATTTTTTTGATAAGATATGTATAAATAAGAGGTCATTTCACTATGTTCATCCTATATTTTCAAGTGTTCAAATACAAGAGCTATGATTACATTCAAAAAAAATTCAGGCATTCAGGGGTAGAATTATTAAATATTATTGCTGCAATCAAAGATTCCATCATCAAGTTAAAGATCATGCATGTTGTATGAGCTAATATGTTGATGTAGTGTTGAAGATCAATTCAAGCATATCAACAAAAATTTTCTAATCATGTTTCATGACCAAGATCTACATTTTTTGAGGCCACATCATGCTATTTTGAAAATTTGTTATCCAAGGTTCCAAATAAGGTTTGGTGAGCTATTTACATAGACTTTTCCATTCATCATTCCTTTATGATTTTATTCATTTCAAGGCTTAATTACTGAAACGGGGTTTGACCAAGGTAAACCCCCATTCACCTAAAAGAAAAAAAATTTCTCTTTGATGTGTGATTTTCAATTTTAGGTTGAAGATATTGTGAACAATGAAATTGAAGAAAGCTGCAAAGTTGTTAAAATTACAAGAAAAGTTGTCGAAACATAGAAACTAAGCTACTAGTTCTATTTTGAGATTATCCGCTAGTAAAAATTTGGAATCTGGGAGTTCATACATAGAAGAAAAGAACCTAGAAACACACTTTCAAGAACACTAGTCATGACCCATTCTCCATAGGGAGAGTGAGTCCTCAATGAGGTCTAAAAATCAACTTTGGTGACAAGTACACAACTTTCTCACCTTTCCAGATCTACATTTTGATAGATAGATCTATTAGAGTTTAGATTTGTCTTCTATAGTAAATATTTTAAATTAAATTAGATAAATAGGTCCATTATTCATCAATCCACTTTGGAACCCCATATTTTCATCATTTCAATACCATAATTCATATTCTATGCATGAGTGATCCGAAATAAATTTTACTCCAATATTGACAAAATTTTACTTTCATAATATTACTTTGACCTTTTGTTGAAAAGTGAACCCATTATCTTGTAGTTACTCATAAGCTAAGAATGTGGAATTACTTGTTTCTCATTAAATAATTAAATAGATAATTCGTTTAACAACTTCATAAAAAAAATTCCACGCATTTTCAAGTTACTTTAAAGTTAAATTTTATTAATTTCATTAAATCCACTAGGACTAATTCAAAGCCCCAAAATTTCTTATATATCTAGTAGATTGAGGTGGTTTAAACTCTGAGTGGGCTTAACTAGTGTCTTGTTTCTTTCTATTTTTGTTGGGTGTTAGTATCTTGTAGGTTGTTTTGCTATTGTTTTGTGGGTGGGTGTTGCTAGTTGTTGTTTGTCCTTTTTTTAGTTAGGCACCCATGGTGGTTGGTTGTTTGGTTGTTGGGTTGCTACTAGTAGGCTCTTGATTATTTTTTGGAGCAACATTTTGTTTTAAAGGGTTTTAGGTCCCTTCAAAACCTATTTTTCTCATATAATCAAAAAAATTAATATTATTATTAAATGTAGTATCTTTGAAATTTGATTTTGTGAAAATTAGAGCTATAGTGGAAGAGTAACTAAAAACCTCATATAAATATGTATCATTATTTGCTATATCATGGAAGAAAAGATTCATTAGGAAATTGAACCATGTCTTACATAAGTGGAATAATTTTTTATGTTTGAATCCTCATCTCATGAAAATTATAGAATGCAACTTTTTATTGGTAGTCTCCTAGTGAGCTAGTGAATGACCATGAATGGTGCAAGAGTAAAGAGTAGAACCTTTTTTTCCATATTGACTACATTGTCTAAATTATATAGAGTTATGATATAAATAATGTCTTAATTATGGTGTAATTATAATTATAGTTTATTATAGAGGTGTGTTGAACAATGTTAACACCATTATATCAATCATGTTATATTTTTGTTTAATATGGCTACCAATTATTTTTTCTTGGTTCCATATGATCTATACCACCATTGGATAATGTACAAGGATTTTTTGAGAGTGAGAGATCATATTTCTATTCTTGTGAGCATTTAAAAATTCCTCTAGTGTACCAAAACTCATTGAAGTGATCTCAAACTTATCAGATTACATAAAAAGTAGCCTCAAAATTAATACAAGTACCACAAATGACTAATCATCTTAGATAATTGATTGAATCAATTTGAGATCTTAGGTTAGATTATAGAGCATGTAATGCCCTGCCATGAAACCCCAAAGGACAACACAAGAAACTAACATTTATGACACATTTTTTTTTTATTAAAGTGAATCAACATGAAAAGATCATACTAACAACTAACATAGAATAAAATCCACATGTACATTTGCATTGACTCTATCCTTTAGGGTATCATGACTGCATTACAAGCATAAAGATTAACCAACCTAAACATACATTGTAAAATTACTAACAACAAGAGTTCATTCACATCCACTGCATTATATATATATATATATTATATTTTTCCATAGATACAACACCATTTAATAACATACATTATTAACCAACTAGTACTATTGCAACTTCCCATATATGGGGTAGATCATTACACTATTTATAAATTTACAAAAAAAGATTCCCTTATAACAATGGGAAGTATACATCAAATACATGATAAGATACAACTAAAATGATTAAATTACATAGCATCAATGCTAATTAAAGTCTGATACAAGATCTAGAATCTCTGCATTAGGTACCACATCCATGCTCACGAACATCAACTAGGAACTCAATGGAGTGCATAACACGTTCCACCTAACCATGTGGAACCCTAAGGTCCACCCCCTGTGCTAAGAGATGATAATAAGGACCCACTACATAAACAGTTAAGTAGACATAAGCTAGCATGATTCCAACATACAAAAGTAACAAAAAATCATAAAGTACGACTGCTTCAAGATGTACATGAACAACAAGCAAAAAATAAACAAGGCATACAGGATTGCTATAGGGAGGAGTATCATCACATAGTTTACTATGGCTTACCTTAGAAAAACCTTCCTAGGCTACCAAACCTCTATCTTGCGTTACCATGAACCACCTCTACTAGTTGTTGGACCCCCATACAAACTCATGTGGAATCAACATACCTTCCAAAAGAAAAAGGAAAAGAACAAGGCAGATGATCTTGTCATTCTAGGCCTTCCCACTCATCCCCAGAATAAAAAAGAACTTGAGCCATGAGTGAGGCATTATTTTGATTAATGTGAACTACCCAACCTGTAATTTATTTTAGATTGTCACTGATTAAGAAAATCTCATGAATTACCCTAGTCACCACTTTGTGTGCCAGACCCCCTTAAGAGCCACTCCCCCTACTAGCAACAATTGATTCTATAGTCCACTAACTGGGTAACCCAACTTGAAAAACATATAAATCCACTTGAATTATCACATAAATTGAGGCATGCACCAACTCACACAAATTATTCATAGTTAACATTTCCATAGTGCAAGGCTAAAACCCACATAATCATAAATCAAGTTTAGAATCAAGTGTTCACAAAGAACCAACATGAAAAGCCAATAATAAAGAAAACTCTTTCCCCAACCTCTAGAAGACTAAAAAATTACTAACACAATGGTTCCCCCATCAAAGAGGAAACAATAACATGATATCAAGTCAAAATCAACCTAAAAATCAAAGCTTCTCAATATCAAATAACTATGAAAACAAAAGTAAAATCAACCAATTCACAACTCAATTATAAAATCAACCCAATAAAACAAACTGAACAACAATCAAAACAACCATGAATTCAACACAAATGATCACTCAAAACTACATCCATGATGAAAATTAGGCTAGCTCACAAACTTTACTCACATGTGACAATCAATTCCACAATAAAACAATAACCACAATATCACTTATAAAAGAAAGCATTAATTATGCAAATGTAAGATAGACACTATTTTAAAAATGCATTACTTTTATCTATTCTAAGAATTCCTTCATGTAAATAAATCAATATCTTTTCCTTCCTTCAATTTAATTAACATACTTTAGCTAACAACCCTAATATAATCGAATGCAACTCATAGTATAGAATTTTATCAACATAAATATTGTCTTAGAATTAAAATACCTTTCTTTTATATTAGCATAATTAATATTACTTTATAATTTTAATTCTATTTTCTTTACTCATATATCTTAACTACTTAATTCTCCCAATAGGATTCTCTTACTATAATATATATATATATATATATATATATATATATATATCGAACATATACTTGATTAATGAGCACTTATATCTAAAACATTTTTAATAACTAATCCTCTAACTTCATAGACCTTTGTTGGTCTTACTGAATAGAAGATTAATCAATTTATTAATTGTAAACAACTAATTTATTTATGTTCACACCACTTAACAAATGACACCATAAGGTAATATTCATTCAACAATGTAAGCTAACTTATCTTATCTACGATGAAACTTGACACTAATAACTTAATTAATTATTAATAAATCCATTTCGCTATGGAACTCCCCCTTTACTTATTTATCTAAAAAATCGATAAATTACTAAGACAAAAATATTCTTTTACCTTACACCATTTAAATACACATATATAAGTATGCATATTATAATTTAATAAATATTAAGATATGATAAATATATTACAACTTTAATTATGCTTAATGCTTGTTTCCTTACACAAATATATATCTACATATATAAGCATACATGTACCATATATATATATATATAACATACACATATATGTAAAAATATTTATATATATAGAATAAATGTGTGTGTGTGTGTATATATATATATATATAGTAAATATAACATATTATATTATAGTAAAAACACTTAGCTAAGACTTCAAATAAATCAATTTCTAACATAAAGACTAAAAAGTACTCCATGAAATTTTATGATGAAGAGAGGATTTGACACATACCCCCTATGTCATACAATATCACCCAAACAAAGTGAAATGCACAAATGATGCATCAAAACAGATTTAAAATTTACAACATGAACACTTGATTGTTCATTCATAATCTCCTACAAACATCACAATAACTTCTCACAATTAAAAGAAAATTCATTTGCAGCCATATGAGCTGATTAATTCCACTAAAAATCTAATATAAAAACTAATAAGAGGAAGCAAATAACAAATACATAAATAACTCCTTCAATCATTCTTCTTTTACAAGATTTTACTACTGCAATCTACAACCATCAATGGAAACTTAAGCTGCTCCAATCCATTTGCTACTGCAAATACCTCTTCAAACCTGAAAAAAAATGAGTTAATTCAACCCTCAAACAATAACTATTCTTAATTCTTCATTCTTCCCCCAAAATCTAAAAAATTTTCCCTTCAATTTCTCCATGAAAACCCTTCATCCAAGATTCCTTAACCCCCAATTTTGGCCTCCTTCAAAAAGCCACGACCCAAACATGAAAAAGGAATTAAAAACCCATTTATAATATGCATTAAATCTAAAAAAAATCATTTTCCAAATCCATTACTCAATATGCTAAAACTGGCAGTCCAACAGTCTTCCCATTCCTCACAAATAGGCCCTAAATTAGAAAAATCTTTCAAATACAACTTGGCAGCCCCAAATTTGAATGATGCATTAAATTCATATTTTAGAATCATTATTTCTCCAACAACCCTTCCAAATCCACTCCCAACAAATTTTCCAAGAATAACAAACATGCAAGATTCTCACTCCTAGAAAATAGGGACCCAATTAGAAAACTAGTTGCCAACTCAACTTGGGTGCCCACATTTGTTTGCAACTTTTTAGGAGAAATCAACGAGTTTTCAAAAGTTGGAACTCCCAAAATCCAACACCCTCTTTTTCCTTTTTATAATTTTCAAATAAATGATGAGGATTGGAATGCCACCTAAGCCAGACTACACACCAAAATTACAATATTGAGGTGAGTAATTATTAATAACATTTTGGCCTTTTATTTTTCAACATCTAATTAATCTATAATAAGGAAACCAAATTAAAATAAATTAAATGAAAAATATTTTTTATGATGTTGATTGCAAATTCGACTGGATGCTCCTACATCAAAAACCCTAGGTAGAAAGAAATGTTTCATGAGTTGCACTCATAAACACTCGTAGAACATGTGCTTGTTTTGGATGCACCTGATTTCTTTATCTACTGGAATCTTCTACAAGATTACAACATTATACCCTTTCATCTCTACTCCTCTACCTTTCATGTATTTCAAAACTTTTAATCTAACCTCCCACCAATATATTCGATCAAAATTAACAATCAAACATATACCTCCACCTTCAACACAACAAATGTACTTCATTACCTCTATTGTTGTTTTACCTTTTTTTTCCCCCATTACCATGTCTTCTCACTGAAATTTCACTATTTCAATGCCTTCTATAGGACATGACATCATTGGAATCTGATTTATTTCACTCAATAATGTTAGTTCCATTATCAAGATACTCCTTTTCTACTTTCCCTGATAAGGAATCATAGTCACAAATCAATACATCTTCATCTACTCTTTTCTCTAAAAAAGATTTATTAGATAACTCTTCATTTACCTTCACTCTACACTCTTAAAATTCAACTTTTTCAAATTGATCTATTACTGCAACAAATTCTTCATCAAAGAAAACATCAAAATATGATTTTACCTCACATTCTACTACAACCTTCATCTCAACTGAGATCAACTCATCCCATTCTTTCTCAACTATTGTCATCTACATCAATAAATCATTCCCTTCCCTTTATTTTATGTCCTTCAAAGGACACTCTTTTGTTGCAACTTCATTATACTCACATTCATCTTCATAACAACATTTATCAAAATTAAATTTTACCTCAGTATCTTCCATTGTTGCAACTTGTTCTTCCCTTGCAATAATTTGATCCCATTCTCTTTCAATCTAAATGAGTAGATCATCCTTCTCAACTTCATAGTTCTTTAAATAACTCTCTTCTACCGATGTAATCATTGTAGTCTCATGCTCCATGTCTTCCAATAGACATCCCTCTCTAGGTTCATCAATATCTTTGTACTCATACTCTTCTTCTTCATTGGTGTCACATGCATGACACTCTGCTACTTCTTCTTTCTTTCCTGCAATTAAGACAACATTAGAATAATAAAAATTACCACCCACTTCCTTCTTCATTTCTTTTTTTCTCTTTTCAATCTCTTCTCCCAATTCATTTACTATTTGCTACAACTCTATCATTCCAACTCTTATTCTTTCTTGTATCTTCTCTCTAATTTCCTCTAATCTTAGAATCCACAAAAAATGTCTAATGACAAAATTATATTTCCTCTTCCTCTTTTCCATTTCACGGCCTCTCAAAGCCTCAATAATAGAACTTACAAAACTCTCAGGTTCTTTATATGTAAACAACCTCACATTCGATGATCTATTTACAAAATCTTCACTCTCAAGTCATGGCACAAACTAAACTGCCTCAAATTTGGTGCTCTACCTGCACACTCAGGAACACCCGCTTTGATACCACTAATGAAGAGAGGATTTGAAACCTACCCCCTATGTCATACACCATCGTCCAAACAAAGTAAAATGAAAAAATGATGTATCAAAATAGATTTAAAATTTGCAACATGAACACTTGATTGTTCATTCATAATCTCCTACAAACATCACAATAACTTCTCACAATTGAAACCACATTCATTTGAAGCCATATGAGATGATTAATTCCACTAAAAATCTAATATAAAAACTAATAAGAGTCATAAAATAACAAATACATAAATAACTCCTTCAATCATTCTTCTTTTATAAGATTTTTCTACTACAATTTGCAACCATCAATGGAAACTTCTGCTGCAATAAAACATGGATTCTCCAATCCATTTTCTGCTACAAATACCTCTTCAAAGCTGCAAAAAAATTAGTTATTTCATCCCTCAAACAAGAACTATGCCCAACTCTTCATTCTTTTCCCAAAATCTGAAAAATTTCCCTTCAATTTCTCCATGAAAACCCTTCATCCAAGTTTCCTTAACCCCCAATTTTGGCCTCCTTCAAAAAGCCATGACCCAAACATGAAAAAGAAATTAAAAAACCCTTTATAATATGCATTAAATCTTAAAAAAAACATTCTTGAAATCCATTGGACCTCAATATGCTAAAAATGATAGTCCAACTAGTCTTCCCACTCATCACAAATAGGCCCTACATTAGAAAAATCTTTCAAACACAACTTGGCAGCCCCAAATCTGAATGATGCATTAAATTCATATTTTAGAATAATTATTTCTCCAATAACCCTTCCAAATCCACTCCCAACAAATTTTCCAAGAATAACAAACATTAAAGATTCCCACTTTGAGAAAATAGGGACCCAATTAGAAAAGTAACTTCCAACTCATCTTGGGTGCCCACATTCTTTTGCAACTTTTTAAGAGAAATAAATGAGTTTTCAAAAGTTGAAACTCCCAAAATCCAATTCCCACTTTTTCCTTTTTATAATTTTAAAATAAATGACGAGGATTGGAATGCCACCTAGGCTAGACTACACACCAAAATTAGAATATTGAGGCCAATAATTATTTATAATATTTTGACCTTTTATTTTTCAACATCTAATTAATATATCCTAAGGAAACCAAATTAAAATAAATTAAATGTCAAATATTTTGATGATGTTGATTTCCAATTCGACTGAATGCTCCTGCATCATTTGATCAAGTTGTAATCTACCCTATAGGAGCATCGATGGTTTAGATAGATATGAAATTGGTGAGAGATGGAATAATTTAAAGGATACTCTATTGTAGATGGATTGAAAAACATATAATGGTACATGCTTTTAGCATAGGTAATAGATCACATCCATAAACATGGGAGACATGTGCAAGTTGGGGAAATTTTATTGGAAAATGAAGGCAACAAGGTATTTCTAGATTCTAGACTAATAAAGATCAAGGTTCAATGAAATAGATATGCATCAAAATTTACTAGAAATAAAAATTTATACAATACAGAAGAGGGTGAAATAAGAATCAGCTATGCCATAAGGAAATATTTGTACCCACTATAGCAACTAAGGAAATAATATACTTATATAGGTCACAAACTACATAGAGAATTGGAAAGACATAGTAGACACACTGTGCTCAAAGAAGGTTAATAAAAAAATCATTGGTCAGCTCATCAAAAGTAGATCGCATGTTCAAAAGAGAAAAAAGATAGGACAGAATACAGGTTCGGTAAAATATACAATTGCAGACCAAGGAAAATCAAACATATACCCCAAAGCATGAAAGGAAGCATGGCAAGAAGTAGAGAGAGAGAGAAAAAAAAACTATAGTGACATGTCACATGTATGGTAATGGCTTGAGAAATAAATAGAAGAAAACACAATGTATAATAAGAAGACACAAACTAGTGGATGTTTTTGATTCTCAATGGTATGCTAATCAACCGATAAGAAGGCTTCTTCGACCTTATACTCATTAGTGTTAGCTCGATAGTTTTTGGATAAGAAAATAGAATTTAGAACTTCTAGATCAATGATACTTAGGGAGTTAAAATTATTGCATGTTACTTACTAGATATTGCTTAACAAGTTAAGAAACACAGAGGTACAAAAGTTAAGAAATGTACAACCATATTGGAAGAAATATTCCCAAAATGATGATGCTCTAGTAGCATAGATAAACTTATGGTAGAAACAAAATGAAAACCAATTAAAAATGTGACTGTTAGTGTAATTAATTAATTATTACACTAGCATAAGTTAACTTAGGTAATAAATCATTAAGTCCTAGGTTGCATTATTACATAAATCATACATAAATAGGGTAATATTCCCTTCCTAGGTTGTGGGAGATATAGAATATTTAATCAACATTCCATAGTTGCAACACTTCTCTTTGTGGTTTATTATCTTTCATGGCTAAAGTCCTTCATTGAAGATTCTGGAGCTTCAGGGGCTGTGCATCCATAATCTCAACGGTAACTTCTAAGGTAAATGAGGGGGTGCATATGACTATGGTTCCATTGACCACTCTCTCAATATATCCCATTCTTATTATAATCTTGCACAATTTGATCCTAATAGAGGTGATAGAGGTGTTGCACTAAAGCAACATTATAAGCTTGAAAATAATATTCAAATTGAATGATCAAACAAAATTAGATGCCAATAAAAACTATGAGCTGGGTTAAGAATAGCTTGGAAAAGAGTAAATCAATTGGATGAACCAATAGAAATCCAAACCAATACAATACTAGTGACATAATTATATTTTTCTTTTTAATTGAATGACAAGAAATCATTTTCAGAAAACAAAAGAGAAAGTGATCATTCACAACAGTAGATAAACGAAATAAAAAAGAAAAATGATGCCAACTTGGAGCCTATGCTTCAATGCCAAAGAATAAGTGTCAAACATAAGCTTATCATAGCAACAATCCTCTTCCCTCGAAGCTTTGATCAACCCCCAAAAATTACTTCCACACTTCAAGAATAATTTCCATTTGAAATCTGTATTTCCTAAGATTTTTTTTTCCTGAGCAGACTTCTTGTTCGAAAACCAAAAATAATTATCCCTTTCTCCAAAACTGAGCATTATTATTAAAACAAGGATTTTTTTTTTTCGAAGATAAAAATCAAGAAATAATCACTTAATAAGAAAAGTTTCCATTTCTCAACTAACTCGGTGTCATGCATGGGATAGAACTTTCTTTTTCCATATTTTTAGTTGCTTTAACAAATTATTCAAAAATCTCATTCACTTTATTATTCCATTTTGAATTATATTATCTTTCCACCCTTAAATTTGTTTATTTAAAATTATATTATTTTCACATTTGAATAATTAAATTCCAATGATAATAAAATTAACAATTATCATTAAATTTAATTATGATAATACTTTATATAAAATAATTTAATTAAATCAAATACACAAGGCAACTCAATATTAATTTCACCTCAAGATAACAATTAATAAAATATTTAAATCCACTAACGAAGTAATAAACATAATTAATGAACAACTACATTTAATACCACAAATCAATATCAGTTTAATTCAAACAATTCAAAAAAATATATCAAACGTCAGACATAAATATCACAAAAGGGTAAATCATGCAGGGCTAGTACAACCTCCCACCCTAAGATTCAAATTTCTCCTAGAAGTCACAAGGTTAGAGTGAAACATACGTAAATGTAAGCACATTAAATAATCATGCGACCCAATATCAACAAGGGAAAATGATAAGAACAACTAACCTGTAACACAAAGATGAATGATGGGTGACTGACAGGATACACATCCTCTCTGACGATGATGGTGAGGGTAGAGGACCTTTTGTCATCTCCATTTTCAACATCATTTTCTTTGGTTTTTAAGGCATGCTCAGACCTGACAGCACAAGTGGATTCGATGCCTAGTACCTGCAACTTACATTAGATAAACTATTGAACAACACACACACACACACACACACACACACACACACACACACACACACACACACACACACACACACACACATATATATATATATATATATATATATATATATATATATATAATCAAACACATCATGAGAGGAAATCACAACATAGCAGGGTGCTATCCTTTCCACCAATTTTCTTTACCATTGGACAAACACCACCTAAGTAAAAATCTTGGGTTACTAAGCGAGGATGATAGAAGGGTGAAAACATAAACTCAAGAGTCTAAGCACAAGGTTAACATAATGGGCTCAATTAACCTAGATCATCGAGTTTTTAATAACCTGGATATGATACCAAAATGTAATGCCCTGCCATGAAGCCCAAAAGGACAACACAACTAACTAACATTATGATACAATTTTTTTAATTAAAGTGAATCAACACATAAAGATCATACTAACAACTAACATAGAATGAAATCCACATGTACATTTTCATTGACTCTATCCTTTAGGGTATCATGATTGCATTATGAACATAATTATTAACCAACCTAAATATACATCATAAAATAACTAATAATAAGAGTTCATTCACATCCACTACATAATATATATATATATATATATACAACTTCTCGTATATGGGGTAGATTATTAAACTATTTATAAATGTACATCAAAGCTTCCCTTATAACAATGGGAAATATACATCAAATACATGATAAGATACAATTTAAATGATTACATTACACAACACTAATGCTAACTCAAGTCTGGTACAAGATCTGGAATGTTTACATCAGGTACCACATCTATATTCATGAACATCAACTAGGAACCCAATGGAGTGCATAGCACATTCCACCTGACTATGTGCAACCCTAAGGTCCACCCCACATGATAGGAGATGAAAATATGGACCCACTACACAAAAAATCAAGTAGACATAGGCTAACATGACTCCAACATACAAAAGAAACAACAAATCATAAAGTAGAACTGCTTCTAGAGGTACATGAACAACAAGGGAAAAACAACACAAGACATACAAGGTTGCTATAGGGAGGAGTTTCATCACATGTTTGTTATGGGTTACACTAGTGGAACCTTCCTAGGCTACCAAACCACCATCTTGGGTTACCCTGGAGCACATCTACCGAACTTCAAACCCCCATACAAACTCATATAGGATCAACATACCTTCCAAAATAAGAAGGAAAAGAACACATAAGTTGATCTTTCCATTTTACGACTTCCCGCAAATCCCAAGCCTAAAAAAGAACTTGAGCCATGAGTGAGGTGTTATCTTGATTAATGTGAAGTACCCAACCCCTAATTCATTTTATATTATCACTGATTAAGAAACTCTCACAAGTTACTTTGGCTGCCACTTTGTGCACCAGACCCCCATTGAGAGTCACTCCCTCTACTAGCAACAAGAGAGTCTATAGTCTACTAACTGGGTAATCCAACTTGCACAACATATAAATCCACATGAAGTATCACATAAATCAAGGCATGCACCAACTAGCATAAAGTGTCCATTGTTAACAATTCCATAGTGCAAGGCCAAAACCTACATAATCATAAATCAAGTTTAGAATCAAGTGTTCACCAAGAACCAACATGAAAATCCAATCATAAAGAAAACTCTTTCCCCAAACTTTGGAAGACTAAAAAACTACTGACATAATGGTTCCCCCATTGAAGTGGCAACAATAACATTATCTCAACTCAAAATCACCCTCAAAATCAAATCTTTTCAATATCAAACAACTGGGACAAAAAAAGTAAAATCAACCAATTCACAACACAATTCTCAAATCAACCCAATAAAACAACCATGAATTCAACACAAATTATCACTCAAAACTACATCCATGATTAACATTAGGATAACTCACTAATTTTACTCACATATGACAATTAATTCCACAATAAAACAATAACCACGGTATCACATATAAAATAAAAACAATAATTATGCAAATGTAAGATAGACACTATTTTACAAATGCATTACTTTTATCTATTCTAAGAATTCCTTCGTGCAAATAAATCAATATCTTTTTCTTCCTTCAATTCAATTAACATATTTTAGATAACAACCCTAATATAATCAAATGCAACTCAGTATATAGAATTTTATCAACATAAATAATGTCTCACACTTAAAATACATTTCTTTTTTATTACCATAATTAAGATTCCTTTATAATTTATATTATGTTTTCTTTACTCATATATCTTAACTACTTAATTCTCCTAATAGGATTCACTTACTATAATTTAGTTTATATATATATATTGAACATATAGCTGACCAATGAGCACTTATAATAATTAGTTCGTTCGAACCCCTAAAACAATTTTTTTTGGCATGTGATCATTTTTTTCAAGTTTTCCTTCCTCACTCCAATTGTAAACCACTTTTGTGGGTTCATCCATGTAAAAAAAAATCAATAACCAATCCACTAACTTCATAGACATTTGTTGGTCTTATTGAATATAAGATGAATCAATTTCTTAATTGTAAACTACTAATTTACTTACGTTCACACGACTTGATACTGTAAGGTAACATTCATTCAACAATGTAACCTAACTTATTTTATCTATGATGAAATTTGACACTAATAACTTAATTAATTATTAATAAATCCATTTCGCTATGGAACCCCCCCTTTACTTATTTATCTAACAAATCAATAAATTACTAAGATGAACATATTCTTTTACCTTACACCATTTAAATACACATATATAAATATGCATATTACAACTTAATAAATATTAAAATATGATCCATTTATTACAACTTTAAATATACTAAATACTTGTTTTCTTACATAAATATATATCTACATATATAAACATACATATACACACATTTTTATATATATATATATAACATATTATTTTATAGTAAATAAACTCAGCAAAGACTTCAAATAAATTGAATTCTAACATAAAGACTAAATAGTACTCCATGAAATTTTATCAGGCCGTCCTCTACCCTATAGGAGCATCGATGGTTCAGAAAGATAGGAGATTGGTGAGAGATGGAGGAATTTAAAGGACAGTCTAATGTAGATGGATTGAAGACTATATAATGGTACATTCTTTTAGTGTAGGCAACAAATCACATCCATAAACACAAGAGACATGTGCAAATTGGGGAAATTGGCTTGGTCAATGAAGGCAACAGGGTATTACTAGATTCTGGGTTAATAAAGATCAAGCTTCAATGAAACAAATATGCATCAAAACTTACTAGAAATAAAAATTTATAGAATATAGAAGAGGGCGAAATAAGAATCAGCTATGCCACAAGGAAATATTGGTACCCACGTTAGCAACTAAGGAAATTATATACTTATATAGGTCGTGAACTACAAAGAGAATTGGAAATACACAATAGACATGTCGTGCTCAAAGAAGGTTGATAAGCGAAGCATCAGTCGGGTTAGAAAAAGTAGATCACAAGTTTAAAAGAGAATAAAGATAGGTCAAGAATACAGGTTTGGTAAAATATACAACTATGGACCAAGGAAAATTGAACCTACAACCCAAAGCATGCAAGAAAGTATGGCAAGAAGGAAAGAGAGAGAAAAATCTAGTGACATGTCACAGGCATGGTAATGGCTTCAGAAACAAACAGAAGGAAACACAATGTATAATAAGAAGACACAAACTAGTGGCTATTTTTTCTTCTCAATGGTATGCTAATCAATTGATAAGAAGGCTTCTTCAACCTTATACTTTTTAGTGTCATCTCGATAGTTGTTGGATAAGCAAATATAATTTAAAACTTCTAGATCAATAATACTTCGGGAGTTAAAATTATTCCATGTTACTTACCAGATATTTCTCAATAAGTTAAGAACACAAAGGTGAAAAAGTTAAGATATGTACAACCATATTGGAAGACATATTCCCATAATGATGATGCTCTAGCAACACGATGAACTATTGGTAGAAATAAAATGACAACCAAATAAAAATGTGACTTATGTAAAGGAGGGGGTGCATTGGGACGACTATGGTTCCATTGATCACTCTCTCGAAAGTTCTCATTCATATTATAATCTTCCATGATCTTATCATACCAAATGTGATAGAGGCGCTACACTAAAGCAACATATAAGCTTGCAAACAATATTCAAGTTGAATGCTCAACCAAAATGCGACGCCAATAAAAACTATGTGTTGGGTTAAGTATAGCTCGGTGAAGAGTAAATCTTCTGGATGAAACAAGAGAAATCCAAACCAATACAATACCAGTGACATAATTATATTTTCTTTTCAATCGAATGAGAAGCAATCATTCTCAACAAATGAAATCTAGAAAGTTATCATTTGCAACAATGGATAAATGAAATAAAAAAGAAAAATGATGCCAACTCGGAGTCTTTTACTTCAATGCCAGAGAAGTGTCAAACATAAGCTTATTACAGCAACAATCCTCTTCCCTTGAAGCTTTGATCAACAATCAGAAATTACTTCCACACTTCAAGAATAATTTCCATTTGAAATCTGCTATGATATTCTTCTATTTGTATCTTCATTCATCTATATGTCATAACCATTCATTTTATATTTTTTCTTGTGTTTTCCTTTTGAGGATGACATAAGGTGTTGATAAATTTAGGTCTCTTCCATGTTGACCCAAAAAAATTCCTTTGTGTTCACTCTCTATGTATCATTTTTCCTTTTTCCTCATTGTTCCTGGATGTGTAATTTGGGGAATTTTGGCAATTCCAAGCTCAGTTAAATATCACTGCAGCAATGACAAGCGTTGACCCAAAATCCATTGATCCCTTATGTGTTATCTTAGGAATGTATATGGGGGAAACACCTCATTTTCCCTAGCATAGCTCTACATGAAAAAATGTGTTTTACATAGAGCTTTATGAATAAGGCTCTCATGTATTGATATTTACCATGTGTGTTCTACTTTAGAGTAATTGCTCACAACATCATGTGTTTAGAAATTTCTTTAAATTGGGAGCATACACATTCCCACTCAATGTGTGATTCAAAGTGTGGTCTTGTTACTACACATGATGTGTCTTCTTGGTGGTGACATTGGGTTTGATGTTCCTTCAAGAGCATGATCTTTCTTGTCATATAACATTCCTCTTAGTGGTGATGCTCTAGATTCCATTCCCTATGTTATTAATATTTTATCTTAGACTAGTCCTCTCTTGGGCACATTAAGCATAACGTTCCCTAAGGTGACACCTTTTATGAACTAAGAAAAACCACTTTAAATATACTATTGCATATATCAAGGCCACCAAGCATAATACAACTTGCTTGCTAGTGGAGCCTTTATAGTTTTCATGATCACCAAGCATAACACAACTTGCTTTCCATCAAAGCCTTATTTTTCATAATTACTTAGCATAATGTAGTTTGCTAGCCTTGTGACCATTTTTGTGGTGCCTTATCAAAGTTATCTGTAGACCTATAACTTTGGTATGGCTTGTGCAATGGGAGCCTATAGACCTGGCACTACTTTCCCATTAGCCACATTGTTGGGGCTCACCATGTGGGAAATAAATTTCCACTAGCCCATGTGAGTGCATTTTTTTTGTATAGTGGACAACAGAGTTCCCCTTATGAATGATTTTTTGGAAAAGAAACTAAGGCTTGATCCACACAAGCTAGACAACTAGTCAAGGCTTTATCCATTGCCTCTTTCTCTTTGCATTGATTTTTACATTGTGTGCTTGTGTATCTTGTCTTGTTGCTACATATTTAACATAGGCATGTGTCTCTTTGCAACTTTGTTGTTTTTACATGAGATCATAGATCTTAGGGGCTTTATCATCTTGCTTGACCTTTCTTGTCTTATCTTTCCAAAATTTGTACAATTAGACCTCTCTTGACATTTATTTGACTACTTTATCGTGAGCTTGAGCATATGGATCATCCTCTTACTAAAGTAGGGGCTAAATGCAGTATCAAAAAATTTACTCCTTTACCTTTACACACTATGTTTGGGCCCTTTAATAGATTTAAATTAATTAAGCCTCTAATTGGCCCAATTATGCATTTAAAAGCCTAATTAATCTTTGTTTTGAAAGGGGAACTTTTGATGGGTGTTTTAACACTTCTCAACACAGGAAGAACATAAATGCTCTACATATTTTGAAAGGTAGAAATCTGCAAACAAGTTACAAATTACTACCCCAACATCTCTCGGGCGTCAGGTCTTGACAAGCTTGGAATATCTCAATGGTTGAGGGTATGTGCAGGATCATCATGGAAAAAACAGGCCCTTAAATGGCAAAAAAATTAGAAAAATCAGAGTTAGGCAATTTGACATAAAAATTTGAATAAGTTATCTATATTATTTCAAAAATATATAACAATAGAATTTGTAGAAAATTGAATGAAGTTTCTAAACTACTAGGTTTTTTTGAAAAAAAATTCTATTTGGTGAAAATTTGAAATTTCAATGTTCTATACTTAAATTTCATGGAAAAAATAAGTATGTGTCTGTCTGACGACCTTGTTACACAATAAAATGATAAAAAAAATTTTATAAGATTTTATACATAAGTAGAGGACTCATGTCCGGATGTGATACATTTTTTTTGTAATTTTTTTCCAAGTAAATAATTAATTATGAATTTTTTATTACAACTTTTAAAAAATATAAAAACTTGTATGTCTAACCACCTTAACTTCATCAAAACTTCATGAAATTCATTTTTTATTTTTTTAATCCTATAGTATGCAAAGCATAGAATATGATGCATGTTTTGGATTCCAAAAATGTGATACCGTTTGCAAGCTATAGATGTTTTTCAATCAGCCTATCAATCAAGACTTTAGTCGTAATTCAAATAGAAAATGAATAATAATAATTTATTTATTTTTATTTATTCAAGGGGTAAATGCTTTTGAGTAGAGCTATGAATTGGAATACAACCATTCAACAATACCACCCCAACTGGGATTGAAACTTGGTGGAAAGAACAACAATGCCACCCATAAACCATTACACCATGCTAATACCAGCCAATTGAATAATAATAATTTATTAAATTCAAAGTAAAGAATAATTTATATCAGTGGAAAGCTGATAATCTCCTTTAAAAACCCTTTTCATTTCATCAATTTTGGGTAAAAAAAGGTCATCGACCACATACCCCACAAATACCCATCATATTGCCACCTTTTTTCCCATCATGATCTTGCACATACCCTTTATGTGTTTCGTTGGTAACACAGGGCAGTCTTACATATGAGTTACAAAGCATGCAAAGTTGGGTCTACAAATGCAATTTCAAAGTCTTATAGGTGAATGGATAGTGAATGTCCACTCAGAACAACAAGTTGAAACTCATCAAAGTTCATCTGATTTAGCTTCATGGTGATGCTTTGGATCTTAAACTAACCAAGGAGTAAAAGAAATAGCAAAATAGAAAGGGTTAAAAAATTTGTTCTAATCCTAGGCTATGAATGAACAGTAACAATGGAGGCTGCTATAGTAGACAAACTTTCCCAAACTGAGTTTTGCTTGGCCAAGAGGAACCTATAGTTACTGTGCGAACCCTTTTCCTAGTAACCGCAAAACAACATGAATAAACAAGTTAAACAATGAATTGCAAGCTAAAACAAGGATTCCCCATGAAATCTATTTACAACACTCAAATTAGGAAGAAAATAATGAACTCAATGGAAATGCCAAAAACAAAGATTGAATCCTAATTAAAATGTGCAAACTCATGATCCCATGGGTGAATTGGTGCCAATTTGATGTGAAAATTGGGCCTTTCCCAATTTCTAAGATGCAAGCTTTGATGTGTTGATGAGATTGATCCACTTTGTTGATGAAAGATGAGAACTCCAAGCCAAAATCTGCAAAAACCTAACTAAGAGCTCAATGATAATGGATGAAATTTGAGAGATATTTGAGCAATGTAACTTTACATGAATTGTGGATGATCAAATGAGGATATGAGCTCTTTATTTATAGAATGTCAAGATGGGTGAATGTCCAAATTTGAGCAATGTGGGATCTAATTCATGTGCCATGCCAAATGAAATGACTTGTAAAAGGGAAGGGAAAATGCAATCAATGCCACTTGGCTCAAGGAAAATGACATGTAAGATGAATTTATTTCCTTGTTGGATGTACATGTTGACTTGGAATTTTTGAATTCAAATTGAGAGAATATTCCAAAAGATGCCTTGTGAGGAAAATAGAGATTTAATAAATGAATTAAATATATTTTCATGTGCAACTTGCATTATCTAGAGGATGAGACATGAGATGAGATTAAATTAATCAAGGGTTAATTAGTTTAATGATAGACGTTAGATGATGTGACCTTTTTGATTCAAATTTATGGATTTATTTAAATCAAAAGAGGGATGAATATGAAAAGAGGTTAATTAAATAAGGATTTTGATTTATTTAATTAAAAGAGATCGTGATAGATTAAATCAAATAAGGTTTTAATTTATTTAATTTAATTGATAGACTTTAAAGATTTAATCAAATAAAATTAATTATTTAATTAAATAGGGAGAATTAGATCAGATGAATTGATTTAATTAACAAAAGAGATGACTTAGTTAGATAAAATGATTTATTTAATTAAGGGAGGAATATTGATGAATTTAATCAGATAGGGGAATTTGATTAAATGGTTAGACCGAGGGATGATTCATGATGAAATGATGTTAGTAGTCAGGATCAGATGCACAATGTCAATCGGTATATTTTATATGTCTACATTTTTCACCTCTTTGAAGCAATGCACTCATTGTGTTGGTTCAAAGAATAAACGATCTCAATCAAAGCTAAAAAAATTTGATATATTTAAAACTTGCCCCACTACTGCATGGTGAGAGAAAACATGCCATTATAATGCCCCCTCGAGAGATTGGATGAAAATTCCAATTTTTGGGTGATCTCTCGAAAAAAGAGGACAAAGTACCTGATAGGTCCAAAAAGGCTCTAGGAGGCTAAAAATGTGTCCAAATGCAAGAAAACGATGTAAAGCAAGACTCAACTAGACAAAAATAGCTTTGGGGGTCCAAAAATCTAATAGGACAGCCAAATAGGGTGAAAAAAAACCCTAATTTTTAAGCTTAAAAGGGGCCCGAGGGGTCACTTTCAAGTCATTTTCACACACCTCTACTAGCAACTTTGAGATTTGAGCTCTGACCCTCTGGCGATCTGGCACAATGACAGCTTCCCCTACACATCACTGATTGAGTACAAACATACCAGCAGCCACCTGACATCAAGGCACTGGTATGTGACACTTACCCAAGCTTCATTTTTTCATTTAATGCCTCATTTAATGCTTTAAAGGGTCGGTCTGCTTACAGCAGCGCTATATAGAACCTCTTGAAAATCAAACTATGCCATGCAGTGCTGCTTTGCGCCATAGTAGTGCAGTTCAAAGTTTAAAAACTTTGACACTAAGTTCGGGGTTAGTGGGTCAGTTTGACAAAGTGTGATGCGGCGGTGTGAAATTCACCCAAATTGCGATGCTAGAAGGGAAAGTGCACCATGGCAGTGTCAGTTTTCTTTTTTTAGGGTCTAGTGTTAGAATTTGATTAGAAATCAAACTATGATGCCATCACAAGTTGCACCGCTAGAGAATTTTTTGGAGTGGTCAATCAGAAATTTTTTAAAATTTCTAACACGTTGACCTTCCTTGATGCAAAACGTGGCAAGGGAGCTCTACTCCTGGGAGCATAAGTCACAAGATTTTTCTGCCTTCTTGCAGGACATGAGCAACAGGGACTAGGATCAACTTTGGATTGCAGGGTTGTGGCACATTGCATACACGACGCCCATGCACACTCACCTAGGGATATCGTCAATGATGGCCAAGAGGTGGCACAGTGAGACGTCTTCATTTCATCTTCCCACTGGTGAGGCCGCTATCACCTTAGAGGACATTTGGTGTATTCTATTATTGTCGATTCATGGCTAACAGGTGATTTTTGATATGGAAGAGGGGTGTGAGGCCTATTACAGAGTCCTTGCCACATGGGACATCGTCTTCTGCGAGGGACAGATAGAGTTAGAGTGACATAGGATCCTAGCACCTCCCTACCACTGGGTGATTGTGGCTATCATTTCAGGTCTTGTTGCCCCAGATAGACGAGGGCGATACTTCAATCCCGGCTAGGGGTATTGCTAGGAGTGGATGGTCTGAGATAGGTCGGTTCATTTTGTATGGGGGCTTGTACTTCTAGCTTCACTCTACAGGGACCTCCATGAGTATGTTTACATGGATGGTAGAGCATTGGGGGTAAGGGTGACTTTACTTCATGTCTAGGCATGGGAGCACATTTCTGTGCTACGGTTGCACATTGTTCCAATTTTGATGGGGGCAGATGATCCCCTCGTGGCATGATACAAAGGTGGTGTGTCCTTTACACACTGGTGAGCACAAGATCCCCTACTAGAGGTGGGTCTTAGACGAGATGCTGGTTTTCACTAGGTGACTGTACCTTGGTCAGCCTAGATGGGCCAGTGATGTCGATCAGCTATTCTACTACTGCTAGGATCAGTAAATGTAGGGGCAGGAACATACTATGATTGAGAGGTACCTGCCTGAGCACATGCATCGTTAGTTCGACGAGCCATATGATAGACTAGATGATGAGTATGTGGTTGTCTTCACCCGCTCCATGACATAGGTATCATGGGGGCGGTATATTCCTACTTCAGAGGTGGTCGATAGCTTTAGGAAGCTGGTAGCCCAACCATGGGCTTATGATAAGGGTTTAGCAGATCCAGGTACCACCTAGGCCTACATGGATTGGTTCTGACCTCCACATTGGTTGACTATTTCAGGTGCTGACCCAAACCTATGGAGAGTTAGAGGCAAAGGGGGAGGATGAAGATAGAGAGCTAAGATTCGATAGGATTATCTAGTTGTGCCTCCATTCCAACTAGGGCATGGAGTTGTACACATGCAAGACTAGTAGCAGGAGCCACCACGAGGCGATGATTAACCTAGGGTGCAGCCATAGGTACGACTAGTGGGAGATACAGATGCTCGAGATGCGCTGATTGTGCAGTTATAGGCTCAAATCCAGGATGTGACAGTCGAGAGGGATTAGCTCAGAGCTAAGAGAGATCAGGCTGTACAACAGAGATAGGCTACAGAGCTACAAGAAGCCACTAAGCTAGGCCAAAGATAATAGATAGAGAGCATGACAACCTCCTCCTCGTAGGGTACAGTGCCAGTTCAATCCTATAGGGACACCATCCAAGAGGTAGAGTATTACTGACGGGCTTATCATGAGGCCATACCCAGAGTAGAGTGGGTCTCAGAGTACTCAGAGTGGGCTAGCCACAGACCAACAGAGGGTCATAGTAATAGGGGTGAGAGCAGCATTCATAGGGATCGAGCTTGGTCGAGATGATATATACTTTTTGTGCCTTATGGGCTCATTTTTTATAGCCTCGATGGGCCTTTTGTATTGATTGACACATATGTACATTGATTTGATTTATTATTGTACTATAATAGTTATGTTATTGATGATGTATATATATATATATATGATCCAATGATGATTTTGATGTGATGCAATGTGTATTCTTTTATTTATACATGTATGGTTCTACTTCTATATGTTATGGATGCATTTATTTCTAATAATGTATGTGTTGTGATTATGACTAATAGATCTATATTATGTCACTTTATGATATGCAGATGTATTTATGTGACATGCAATGATGTTGTCTATATGATGATCTATTTATGTAAATGCAAAATGGAATAGTCTTATGTGATATGGATTGTAATATGTAAAAGGATATGATCGATGGTATATGCATGAAATGATGTGTGGAATATGCTTATATATGAGATGATTATGGATGGATGTATGCTTTATATGTGATGGATTGTGATATGATGCAAATGAAATGGTGTTAATGCACAATGAGATGGTTTTATGAGATGCTTAGAGTAACAAATGTTATTATTCTAAACGTATTAAATGATGATGTAATGTATGTGATGCATTTAATAGGATTCAATGTTATGTTAATGCGTTAATGTAATATGAATGTAATGTGAATGTATTGTGGTGAGATAATGTCATGATGCTATGCAAGTATGCATGCAAATGAGTTAAATGCTTATATACCTATTGTTTATGATTATGCAAAAAAGATTATGGAATGCTTTTGTAGATGCTATGCAATGATTTATATGATAATGGAAATGTGATGCAAGGGATGAATGTGATAAATGCTTATGATAATATTTTTATATGATAATGGATATGCGATGTGTATATTTCCTATATGATATGTTTATGCAATATGCTAATGATTTGTGGATGCAGGATTAATGATGATAGTGATGGTGGTCAACGGTGATGATCAACTGTCATAGTACCTTGTTAGTGTGGTTAGTAAGAAAAGAAGAAGTCATTTCAACAAGACACAAGATGATGCAAATGCAAATGAGGATGATGATGTTGATTACTTGCCAAGGAATTGGGATTTTCAAAAGGGCTAAACTTTCTTATGTTTGATAACGCATGTGGTACGATGCATCAAGGTATAGGAAACCAGGATGGCATTGTACTTAGTGTGATGGACTTTGACTTGACAAGTAGATAGGAGTATTCTTGCTCATACCTGACATACCAAAACCTTGCTAGGATGTACTTTAGAAGTTTCAGACACCTCACAGCAAAACATGAAAAGGTAAACCTATCCATGCAATAGTCAACAAGTTTCCCTAGACCTCTTCCATATAGACTTAACAAAGCAAGTATTCGTCGAGGTTTTATAACAAGAGCATCCAACAACCATAGCAGACAAAAGATAATGATCGTTGCCTCATTCCTATTTCTCTAAATCCTTTGTTCAGATATCATTGAGAGGTCCTTGGAATGAGCACAATAAGATAAGTCAAAAGATAAAGAGCAAGTAAACAAATTAGCTGATGTTCTTCAATACCGCTAAGCAAAGGAGGATGTGTTTTCCAAGGATAAGAATCGAAACTTATTGTCAAAAGATAATGCCCATTGTAGGAAGGATTCATCCTAGGACATGTTATTGGATGGCGGCACATCATTTCGTTTATCCAAAGTGTTCTAAAAGATGATTGATATGGGACCAATTCAGATGATGAGTTACCGATTTGAAGAGACCAACTTGCTTATGTACTGACTTAGACCTAAGACTTGACGTTTTGAGTTATCACTTTTGACTTGCTAGGCTTGCCTCTAATTGTTTCACCAAAGGTTGAATATGACAATCAATTTATTATGAGTGGTGTTATTGCGAGTGCATGTGAGATAAGGTGGATGGGTTTTTTCAAATATTTGGATGTTTTTGATGTTTTACAATGTTTTGAGGCTATTTTTTGTTATTTTTCAAGATTTTTCAAATGTTCTGATTTTCAAAATTTCCAATGTTTTTGAGATTTTCTGAAATTTTGACCAAGAGACTAACCTAAGGACCTATCCTAGGGGTCTCAGGCACTAATCAACAGATTAGCCTTGCCTACGTTATACATGTAGAGACCACGTAGTTTAACTGATGACTCTGTTTTTGACTTTTTGACTAACTTTTTGACCTATTTTTGGGATTTTGATGATTTTGAATGTTTTTGAATTTTTTGATATTTTGATGTTTTTTGGATTTTCTGATATTTTGATGTTTTTGGATTTTATAATATTAGGACTTCAAGAATATACACGAATCTGATATGATAAGAACATTCCCCTAGCGTGATGCAATAGACTACTCTAATAAAGGCACAAAAAACTAACCTTGAGGATGGGTTGAGTAGTACTAGGAGGGATCATGATATGAACACATGACTAAGCTATGATGCGGATGCAGGTGGATGAGTGATGGATGGAGACCTGAAAGCGATGGATGATGGAAGTGAAATGGATGGATCCTGGTGTATGGAAAGTGCTTATTTATGCGAGGTGCTTGTTTTCCAATTTTTCACCAAGGTACTTGTCCAAAGTGCCACCGAAGTAGTTTTCACTAGAGGACAATTTTTTCTCTTTACTATTTTTTTATCCTTTTTCTATTTTTTTTGGATTTTTTAATTTTCTGATTTTTTTGTTGTCACTAAGATGCATGTTTTCCTAGTTTTCGCTGAAGTAACCATTTTTCAGGACATTTTCCAATTTGTTTTTGGATTTTTTGGTTCTATACCTTGAAATATTTAGGCATAAAACTTTTTGAGATGAGAGCTATTGATGGGCTCTTGTAGAGGTTCCCCTTTAGGTTTTGATAACTAATATGCCCTTGATTTGTAACTTGTTATGATGAATGGTCCCAACCAATTGGGTTCAAATTTTCCTTTGTTGCTTGGGTTTGGAACATTCTTCTGATTTTCTTATTGTAGCTCCATTTGAGTCTATTCTGATAGACTTGAAAATGATTTAAGGCATCTATATGTCTCTCATCTAGTAGCTCTAGCTCATTTAGTCTTGACACTCGGTACTCTTCATCTGTGATGAGGTTTTGTAGTGATATCCTGAGCGATGGGAGCTCGATCTCAATGGGGAGTACCGCTTCTGATCTATAGACCAAGGAGAAGGGGATGGGGCTAGTGGGTGTGTAGATGCTGGTTCGATAGGCCTAAAGGGTGGGATTAAGCTATAGCTACTAGTCACAATCCACGTCATTGAATTTTTTTTTGAGGATTTTTAGAATGGTCTTGTTTGTAGCTTCTGCTTGGCCATTGCCTTAGGGATAGTATGGGGTAGAGAAGCGATGTTGGATTTTAAATTTCTTGCACAAGTCGCAGACATCCTAATTCTTGAATGGTGTCCCATTATTTGAGATAATGGCTTATGGAACACCATAGCAGCAAATGAGATAGTTCAGGATGAACTTTGAAATATACTTCCTAGTTATGTACATCATGGGTATGGCTTCCACCCACTTAGTAAAGTACTTTGTTGCAATTATGATGAATTTCTGGCCATTAGATGAAGTGGGCGTGATTTTTCCAATGAGATCAAGTCCCCACTACGAAAAGGACCATGGTGTGATGATAGGATGAAGCTCTTGAGCTGGAGCATGGATGAGGTCCCCATGTTGCTAACATTGTAGACACTTTCTGGCATAGTCATGTGCTTCTCATTCCATTGTGGGCCAATAATACCCCATCCTCAGTAGTTTCTTAGCTATGGTCATTCCACTTGAGTGTGAACCACAGATACCATTATGTACTTTAGTTAGAGCGGTTAATGCCTCCTCAACGTTTAGGTAGCATAGTAGGGTTCCTTCTATGCTCCTACGATATAGGGTATCACATAGGATGACAAATTTGGATGTCTTTTTAACAAAGGTTCATTTTAGGTTTGATGGTAGGTCAGCGGGTATGACTCCTATTCGAAGGTATCAATAAATGTCACGGTGCCAAGGATTGCCAGGACCAATGATTTCACACACATATTCTGATTCTAGTACCTCGAATGCAGGCATGAGAAGCTGCTCAATCAGGAATTCATGTTGGAACATTGTTGGGGATGTCCAGTAAGGACCCAATTGTTGCCATGGCATCTGTTGGTTTGTTATTGGTCTAAGGAATTTTCTCAAATGTTATTTCTATAAAAGATTCTTTGAGAGTCTCCACCAATTTTTTTTTATGGAGTGAGCTTGTTGTCCTCGGTCTGGTATTTATTGTTTACTTGATTTATAATAAATTGAGAATCCCTGTATACCCTAAGAGCTATGATATTCCACTACACTATTATTCTGAAACCTATGGTCAAAGCCTCATATTCCACAATGTTATTGGTGTAGGGAAATTCCAATTTATATGACCTTGGTATGCAATCCCCTTGTGGTGTGATAAAGAAAACACCAACTCTTGATCCATGCTGTGTATGAGCCATTGAAGTACAATTTCCAATGTTTAGCTATGTTGAGATTGAAAATAGATTCATCTAGAAACTCTGAGACAAGAGGATTCTCAGAATAAATTGGTGCTTCTGCCAGTTGGTCTGCAATGACTAGGCCCTTGATTTCTTTTCTCTCCACATACTCAATGTCATACTCTAGCAATATCATCACCCATTTGGCCATTCTTCCCGTGAGCATTTCCTTTGATAGTAAATATTCGAGGGGGTTGATTTTGGTGATGAGCTTTATCTTGTGTGCCAACATGCAATGTCTGAATTTTTGTGATGCAAACACTACTAGGAGGCATGCTTTCTCAATGAATGAATAGTTTAGCGCATGCCCAACCATTGTCCTACTGATGTAATATATAGCCCTTTGTGTTCCCTTTTCATCGTGCTGAGCTAAAAGAGCTCCAAGGGCTACTGCTACTGTTGACATGTATAGAATCAATGGTTTTCTTGGGATTGGTGACATTAATACTGGTGGTGTCAGTAGGTATTCCTTGATTTTGTTAAATTCCTCTTCACACTTGGAATCCCATTTGTACACTATTCCCTTGTGGAGTAGGTGAGAATATGGGTTCTGTTTATCCGCCAATTGTGCTATGAATTGTTGGATGGATTGGAGTCTGCCTTGGAAGGCTCTCAATTTTTTTAATGTCTTTGATGCTTCCATTTCGAGCATTGCTTTCACTTTTGTTGGATCCACCTCAATACCCCTCATGGACACTATATATCCTACCAATTTACCTGATTGTACACTGAAGAGACACTTCTTTGGGTTTAGTTTGACCTTGTACTCCTCCAGTCTGTCAAAGATGGCACCTAGGGTTGTTATGTAATATTTTCTCTTTCTTGACTTGGATAGAATGTTGTCAACATAGTCTTCAACTATCTTATGAATCATGTCATGGAATATCAATGTCATAGCCCCTTGATATGTTGCTCCTACGTTCTTTAAGCCAAATGGCATCATGTTGCAACAGTATGTCCCCCATGGATAAGTGAAAGTTGTTTTGTGTTGGTCCTCCTTACCTATGATGATCTGATTGTATCCTAATAATCCATCCATTAGTGACAACATCTCATGTCTTGTTGTCATGTATACTATCATGTTGATGTTGGGAAGCAGGAAGTCATCTTTTGGACATGCCTTGTTCAAACCTCTGAAGTCTATGCAAATTCTAATATTTTCGTCGGGTTTTGAAATAAGTACTAAATTTGACACCCATTCTGGATAATCTATTGGTGAAATGAATCCTGCATCTAATAGCTTCTTTAACTCCATTTTGACTAGTAGGGCAATTTGAGGATACATTTTTCAAAGATTTTGTTTGATAGGCTTTGCTTCTAGATACACTGCTAAGTGATGAACCGCAGTCCCTAGATCAATCCCTAGCATGCCAGCACAACTCCATGTGAAGTTTATATTTCTTTCCCTTAGGAATGCTACTAGGAGCTCTTGCTCTTCTAATAATAGTGATTCTACGTAGAATGTGATATGTGGGGTCTCCTCTGTTCCTAGGTTGACTAGATTGCATTTTTCTACCAAGACTGCTGACTTTTCCTGATGAATAGCTTTTAAAGGAAGATTGAATCCCTCATCCTCGGGTGCCTTGGAGAGGTTTTCACCATTGCATACGTCCTTTCTTTTTACTTTTTTCTTGCTAGAGAATTCCACAGTGTGGTTTTCACTCAATGACTTGGATATTATTCTTAATTGCTCACTTTTGTGACTGAAGGATTCAATTGTTTCCCCATAATAGGCATGTGTGTCAAACTCTATTATAAACCCTGCTTTGTGATCTCCATCTAGAATGTTATCCCACAATCCCATGAATTCTGAGAGTGCCTCATCATTTTTGAATGTATCAAGAACTAGTTGTCCTCATTGGTCGTAGTTGATGAGTTGGGGATATACTAAGTATATCTCATGATTTTGTTGGTCTAGTTCAAAGGATAGGGTACTATTCATGCAAAGAGTTGTATCCTCAAAAAGCCTAGGTAGATTGGATGTGGAGTCATCGTCATCACTACTACTACAGACATCAATTATATCAAAGGTATAGCTATCTAGGACATGACCTATGGATAATGGTAGTCATAATTCTGTTGCGGTTGGTTGATGAGGTTTATTAGCAGCTCTAACTAGAGGACTTCGGCCACGTATGGTTATACTTGGAGGGGTACATCCAAGGGCAAGATTTTTTATTGATCGTGTCTCTGGCATGATAGGTATTATAAGCCCATTATCATTTTTCCCAAGTCTTTGATTTCTGTCATAGCCCATTGCTAGCATCATTTGTAGGCCCCTGCTTCTTTCATCCATTGGTAAGTCAATGGTTGGTCTCTCATCTTGGTATAACATGTGAGATGGATCTACCTCACTGACTTCTCATCCTAGATCTCCCCAACTTGTAAATTCAGGATAGTCTATAGGAGACGTTCGGGATGTGGAAGTTTCATTTTCTTGTGGTTGTCCTCATGATCTAGGAGATTGTGGTAACTCTCCTACCACAAAAGCATTATTAGGGAGCTTGTAATTTCCATAGCCGTTATCCTAGATGATGAGCTTGATGTCAAAGATGGTGGGAATGGTGGGAGTGGCAGGTGTCTTCGTCGTAGAAGTGGATGCGAGAGTGGCGAGATAAATGTATGGTGTGGATAGGCCCTCATCATTTTTGGGTACCTGAGGAATTTTGTAGTATTTTGCTTCAAAATTTTTGGAATACGAGAAAGGTTCGGGATTTGCATGGATGGTAACTTCTTGTCCGTTATGTGTAAATTTCACACATTGGTGGAAAGTTGATGCTACTACTTTCATTGCATGGATCCATGGACGTCCTAAGAGGATATTACATGGCAAGTCAAGGTCCAAGACCTAACAAGTGGTCTCCATGATGGCAAGCCCTACTTGAATAGGGAGTTTGATCATGCCTTGAGACACTCTTTCTTGATCATTATATGCTCTTATTGTGATAGCCTTCCCTTTGTCGATAGAATCCTCTGATATTTTTAATTACTTAATGAGACTAAGAGAGCATATGTTTAAGCCTGCACCTCCATCCACCAAGACCCTTTTGATTTTTCTCTTTTGTATAGTGGCTTCCAAGTGAATTGCACAGTTGTGAGATGGTTGAGAGGGGAAATCTTCGTCAGAAAATGTAAGGAGATTAGGAATTATAATATTTCTGACCATAGCTTGGAATTTCTCTGCGTCAAGATTTGCGGGGATAGTGGATGACACTAATGCTTCTTCTAGGATTTTCTTATGGGCAGATGAGATTTTTAGCAACTCCATGATGGAAATTTACACTGGTGTTCTCTTGAGTTGATCTAGGACATTATAGCCATTAGGAATGGATGTAGATGCAGCGGCTCTATTTGGCTAAGATGATCCTGCAATGGATACTTTGCCGCCTCTTGTGGTGACTCCACAATCTTTGACATGGGCACCCTTGATGGTGATGACCATGTAGTCTTCATTTAGGGAGGCAACAACTATTTCATACACATGATTTACATTTGACTTGATGCCCTTCCCTTTATCATTTTTATTCCCTTTGTTTCCATGATTCAACGTCGGATTCGTATATATCTTAAGATCTTTATTTCCTATAGGTTGTTCCACATTTATGATTTTTTTATTGATGAGATCTTGGATGATGTTTTTCAGTCTCATGCAACTGTTTGTGGTATAGCCTTTGATTTTATGGAATTAAAAAAGTTTATTTTCATTATACCAAGGAGGTTTCACATCTGGTTCTTGGTAATTCTCAAATGTAGGAGGCTTGATGAGTTTTTCATTGATCAACTTTTTCATTATGTCCTCAAGTGGTTCCCTCAAAGTAGAGTATTTTTGTTTGGGATAACTTTTGCATTGGGGTGGTCCCCTTTGATCATTGAGATTATTGTTGTTTGGATTGTTGTTTGGTTGGTGTGTTGTGTAATGGTTTTTTTCGTGTTGAATTTGGATTTGTGGTGTAGGTGTGTTTTGGCGTGGGGCACTAATGACCACCTTGGCATCAACCACACCATAATTAGTAATGTTTGTGTTCCTTGCCCACGTGCGAGGTTTATCATTGTAATTGGATGGTGGGTGGTTGTTTTTCTATTTGTGGTACGATGTTGATTTCGCAGGTTGAGTCACAAGGGCTCTTTCGATGCTAAGGGTATTGGGGATCAACTGATCTTATGTGGTGATGCCCTGAACCTTGAGATGAAATGCCAAGTAGCCTTAAAGGTTGGTTTTGATGGTGCAAAATTGTTGTTGTTCTAGCATGGTCCACTTGCTTTGATTGGCCTTGGATCACCATCATTGTAGGAATGAGGCAAATGATTCTCCCTTTCCTTGTTTCAGAGCCGAATGTTCTTCTATACTAACACCCATTGTGATGTTGCATGCATAAATTTTAATGAATGCGTCCATAATTTATTGGAATGTTCTAATGCCTGAGGGTAAGTGAGAGAACCATTCCATAGTGTATCTTGCCAAGCTCCTAGGAAATAGCTGCATCAAATAAGTATCATCATATGCGACCTCCATGCAATGAACTTGGAATTCCCTGATGTGATCTTTAGGGTTTCTCGTCCCTCGATATTTGTCAAATTTGGGGATCTCAAATCCCTTGGGAAATGGTTTCATTACTAAGATCCTATCAAATGGATAGGGACAAAAGTTGCTTGGAATTTTGGTTGTTCGCCCTAATTGAAGGTCGAGCACTTGCTGCGAGAGCAACCTGATTTGTGTCGTCACATCATTTTGCAAATCAGGGGGTGGGATGAAAGTGTTTTGGGGTGTTTCAATCATGGGTTGGATGGGTGGGTTGGTCGATGTGTTGTTTGATGGTATCTATATGTTCTACCAAGTGAGGTAGGCTTCCACTTACTTTTGTATGAACAACGCTTGTTGTTGATCTTGTTGTTGCTGCGCTAAGATTTGTGCTTGTTGTTGCACTTGTTGCTATTCCAACAACGCTTGCTGTTGGGTTGCCAATTGTGCTGCTTCTTTCTGCCCTTGATATTGCTTTAATTCTTGTTGATATGCTTTTAATTGCATTACTTATCTTTGTGCAAGGAGTTGTACTTGATATTGGGCTTGTTGTGCCTAATATTGAGCTTGTGCTTGAGCTTGTACTTATGCTGCTTGTGCCTGTGCTGCTTGTTGTTGCAATAGAAGTTTTACTTGAGCGGCCTTTTGCAATGCTTGTGTAGCTTCTTCTTCTTCTTTTTCTTGTAATAAAGCTTGGGCTTGTGTGGCTTGTTGTGCTTGTAATGCGACTTGTGCATCTTGGGCAGCTTGCGCAGCTTGATCGGCTTGTTGAGCAGCTAGTTGTACAACTTTTTTTTTTTGCACTTGTTGGTATCCCCTTTGAAAAGAAGCTTGCAATGTCGCGTTCTATTGACTTGATGTGGTGGAAGTTGGTGTTGGTAGAGGTGGCGGTGGATTCAGAATAGTGTTTTTGGTGAGTGATAATGTTGTGTTGATGTTTTGAGTGGTGGATGGTGGTATTGATGTGGTGGTTGGTCCTATTCTTTGCGATGTTAGGAGGGTGTTTGCTTGCGCATTTGTCATTTGTTGTTGTGATATTGATGACAAATTTTGAGTGTTTGACATAATGCTTTGATTCATGGTTGGGATATTGGTTTGATTGATACTTGGTAGGGGAGGAAGCCCTAAACCAAGGAGTGGTGTGGATGATGATGGCAATGGTGGAAGAAGTGGAAATGTACGGGGTGCGAGCTCTTGCGAGAATGTTGTGGTGTTGAATATGCCCCCCGGTCCAAACATATCTCCCTTCTCTTGTGAATTTGTGAGATGTGTTTGAGGTGTTACATGAAAAAATGATGATGATGGATCATGATGGAATGTGAGAGGAACATTCTTGTGTAATGGGTTTTGGGGTATGTTTTGTTCCAAGATTGTATTTGCGTCCAAATTTTGATTAATAACAAGGGGGTGTGTTTGAATTGCATTGATAAATGAATTCCCTTATTAAAATTGGGTTGGGTTGGAGCAAATGATGTGATTTGCAAAATGTTTTGCGTGATGTTTTGATATGGGAATGGTGGATGAGATTGGAGGAAAAGATGGCTCTACTATAGTACTCACATCAAAATCTGAAGGTAACTTGGCCCCTTGTTTTGCTAGCTCGGGCATGTATAATGAAGGGTTAAGTCTCATCATGATGTTGGAGCATTTCAGTCATTTCTTCATGAGACATTCCAAAGGTGAGATCCTCTCCTTGGTTTTCCTCTTGCAGATTTTGTGATGATGAGATGGTCAACGGATTGCTTGATTCAGAGGGATTCATTTCTACGTTGGTTTGGCTAAGATCAATTGAAGCGGGTGTTTCCTTGTTGGCTTCCATACTCTTCTTGTATTGAGATCTAGTTTGAACCATAAAACAAAGATCAGTTTTCAAGAATATGGGAGATGAATCTCTTGATTCTTTAGATTGATCTTTATTTTATGCCCAAAGTAGAAAGTTTTTAGGATGTCTTGAGGATCAAAAGGTGATGATATGATGATGATGTTAGAGATGGATGATACAAATGTTTGTGTCTTTTGATAAATATTGAATGACATATGCTAGGCTTTTGGAACTTTCAGATACCTTGCGGTTTTTTTGATTTTGATTTGATTTTTGATTTGGGATTTTGTTCTTGATTTTGATTTTGATTTTCTTTTGATTTTGAAAAAACAGACCCTAAGATGTTGGATGATGATCTAAGGGATATATTTGTTCAAAGGATGATAATTTTAATATTTGTGGGGAGAAGGATGCATCTACTCACACCTATCCAAACAAGATGATAGTTTCACTAAGCATATGAAGAAGGATTCATCTACACATACTAAGCTAAACAAGATTATTTTGATAATTTTGACTAAGAATATGCAAAAGGATACATCTACACATACCTAGCCAAAGGTGATTTTTCAAGGATTTTAGTCTCAATGATTTTGATGATTTTGATTTTTCCACAAAGCCTAGTATTGAGGATGATTTCAAGATTTTCCAAAGGTGATGATGAGATGATGTTTGTTTTGATGTTTTGAAGGATGAAAAATATTTTGACTTGTTTTGATCCTAAGATGAACCTAAAAAAGAGACTGTTTTCTGTAGACCTAGGTATTTAAGAACATGCAAATGCTTCCTAGAGACCTTTGTGACCAAAGAATGATTTAATATACTTTCAGATTTCCCACCAATGGCCTTTGCTTTCAAATTTTTCAAGAATAGTGAGGCTTGAACATACATGAAAGTTCATTTTGATTAGCTTTGCTTAATGGATTCATTTTACCAAAAACACTTTCTTTGATTAAGTTTTCAAACTAAGATGTCGAATGTCTTAATTTCTTCAAACCCCACAAGATATGTTATGTGGAAATTCAATGAGCTTAAGGTAAGGGTTTTCCTATTGTTTACTTAAGTAGAAAAATTGAGATGTAACCCAACGTTTACAAACCTCTAAGGATGTGACTCCCAAGGGCGAGCAATAACATATGGATTGAGTCAATTGTATTTGTCTTCAAAAGGGTTTGAAATTTGGATGATGTTCAAGTGTTTGTTTCCATGATGTTTTTGTGCAAGCAAAGCATTTTGTAACCCAAGAATAAGTACAATCCTATGGATGTGTAAGACAATATTTGTTGGATTCCCACTTGGACAAGTCCAACTACACTTATCTTTAGTGAATGGTTATATGCTTGATCCCACTGGATCCCCTCCACAACACTCACTTATACAGGGTAGCCAAGCATCAACACCCATGAAACTCCCATGGCATGTTTTCCATCTATACTAAAAGACCGTAAAAGTGTGGGGTGGCTTCAGAATGACCGTTCTTGCACCAACAAATAGATTAAAGAATTTTGGAAAACTCAAGCACATGGGTTTTAATAAGGACTTTCCGTTTGTGGAGATTGACCCATACAACAAGAGTCCCCCTTCGGATCCATCTTTTCAGAATCAACTGCATGATATTGGTGTTTACTCCAATATCCACATTTATATACTAGTTGGAAATACTATTGGCTTTAGAGTGTTACCAGTTGAGTCGTTCCCTTGGGTGAGTACTTTTTCCCCAAGGTAGGCCCTCTAGGATAAACAAAAGCGAATGAAAACAATATTCGTAACTCGATCAGTCTTTGTTGGCAACAAAGAGAGAGAATATATGCAATAATGTCCCCACTCAAACTTGAACAAGATGTTCAATTTTAAGCCCAAATCGAAGTGTGAAGGTGATTGCTTTGTCTCAACCTAAAATCAAGAAAAAGGCCTTTTGATTCTCAAGATCGCTATAAAGTGTAAGAGTAGTGCATGCATCCTTTTTCAATGATGTTAGTTCAAGTAAGTCTTCACAAAACAAAGTTTCACTTGTTCTTTTTAAATCCTCAAAACAAAATGTGAGTTCTCTTTAAGCACCAAATGACAAGTGAGAGACATTTTGTTCAATTGTTAACCAAAAACAAACTTTAGTATGTTGTAGATCCTATTGTTAATTTTAGCCCTTTTGCAAGAAATGGAAAGATTCTTTTTAAACCTAAATGAAAATTAGTGTCCTAAGACAAAAAGGGATAACAATTTCATGAAAAAGTGTTAAGAAAACACTAAAGTGTTAAGAAAACACTAAAGTGTTTAAAAACACTTTGATTTGATGAAACATCCTCCTCATAGTTTTCCTTTCTTCATTTTCGATTTCCAACCTATAAGGAAGAAAAACCAGTGAGATTCTAGAAAAAATAGAAATTAAAAAGAAGAAAAGAGAAGACAAATTAATCATCAATCAAAAGCACATGCTAAAATTAAATTTTCCCTTTTTACTCCCCTCTAGCCTTGCAACTCGTAACTGTGTCACATTTTGATTTTCAAGCATGCACTCACAATGCCGCTTGCCAGTTAGCATCACTCTATGTTAGGACAGAGAGCTCAACTATGTCGCATTTTTCACACAACGTCGTAGTTTTCTTCTAGCGTCATAGTTTAATATTTTTTTAAAATTCCTGCAAGTAACGAGTCCAATGGCAGAGTTAAAAATTCAAATATTTTGGCGGGATGAGTCCAGCATCGCGGTTTTAATTTCAAGTGGTGCCATATAGCGACATTAAGCTCCCAGCATTGGAATTTTCTTTGTATGAGCAAAAACACAAAAATTTTGGGAAAAGATGAGAAAGAATGATATCCAGCCCTCCTTCTAGCGCCAAATGTGCGAACCCTTTTCCTAGTACCTACAAAACAACATGAATAAACAAGTTAAACAAGGAATTGCAACCTAAAACAAGGATTCCCCATGAAATCCATTTACAACACTCAAATTAGGAAGAAAATAATGAACTCAATGGAAATGCCAAAAACAAAGATTGAATCCTAATTTAAATGTGCAAACTCATGATCCCATGGGGGAATTGGTGCCAATTTGATGTGAAAATTGGGCCTTTCCCAATTCCTAAGATGCAAGCTTTGATGTGTTGATGAGATTGATCCACTTTGTTGATGAAAGATGAGAACTCCAAGCCAAAATCTGCAAAAACCTAACTAAGAACTCAATGATAATGGATGAAATTTGAGAGATATTTGAGCATAGTAACTTTACATGAATTGTGGATGATCAAATGAGGATATGAACTCTTTATTTATAGAATTTCAAGATGGATGAATGTCCAAATTTGAGCAATGTGGGACTAACATTCATCCAATGGCAAGGTGCCACTTGTCACTCTATGAATGGATGAAGGATGTGCAAGATTTGGGGAATGTGCCAATAAATGCATAATTTTGAATTTCAAATTTGTTGAAATGACCTTTAAGAGGGAAGGGAAAATGCAATAAATGCCACTTGGCTCAAGGAAAAGGACATGTAAGATGAAGTTATTGCCTTGTTGGATGTACATGTTGACTTGGAATTTTTGAATTCAAATTGAGAGAATATTCTAAAAGATGCCTTGTGAGGAAAATAGAGATTTAATAAATGAATTAAATCTATTTTCATGTGCAACTTGCATTATATAGAGGATGGGACATGAGATGAGATTAAATTAATCAAGGATTAATTAATTTAATGAGAGAGGTTAGATGATGTGACCTTTTTGACTCAAATTAATGAATTTATTTAAGACAAAAGAGGGAGGAATATGACAAGAGGTTAATTAAATAAGGATTTTGATTTATTTAATTAAAAGAGATGGTGTTAGATTAAATCAAATAAGATTTTAATTTATTTAATTTAATTGATAGACTTTAGAGATTTAATCAAATAAAATTAATTATTTAATTAAATAGGGAGAATTAGATCAGATGGATTGATTTAATTAACAAAAGAGATGACTTGATTAGATAAAATAATTTATTTAATTGAGGGAGGAATATTGATGAATTTAATCAGATAGGGGAATTTGATTAAATAGTTAGATCAAGGGATGATTCAAGATGAAACAATGTTAGTAGTCGGGATCAGATGCACAATGTCAATCAGTATATTTTAGGTGTCTATAGTTACAAAAAACTAGTGTAATCTCCTAAGGTCTGCTAATTTTTAGATTGCACATGTACATCATGAACACGTAATTGAACTAAGTTGCAGCAATTAAATAAAGAATCCCATGCTAACTTTACATAGTAGTCTTTCATCAACAAGTGCTAAAAGTATGGGCTGAAAGTTCATCAAATACAATAACAACAATTTCCATTATCACATCCACTCAAGAAACTACAACTAAAACTAACATGGAAGTAGAACCATGCATGCATAATGAATAAACTCAAAAGAAACACCCATAAATCATGCAATGTTTCTTTCTATTGTTGTAGAATTCCTTTACACCAGTTCTCGAACCATTTACAAATGAGGGGAAAGCGCCTATTTATAGTCGTCCAAATCCCAAATGAAGGGCTAGGATTGATTTACAATGAGTGACCTAGATTCATTACAAGCTAGGATTTCACCTACCCCTAATATTCAACAATTTAAAATACAGCTTTTGTCATTTCCCTATTTTGTCTTTTAGTGGCTAGTCACTATAGCAATTTTGTCTTCTAGCTGATTTCCCTTTTGTTGTAGCTAAAAAATTGTAGGAAGATTCCCTTTGTTTGATATGTTCATAACATTTATTCATTGAATCTTGTTGCAAACCTATGTTACTAAAAAGTAGTTATGTTGCTCCTGATTCTGGTGGACAACTTCTGACAATCTTCATCATTTGGTTAAAAATAAAACAACTCCTTCTTGTTCCTTTGAAGGTCACCCTTTGCAAATTTTTCACTAACTTCCTTGACATAGGCCTCCTTCTAATGTCAGCTCTGTTGATGGGTGCTACGAGGAAAGATGAACACGAAATGAATGGTGATAGGAGAAATGTGTTTTTCTTTGTTTAGCTTTCTGAATGGGCCTCCCCGATGGACCTGTGGTAGGTTACATAAATCCTACATACATGAAGTGTAGTAAGTGCTTTCATACACAAATCAAGGAAAATGTTAATCAAATCCTACAAACTCCTTGTTAGATCCACCCATGCATCATTAAAAGATCATAATATTCATATTTGGACCTCATTTGGACCATAAACACAAATGTGAGCTTAGGGGAACATGCACCAGTCATGGAAGGATAGTGGATGGTGGACGTGGGTAGACGATGGGTGTAGGCAGATGATAGATGACAGATGGATGGTGGATAGAGGACATGGGTGGATGGTGACAAAGGGATAGTAGCAGAGGGATGGAAGATAGCTGGCCAAAGAAACATAGTGGATGGCAGACAACCAATGGACAATAGACAAAGGTTAGACAAGAAATGCGGTGGATGGTGGACAACTGACTGATGATGGATCGAGGGAAGATAGTGAATGTTGGAAGAAGTAGTTGATAAATGAGAGATGGATGGAAGATAATATATGACAAATGGATGATAGACAATGGATGCAAGTAGATGGTGATGAAGGGACGACAGTGGAGGAACAAAAAATAGCAGATGATGAATAGATGGCAGATGGTGGGTGGCAGGTAGATGGAAGAAGGATGGCAGGTGGCAAGTAGATGGAAGGCGAACACAACGTGGATGGTAGACAATGGATAGATGGTGGATGATGAGTGGTAGGTGGATAGAAGGGGGACAATGGATGGTGGACAACCTTCTACAGGGGTAAATCACAAGTGCTTGACTTGGTGGTTTTACCATCTTGAACCTCAAGTCGGGGATCATTGATAATCACTGTGAAATGTAAACTTGAGATGGTTGTGAAGGCTTCATTGTTGATCGACATTAAAAGGGATGGAAAGGGTGCAAAGTTTGCAATGTAGGGGGAAGTTAAGTGTTGGACACCCTTAAAAATGGCCTTGAGCACATGGCAACCTACACATGAAAATTCACAATGAAAGTTTTGAAATGGCCATGGAGGGAGGGTAGCCCAAAAGGAAAGTTTTGAAATGAAAACAGAGGGACGGCGACCTACAAGGAAAGTTCTACAACTTCACAAAACATAGGAAATTTGAAAAAAATTAATTTTAGCACATGGAAAAAGTGGTAGAAAGAGTGCCAAAACATATTTCCTTAAGATTTGACTCATTTTAAAAAATGAAAAAATTTGGGATGTGGGAGTCAGAGGGTCTACTGCCCTTTTGAAAACAACAATGAGCACATGGAAAATCACACACGATGACCTACAAGGAAATTTCTACAATGTCTAAACACATGGAAAATTTGATGCAAACCCCTTTAGGCATGTGAAGACATTTAATAGTCCCTAGATGATGAAAACTTGAAGTTTGCACCCATTCTAGAAATGCAGAGTTTTGGAAGGGGGAAGCTAGATGGTTTGTCACCCTTTTGAAAATGGCAATGAGCACATGGTGACTTGCACACAACAATCTGCAAGGAAATTTCTCAAATGGCAACACAGGGACAACAACTAGCAACGAAAGTTTTAAAATGGCCACAGAGGGATGGTGGCCTACAATGAAATTTCCACAACCTCCCAAAACTTAACAAAACCTTGGCAGTTCATTTAGGCATCACAAAAACATCCCAAATCCATAGGAAACTTGTCCCGAAAGTCAAAAAAACTGGTGGAAAATGTGAAGCATGCGAGAAGGGGCCAAGTCAATAGGTGTAAGGAAAAAAGTAAGAAAGGAAAGGGGGAATTTGTTTCTCTCTCAGATTCAAACAAATCAGGTAAAATGAAGGGTAGGAAGTTGTGCTTATAGGCCAATTTCCATTAATTTCATGTATTGATCTCTTGGTACAGTAAACTTGGGTTAGGTGAGATGCAGAAACCCATGCTTGTTTGGATGTGTGGTCAAGGCTGAAACAGAGAAAATAAGTGTGGATGCTTCCATGCAGGTGGAAGTTGGGCATCAACTATTACAAAAGTGGTGAAACAGAAGTGGCGACATGCATGAGGTGACCCACAGTTGTAGGTCCGCAAGGTTTGGAGGACGTTGGGGCAATAAATGAAGGGAAACCTGTAGGGGCATTTTCGTGAAAGAAAAGAACTTAGCGTAATTTAGGTGGGTGATTTTGGTAAGGGGGAATTTATTCGTTTGACAACACATGACCAATTTGGGCATAGGAACAGGGGCACACAAAGTGAGGTGAGACCAAAATATCCTATCGAGAGTGACAACGACCCTTCGGGAGAAAAAGAGAGGGGGTCCCCACCTTCAGTGGGGTGTGTGAAAAACATGCACAACAAATGGTGACTCACTGGGGAGATGGTCCAGAGCATTTCGATGACAAACTAGAATCACGAACCCAAAATCTCTAGTTCTAATCCTCATGCTAGGACAAATGAACCAGATGCTTGACCAAAGTATTAAAACCACTAGCTAGCCCAACCTTTAGTATGCTAAAAATCCAAGTGTGTGCAGTTGCATGAATTCTTATCCTTAAGTTGTTACAAGAACCTAAGCTCCATCAGGTTAAGATATGTGATTGATTCTAACTCTAAAAGCATTTGGGACATTGCCTCGCTTCTAGTTAGGCATCCATAGCCCTGAAAGGTTGTCATTGTGATTCTCCTAAACATTGCTCTACTGCTAGTTGGGCGTCCATAGCCCCAATAGAGTTGCTCAGATCCTCTTGAAAGTTGAATTTTTATTTTTATTTTCAATGTCTTACTTTTCTTTCTTTCGTTTCTTTTTTTTTATTTTCTCTTTTCAATTCTTTTATATCAACCCACAAGTAGTAAAGCTCACACTCATAGTGGTGCTAAAGCAAAATTTTAGATTTTTCACTTAACTAGACTTCACAAAGGACCTACAACAACCATCAGATTCTTAATATGTGTAAGAGATATAATATTTTAGAATACACCATGAATGAGACCAACCAACAACTTATCCTCTTTGAATCAAACACCCAAATCACTTGACACTAATAGAGGACCTTCACCTTTTTTATTCTAAAAACTTTATTAGAGTTTAACAAAGAAATACATAGAATAGCCCTAGGAAATCAATATGGTTGTTGTGCGCATAGATGTGCCTAGCTAAAACAAGAGGGACCTTGAGAAAAGTTGCATGAAAATGAAAGAAAATAGAAGGAAAACACCTACACTAACCAAAGTAGGAAAGTGAAATAAAGTGAAAGGGAAACTACTCTAAAGCGAACCTAACCTATAGCAAACCGACTACTCTAACGAAAGCAGGAAAGCAAAACTATATACAAGAAACATACACTACCCAAAATAGACTATGTACAAAGATATTTAAAAAGGACCATGTTCAGACAAGAAAAAATAACATTCAGACCCACTAGATTTTGAAATGCAAGCACAAGAAGAAAGGCGATGATTATAGTTCTAATCCATGCAAATTCATCTTTATATTTAGAAAAATAAAGTTCAACATTGTAGCATTCAAATTTAATTACATAGTTAGGTAAAATAAGAAATTGAGGTGATTCATTAACTCCATGGTTAATCCATAAACAAATTCGTTTCCCCTCATTCCCATAACCAAAATAATGGATATAGCTGCAAGTATTCATAGGAGAAAGGAAAGATAGAACTTGCATGTCATCATATAGTTATGGTAGTGTTTGGCAGTCAAGAGTGAGCACTGCATCATTGATAGGTGCATTGGCAGCTTTGGATGGAGGCACTAGATGGTGTAGCACTTAGGACATTAAGCTTGCATAAGATTGGGAGAATGGGGAAACAAGCACCCCTTCCAATCTTCATGTGGAATTGACAACCCCTATCAATTGTTCATTGAGGAGATAGACTTCATCTCATTGATCTTCTGCAAACTTGGTGTCCACTTGATTGTTGTCTTCAAAAGGAAGCACATTGTCCTATCTCCTTTCCCAGGTGTTGACCTTATTTTTATGATGTTCATTGTCATGAGAACATGACATGCATGAATCTATCCTATTGTATCTCTTTGAATGTGAAGAAGGATCAACAATGGTCGAGGTGGTAGGACCCCTAGTTGCATTATGTAATTGGCCTGGTGTGTCATACTTGTTGGTAGTTGTCAAAACACCTCTACCTTTTTCTTCTTCTCTTTAAAATTAATGTATCTCATTATGAAGTTAACTTGTCTCCTCTTGTTCACTATCATTGTAAATGGAGAAGGAGTTCCTCTCCCAATCTAAGGGATCTAATGCTTTTCCATTTAGAGGTTTAGGTAGTATATCTTCATAACCACCATCTTCTAAAATGTACTCTTCTTCAATGTTAACATACATCTAGATTATAGCTCCCAATGGAAAGAAATCATCAATGGAGGGCACCTCATCTAGGGGGCCAAGATTTACCATGCGATTTTGCTCCAAGGAATCCCCATAAATCCTATCATCCATGGTGTATAAATGATCTTCATCAGGGAAAGGTTCTTGATCATCAATGGAAAATGCTCCCATATGTTATGCTTCATTAGTTGGAAGCTCTAACTATTATCCCTATCCTTCTTCTATTGTTATCTCAACACCTCCTTGAGGACTGCCCTAAACTAAGTTATAACTCCATTCAGGCTCTTGGATCTTCACTTCAACTCTTGAGGAAACTACAACAAGCAGTGCACTAGGTTGTCCCATTTGTTCTTTAACTTGCTTAGTAGCCTCTTGGCATAGTTGACATGTAACTTGTAATGTCATGTGTCATGGAGCCTACACAAACTTGGGAGCAGTAATACTTCCAAATCCACTTGACATATTAAGTCTGACCAGTCTCTTGAGAGTCTTGAGTCGAGCTCATTGTATCTTTCCACTATTGGGTCCTCATCACCACTCTAGAAGGAGGTTTGATAATAAATAGCCATGACCTATGGTTTTTCCCAGACCAAATATTCATTTTTAGATGCTTGATCACTATCATTTATGTAGGAGAGGTCTTCTAATCTTATCTCACTTATGCTTTCATCATTGTTCTCTAGTGCCCCAAGGCTTTCAACCTCTTCTTCCTTTCATTCTTTGATAGTTATGTTAGTTGTCCTAGCACATGTTGTTGTAAACTTTGTTAATTCATCTTTAGCTACCAATAGTTCTTCTTCTAGAGTGGAGATTTACCCTTTGTCTATTAAGAAAAGGCCTTTAAGTTCACTTCCAAGTGATCCTTTTTCAAGTCCCTTTGCTATCCTAAGGAGATCAACTCCTTCCTTTTGGCTTTCATCCTCAGTGTTTGATGTCCTAGTACTTACTTGTGTCAAATTTCTCAGTTCAACTTCAAGGTGCTATCCTCTAGATGTTGACAGATCTCCCACCTTATGGGATGACTTATCTTCATTAGGAGTTCGTTGCTTTGACTTGTTGAAAATTCCCTTGACATGAGTGATGATGTCTTTACATGATGGACAAGTAAATTCTGAGTGAGGTGCATTGTGAAATCTACACCAACTAGACATCAATACTTCCTCCAATCTTATCCCATCCTTGCTACCCAAGTGTTCTTCAATTAGCTCTTTGAATGCCTTGGCTTCCATGTTAGGAATTTCCTCTTTTGAATCTTTGGGAGCCAAGGGTTGGTATATTTCCTAAAAGGGAATTTCTCCTTGCAAGACTCTTTCAATTTTGTCCAAGAATGTTAGACACCCCAATTCATTCTGCCTATGAGTGCCATGAATTCTACATCTATCTGCCAATGCAAATTTTTGGAATGGTCTTCTCAATCTCCTATTCAAATATGCATGTAGCTGAGTGATGTTGACTTGTAGTTGTTGTTCCATTTCAACTTGGCTCTTGTTTGCCTTGAAATTTCTGATTTGAAAATTCTAGTAAATGATGAGATCTTCCTATCTCATATTTCTACTTGAGAGTGCTTTCAAATTCCAATTTTTAGCTTTCCAACCTCAAGCTCAACCATGCCCTCCTTCTAGCTCCATTCATGTTGATGGGTGTTTTAGCACTTCTCAACATAGGGAAAACATAAATGCTCTACCTCTCTTCAAAGGTAGAAATCTGCAAACAAGTTACAAATTACTACCCCAAGGTCTCTCGAGCGTCAAGTCTTGACAACCTTGGAATATCTTAGTGGTTGAAGTGTTTTGTTGGTAACACAGGGTGGTCTTATGTATGAGTTAAAAAGCATGGAAATTTGGGTCTGCAAATGCAGTTTCAAAGTGTTGTAGGTGAATGGACAATGATTGTCCACTTAGAAAAACAAGCTCAAACTCATCAAGTTCATCTAATTTATCTTCATGGTGATGCTTTGGATCCTAAACAAACCAAGGAGTAAAATAAATAGAAAAAGAGAAAGGATTAAGAAAGTTGTTCTAATCCTAAGCTATGAATGAACAATAACAATGGAGGATTTTGGCTAGTTGTTGGCTTGCTAGGTCCCTATTTCACTACTGGGTGTTTTTGATTCTTTCTTTTGGGCAACTTGTTCTTCTTGGTGTGTTTTTTGGGTCCCCTTAAAACCTGATGGTTTTGGGTCCATTCAAAACCTATTATCCTCTTATAAAAGAAAATGGAGGCTACTACAGTAGACAAACTTTCCCAAACTGAGTTTTTCTTGGCCAAGAGGAACCTATAGTTACACAAAACTAGTGCAATCTCCTAAGGTCTATTGATTTTTAGATTGCACATGTATATCATGACCATGCAATTGAACTAAGTTGTAACAGTTAAATAAAGAAGCCTAGCTTAACTTTACACAATAGTTTGTCATCAACAAGTGCTAAAAGTATGAAATAAAATTTCATCAAATACCATAACAGTAATTTTCATGAGCACATCCACTCAAGAAACTACAACTAAAACTAACATGGATGTAGCATAATGAAAAAATTCAAAAGAAACACCCATAAATTATGCAATGTTGCTTTCTATTGCTACAAACTGCCTTTACACTAGTTCTCCAATCATTTAAAAATGAGGGGAAAGCCCCTATTTATAGTTTTCCAAAGGCCAAATGAATGGCTAGGATTGATTTACAATGAGTGGCCTAGATTCATTCCAAGCTAGGGATTCACCCACCCCCAATATTTAGCAATTTAAAATATAGTTTTTGTCTTTTCTCTATTTTTTCTTTTAGTGGCTAGTCACTGTAGGATTTTTTCTTCTAGCTAATTTCCCTTTTTTTGAAGCTAAAAACATGTAGGAAGAGGCCCTTTTTTTGATATGTTCATAGCATTTCTTCATTGAATCTTGTTTCAAATTTGTGTTACTAAAAAGCAGCTATGCTTCTCCTAATTCTGATGGAAAGCTTCTAACAATCTTCATCATTTAGTGGAAAATAAAACAACTCCTTATTCCTTTGAAGGTCACCCTTTGCAGTTTTTTCACTAACTTCCATGGCATAGGCCTCCTTCTAATTCCAGCTTTGTTGATGGGTGCTACAAGGAAATGTGAGCATAAAATGAATGGTGAAAGAAGAAATGTGCTTTTCCTTGTTTAGCTTTCTCAATGGGCCTCCACAATAGACCCACAGTAGGTTCCATGAATCTTGCATACATGAAGTGTAGTAAATTCTTTCATACACAAATCAAGGATCCTACAAACTGCTTGTTAGATTCACCCATGCATCATTAAAAGATCATAATATTCATATTTGGAGCTCATTTGGACCATAACCATAAATGCAAGCTCAAGGGTATGGGTTCCAATCACAGAACGATGGTGGACAGATGACATATGGCAAACGAAGGAAGTGGGCAGATGGTGGAGGGTGGAAACAAGCAGACAATGATGAAGGGACAATAGTGGAGGGCTGGTGGATGGTGGGCTAAAGCGACAGATGACAGAAAACCAACAAACAATGGATGGAGAACAAAAAAAGGATGTGGAAGATGGGAGATAGTTGATGCACGATGGATGGAGGGAAGATAGTGGACACTAGTAGAAGTGGTAGATCATAGATAGCCGATGGATGACAGATGGAGGGTAGACTTTTATGATGGACGGACAATGGATGGTGGACACGGGCAAAAAATGATGAAGGGATGGCGGCAGATGGTGAACAGTGGGTGGTGGGCAAGCGAAAGGCATATGGTGGGTGGAAAGAAGATGCAAGCTGGATGGTGGATGCAAGGTTGATGGAAGGTAGATGACGGATGACAGACAAATGGCAGATGACAGGCAACGGGCAGAGAGAAGGCAGATAGTGGGTGAATGACGGATGATGGATAAAATTTTGTAGGGGTAAACCCACAAGTGCTTGACTTGGTGGTTTTACCATCTTGAAGCTCAAGTCTAGGATTACTGATAACATCTAAAAATTGCACAACTTTGAGATAGTCATGAAAGCTTCATTATTGATCGACAATGAAAGTGGTGCAAAGGGTGTGAAGTCTATAATGCGGGGGGAGGATAAGGGTTGGCCACCCTTAAAAATGATATTGAGCACATGAAAAACCACACAAAACAACCCACAAAGAAAGTTCTGAAATGACCACAAAAGGAGGGTGACTCGCAAGGAAAGTTCTGAAACAGAAATGAAGGGATGGAGGCCTACAGGGAAAGTTCCACAACTTCACAAAACTTACTAAATTTGAGATTTTTCAATTTTAGCACATGGAAAAAGGGGTAGAAAGAGTGTCAAGACATATTTCCTTAAGATTTGACTCATTTTGAAAAATGCAAAAATTTGGGATGCGGGAGCTGGAGGGTCCACCACCCTTTTGAAAATTGCAATGAGCACACGACAATCCACAAGGAAATTTTTGCAATGTCTAAACACATGGAAAATTTAATGCAAACCCCTTTAAGCATGTGAAGATATTCCTTTGATGGTCCCTAGATGATGAAAACTTGAAGTTTGCACCCATTCCAGAAATGCAAATATTTGGAAGGGGGAAGCCTGAGGGTTCGTCACCCTTTTAAAAATGACAATGAGCACATGACAACTTGCACATGACAACCCAAAAGGAAAGTTCCAAAATGAAAACAGAGGGATGGTGGCCCATAAGAAAAGTTCTGCAATGACCACAGAGGGACGAGGACCTACAATGAAACTTCCACAACTTCCTAAAACTTAAAAAAACCTTGGAAGTTCACTTAGGCATCACAAAAAAATCCCAAATCCATAGGAAACTTGTCCCCAAAATCTAAAAAATTGATGGAAAATGTGAAACATAGGAGAAGGGACCAAGTCAATAGGAGCAAGGAATAAAGGAGAAAAGGAAGAGGGGACTTTGTTTCTCTCTCAGATTCAAATGCCTTAGATAAAATGAAGGGTAGGGAGTAGTGTTTATAGGCCAATTTCCATTAATGGAATGAATTGATCTATTAGTACAATAGACAAGGGTTAGGTGAGACATGGAAACCCACACTCATTTGGATGCCTAGTTAAGGCTCAGATGGAGAAACTAAGTGTGGATCCCACCATGCCGGCGAAAGTTGGGCATCAATCATTGTGAAAGTACTGAAACAAAAGTGGTAACCCACAGTTGTGGTTCTACGATATTTGGCGGATGCTAGGGCAACAGATGAAGGGAAACCCGCAAGGGCATTTCCAAGAAGGCAAAAGACTTAGTGTAATTCAAGTGGGTGAATTTGGTCAGGGGGAATTTGATCATTTGAAGCCACATGACCAATTTGGGCATGGGAATAGGGGCACACAAAGCGAGGCAAGAGAAAAACAACCCATCAAGAGTGACAATGACTTGTCAAGAGAAAAAATGACAGTGTCTACGCCTTTGGCAGGGAATGTGTGCAAAACATGCATAATATGAACTTGGATTAAACAATTAAAAATATTAGTTAAATTGCAATTAAATTGGTGTATCTCAGGTTTGGAACTTAGGACCCATTCACCCAAGAGTGAATTGGTTCCCCTTAGGTTTAGACCTCAATTTTAAATATGTATTTTGTGGGATTTTCATAATTCAAATTCCATTTACAATTTTTGTCCTTTGATGTTTAATTATGGGGAAATTAGAAAATTTCCGATAAATATAAGGTCTTTTATCAATTCAAATCCCAGCAAAAAGCTATATTTTTAATGTAAAATTCAGAGGAGCAAATATTATTGTCAACAGTGTTCAAGAGAAAATTTATTAGTCATTTGTTGCAGAATTCAAGATCTCAAGCATCATGTCAAAGTTATCTTCATTCATGCATGTTTTTGGAGCTAACATTGTGATGTAGGTTTCAATCACTCATTTCGAGATTCAAGCATCAAGATCAACATTCAATATGCCATTTCATGTGAGATCAAGACCTTGGAGAGATGTGTTAGATTTTATCCCTTCAAGGATCTCCATTCAAGGGTTTGGTGAGTTACAAAAATTAAATTTTCATTCATCATTCCTTCCATTCATCTGTCATTTCATTTCAAGTTTTAATTACCAAAGTAGGGTTTGACCAAGGAAAATCCCCATTCACAAAAAAAAACTATTTTTTCATCTCTTCATATGTGCATATTTATAAGTGAAGAAGGATTAAAGATTGATCAAAAGTGTAATTTTACAAAGTTTTCAAAGTTTTCATCAAAGTTTTCAAGCCACATAAACTCACTTACATAATTTATTTTTGACTTTTTTTATTGTGAAATCTAGAGGAATCGAGAGTGCAGACCTATGATCATAGGACTATGAAAATAGATTTTGGATCCTTGTAGCAAGACCCATTCACCCTAGGGTGAATCTATCGAATGAGGACACTCATCAAGAGCTTTTGGTAACATGTGCTTAAATTCATAACCTTCTTAGATGTATTCATACTTTTTTGATTCTATTAGGCTAAGGTTTTAAATAGATGATTCATGTTTTACCTTGCATAATTGCATTCATCTTGTGTTTTTCATTCATCTCCCAAAAGTGTTGTCTCGATAGACTTACCCTATTGTCAATCTTAAGGAAAACAACAAAATATTCATTAAGATTAACTCACCTAAGTGTTGAAAGTCAATATTTCCCTAGGGGATCTCATTTTCTTAATGAAAATAGGAAGATAGGTGCATCATACCCCCACATTTTTCACCTCATTTCAATGCACCCTTTTTTCTATATTTTGTATCCTAGGCATAGTAAGAGAATAACAAGAAAACTAGAAAAAATATAATTGAGACAAGGAGAGAAAAACTTGTGGCAGTTATAGAGTGTAATTTTTCACTAGTAGTCTCCTAATGAGTTATTGGATGACCAAATATAGTGCAAGATATAAATTCCCACATTGTTTTATATATTGATTATATTATCTAAATTCTATATTGTGGTTGTCTAAATAATGTGTTAATTGTGGTATATTTATACATTTTAGTTTATCTTAGAGATGTGTGTACCATGGCAAAGTCATTATATTAATCATAGTGTATTTGTGCACAATATGGTTACCACAAAAGTGTTATTCTTCATGTCATGTGTTTTATGCCACTATTAGAGTATGGGATAATCATTTTGTTATTGTAAGAATTTGAAAATTCCTCTGGTGCACCACAAACCATTAAAGTTTTCTTATATTTGTTGCATGATATAGAAATGGTCTTGGAATAAATACAAGTAAAACTATTGATTTATCCAATTAGATCATTTATTGAATGATCTATCTAAATCAATATAATGTTTTAGGTTAGTTTTAAAATCATCCACATTCAATATTTTATATTGACCATTCAATGTAGCATTTTGAGAGTATTTTTAATGAGGATAAAATTTTCTATAGAAGGGCAAGTAAATATTTCAACTACAAACTTACTTTAAATGGGTTACAAGAAATACTTTTAATGTGGAGTTCATCCTAATGCTAGTAATGGCATAATGTGATGGTTAAAACATGGAATTACAACTCATTCCACCAAGGTTTAAACTCTTACTAGGGTTTTATTGCTAATTTTTCATATTGGGGACGAAGTCCCTAATTTGTGACCACACTAATTCATAGCTCCTATCAAAAGTATTTATCCCCAATTTTAAAAAATGTGGGGATCTTTGTATTCCTTATTCATTAACTTTATGTAGGAATTATTTGCCTCCTATAATAATTTAATAGCTAAGCCCTTACAACCATGATTCAAAGATTGTACATCTAACCTAAATAGCTATTTTAATCATCATGAAGGTGCATTTAACTTGTCAACCTAGGGATGTGAAATTAAAATGGGTCAACACAGTATGTGCACTAGGAACCTAAAGTAGCCATTTTTATTCTACAGATAAGGAACACACAATGCTGAAAGTAAATTTATTAGAAGGGAACACCATAAATGACAATCATCAATCAAAAACTACATAAAACTACAATGCATAACAAAAATGAAAATCTAAGAAACAAATAGGGAACTACTCTATTTGCTATGCCTATAAGAACAGTCATAGAATGAAATTCTAGTGGCTGCATGAACAACTGGTGCTAGATTTCTAACTAGTTACTAAACAACAAGTAATACTAAAATAATACTAAACAAAGAGGATGGATTAATCACCAAGTGGACCCCCTTGGATAAGTATCCTCTAAAACTAATGAGAGCTCAGATGGTCGAACTCATAACTTTATTTTATTCATTGTAAATCATGATTACAAAAGAGTAATGTATCTATATTACTGAAAACTTGAGAGTGCAAGTACAATATCCAATCGTTCAACCCCTAAGAAGGAGAATCATATCTTTATTTATACTATCAACTAAACAATCCAGTCAACTCCATGACTAGCAGGACACCATTTAGGGAAAACAGAGAAAGTGGAGTGGCGATGGTTATGCATGCATGCAATTTGGTCAGACATGTAGGTCCAAACACAAATTCACAATAGTAATAACACTCACATTTTGTCAACCAACATTAAATTCCACTACAAGGCGGTTACATTTGGTTTGCATTAGGAATCTTCTATCATCAACCTCCTTTGACCTTTGAGTGATTCCTTTGTTAGATGTTATGGTGTATGCCCAACTGGTAGTGCCTTCCTTAGCTTAGCATCCTCAAATTAAATTTGCATGGAAATGTCAGTACACATAATAACTAGATATCTATAATCACCTTAAGGAACATTCATTAACCACATGAAAAATCAATATAGATAATCTATGCATAATATGCCAATTTCATTAAAACTTACAAAAATAGGATTAATCCCAATGTCTATGGTTTGAGGGAAAAATTATGAAAATATCAAAATTTAGCATCAAATTTCATGACAACTGTCAAACAAATAAACTATAGATTCTACCCAAAATTGGACCAAAAACTAGGCTCATCACTCCCCCCAACCTAACATTTTGGTTGTCCTCCAGCAGGTGAAGGGTTGCTCTTCTACTTGGTCAAAGCTCTAAAATTTGCAACTGATAGCTATCCAAAATTATTGTCTATTGAGTGTGAATCAGAGTCCCAATAGAATCATCCTAATCTATCAAATATGCTCCATCTCTATTTTTTTGCAACAATGTCATACTGGTAGAACCTAAAGTTTGGCATGGTCCACATTAGAATGGGTGGTTGGAACGTCAAGGGAAGCCAAAATTGCCCCTTCATTCTCCCAATATGAATATACCTATCAATCCTTTTTAGTGTTGCAGCATAATTGTCGATGGAATGAGTTTCAGCCTATTTTAGCTCACCAGTTAGGCTATTCCATCTTTGTGATAGGTATCCTCTCATAATTTCCTCATTTATTTCTACCTTTACCTCATACTGACGAGATAAATTCCCTCAATCCAACGCATAATCCTATTTCCATAACTGGTTTTGAGAAGTATTATGTGCCATTCTCTGTAAATATCCCTTGGGTTGCTTGATTCAACCCTAATGGGCAGAGGGATGTTAGACTCCAATTGCTTATAATCCCCATGTTGTTGTTCCCAACTAATCTCATTTTGTACCCAAGACATAAATTCCCTTAATTGGACATCCCCAACATACAACAATGGATTCCAATTATTGTCCTTAGTTATAACAAAATTATGCAAGTAAAAATCACATAGAATTTTTTTTATTTCAGGGGAGTCAATCTTATAAGCATTGAAAATTTCATTAGGAATGTCAATAGAAGGATTCCAACCTAAGAAAATCCTTGAAAACTTAAAAGAGAGATATTTCTCTTTCAGTGGAGAGCATAAACCCTTGAAGGAGTCCTATATTCCAAAATATGTGGTACCAAGGTTGTCATATCATCCACCCTCTTCTTCAAGGTGGCAATTTTTGCATCTTTATCTTCAATTTCCTCATCTCTCTTTTCAATTTCCTTATTCAATCTATGTTTTTCCTCCTTCCATCCCTCTTCTCTTCTTTGTATCTCCTTCCATAAATGCATGGCAACCTTGCACAATGAAAAATTAGGGGGGGTTATGTATTCCTTCCAGCATTTTCATCAATGAGTTCCCCCCATACAGTACTATCTGCATGGACTCAAGATGTCTAGTTGTCTCTAGCTACGATGGTACTATTTCTTCTTCCGCTTCTTACTATAGTACCTCTTTCTATAGGACATCTTGCTCGTGCTGCAGGAAATCCTGATTTTCCTTGAACTCTTGATTTTCAACTTGTTTTGCAATATTGGCAATGTCATCCAATCTTATGTTTATTGCTACCTTAAATATATCTTCCTCCTTGACATTCTCCTACCCCATTGGAGCTTCTATGTACTCATGTGGTATTTCTCTAGACTTAGGGATTTCCTATGGAGGTGTACCAAACACTGGCCCAAATGGTCTTGATTTCCAAAGAGGGCTCTCACATTTTTCTTTTGTTGTAGGATGAATAGTGTCAACCTTCCTCTTCTTGGAACTCAACAACTCTTTTTCTATTGGATACCTTTTGGCCTTTCCTTTTCTAATTTTTACTTCTCTCTTCTATTCCCTAGTTTTCATTAAAGTTCTATGTGGAATGTCGTCATCAAAATATGAGGAGGAGCTTTCTTTTTCTGAGTGCTATGTTCTAGAAGAACTAATTTCTATGGTTTTTTATACTACAAGAGGGTTTACACTAGGGCCTATGCTAGAGGTTCTAGCACCAAGAGTGGCTTCAACCATGCTTAATCTCTTGCTAGACCTATGAGGTTGAGGCAAAACCCTAGGTTGCAAGTGCTCAAGTCTAATTTGATCAACATTTATAAATTCTTCGCAGGTCATTCCAGACATATCATGTAGAGACTTCTCAACTGGAAATTTAATTAGATAATGGTGGGAAATAGAATTATCCCTACCTTTTCGGGTCTTGGGCTCCATGATTGTGAGAAGATTGTAAAGCATGTTAGGCACATTCATCCTCCTCCTATGCCTCATTTGACTCAAGAGTTTGAAATGTATTGAATGAAGGTTCGATAGACGACCTTCACAAGTGAGATACCTTATAATGTAGATGGATACCTATTTCCATGCTTTGGGCAGAGAGGTTCTTTTTGAACCTTGTTTATCCATGCTAATTGGAGGGTCACAATGCACTATAAATTCAACCCTAGTTGACCTGATGTCTCTGGAGGTAGGGTAATGTTTTCCATCAATAGGTAACCCTAACCTTTTCAATTCTTTTCTCAGTTGCCACACCTCCAACCCTTTTACTATAGATTTTCCTTTAGAAAATGTCTGGGTGAATTCTAGTGCAATTCTTTCATCAAAGCCATCTATTTTCAAGAAGTAATCTAACCATCCACAGTTTCTAAATTCAGCTAGGCATTGTGCATCATACAATAAAATATCATGAACCGAGGGCTTATTTTGAATTATCCCTCCACCCATTGTCTACAATCAACTATCACTCTGCAAACTTTCCTTTTTGTAATTCTTGTTTGAAAGACAAACACCTTCCTACAATACCTACTAAATTTCTAGTACTAATATCGACTTAATTTTCCCTTTCTTTTGTTTTACCTTTTTGTTTACAACTAAGGATTACGATAGGGTCAATAATGGCAAGAAAAAGATTGATAAAGGATAATTATGATGGGGAGAAATGGTAGTTGTAGTTTGTGTCACTTCACACATGCAAGCCATCATCTCACTCAGATTTCAAATCAGCTCATTTTAAATTTTCTAAGGTACCCTAGCATGACTTGACGCATGGGAAATATATTCACATCTTTTTCTTCCCCCCCAACCTAAACTTCGACATGTGTTAGCACATGCGAGATGGGAGTGATGATTTGATAGGGAATAATGATATGTTATGTGAATGTCTATACTAACGTACAATGATTAAATGAATCACTTGAAAGATGATTAAAAGATAGCAATTAATGTGCACATACCTGAATGTGTGGAGGATTTGTTGCAAATATCATGGAGAAAGTACCATTCACCTTTTTAGGGAATAAATTGAGCAATTAATGAAAATGAAGTGGAATCAAGTGCGGTGGAATAAAGTGATGGAAGAGAGAGAAAAGTTGAAATAGATGGGTGGATTGGTGGATGGGTAAAGAAATGGACTCCAGAGAAGTGGAATTCTTTATTATGTCAAGTATGTACCTTAATTAGCTAGAAGGAGGGACACTAGGTCCACTTCCTTCAGCTGTAGGAAACTCAGGTGTTGAATGTTGGGTGAATTGTTGTAGGAAGTCTTCTTCGAAAGCTATCTTGTGATATAATCTAAGGCGATTACCATTGATAAGTAACTTGAATCTGATAGGGTCAATGGTAGTAAGCTAAATAGCTCCATTACGAAAGACTTCAGTGATTTAATAGGTATGTGCAGGATCATGATGGGTATTTGGCTAATAAATTATTTTTACCCAAAATTGATGAAACAAAAAGGGTTTTTAAAGGAGATTCTCATCTTTCCACCAATATAAATTATGCTTTACTTTGAACTTAATAAGTAATTATTATTCACTTTCTATTCGAATTATGACTAAAGTCTTGATTGATAGGTTGATTGAAAAAAATCTATAGCTTTCAAATGGTATCACATTTTTTGAATCCAAAACATGCATCACATTCTATGCTTTGCATACTATAGGATTAAAAAAAGAAAAAAAATGAATTTCATGAAGTTTTGACCAAGTTAAGGTGGTCAGATATACGAGTTTTATATTTTTTAAAAGTTGTAATAAAAAAATTCATGATTAATTATTTACTTGGAAAAAAATTACAAAAAAAATATGTATCACATTAGGACATGAGTCCTCTAGTTATATCTAATATCTTATAAAAATATATTATCATTTTATTGTGGTTAGGGTGGTTAGACAGACACCTACTTCTTATTTTTCCCTGAAATTTAAGTACCATTGCATTGAAATTTAAAATTTTCACCAAATAGATTTTTTTTTTTAAACAAACCTAGTAGTTTAAAAACTACATTCAATTTTCTACATATTCTATTGTTACATATTTTTGAAATAATATAGATAACTTATTCAAATTTTTACGTCAAGTTGTCTAACTCTAATTTTTTTGGTTTTTTTGCCACTTAAGGGCCTGCATTTTCCATGATGATCTTACACATACCCTAATATGGTCCTAGCCACCTTGTTTGCAATTTTCCTATATTGTCCTGATATCATGAGTCATAGAGAAGGGCCCAATCACCTGGTTGAAATTTCTTGTCCTTGATAAATTTGTCATGCCACTTGATTCTCTGATTCCACACTACCTCTATATGATGCAGGGTTGCTCTTCTTATCTCATCCAAAGCATTTACCTGCATGATTCTTTCCCTCTATTCCTCAAAAATACCCATCCCCAAATCTATTGCAATCCTAAGAGTCTTATATTCAAATTCAATGGGCATCATGATTGTCTTTCCATACAAAAACTCAAATGGAGTGAAGCCTGGAGTTGTTTTCTAGGTTGTCCTATAGGCCCAAACAAATTATGGTAATCAATTTTCCCAATCCTTTCTATAAATAGCTACCGTTTTGGTCAAAATGTCCTCAATTTCTTTGTTAGTCACCTCAACTTGGCCATTAGCCTAGGGGTGATAAGGAGTAGAATTTTTGTGCCTTATGTTGTACTCATTAACTAGTGTTGTAACAAGGGTTGATGTGAATTGAGTCCCTTGATCAGTCACTATTTCTCTTGGAACTCCATATCTTGTGAAAATATCCTCATAAATAAATTTTGCAACCTTGTTATCTCTTGGATGCTTCATAGTCTTAACTTCTACCCACTTTGTCACATAATCAGTGCATACCAAGATATAAGACTTACCATTTGATGGAGGGTCGATGGGTCCTACACAATCCAATCCCCACTTGTCAAAGGGGGTGATTACTACCTGAGGGAAAAGTGGCATCTCATCAGATCTGGTTGGTCTTCCTGTTCTTTGACATCTATCACATTTTCTAGTATACCTTTCTGCATCCTTGTGGAGTGTTGGTCAGTAATATCCTTTGTTCAAAATCTTCATTGCTGCTATCAAATGCCATCCACATGGTTCATTGTGGCATGCATGCAAAATTTCATATGTCTCATCTTCTCTCACACATATCCTCATGACATGGTCTGGTCCAGTATAAAACAAACATCCAACAATCTAGGAGAAAGGAAAATACTTTTCAATGAGTGCCCTTTTCTCTTTTGGAGAGAAGTGAGAAGGAACTCTCCCTATGACCAAATAATTGGCTATGTTAACATACCAGGGTTTTGGTATACTAAGGGAGAATAGATGCTCATCAGGGAAAGAGTCATCTATGGGTTGAGTATCTTTTGATGTGGTCATCCTTGAAATAAATTTTTCTACAACATTGGCCTTCCTCAGCTTATCCACAATGGTTATATTAAACTCTTGCATTAACAATAACCATCTTGCCAGCCTACCTGTGATCAAAAGTTTATTCATGAGATATCTAATGGTTGCATGATCAATGTGCACAAAGATTTGGTAACCTGTTATGTAATGTCTGAATTTTTTTAGTGCATAGATTACTACCAGCATTTCTTTCTCTATCACTATATAGTTGAATTTAGCTCCTTGTAAATTTTTTCCAACAAAGTAAATGGCATTTTTAATGGATCCTTATTTCTATCCTAAGACTGCTCCTATGGCATAATCTGATGCATCAGTATGGATGTGGAAAGGAAGTTCCCAATTGTGCCCTTTATGTACAGAAGCATAAGTCAAAGCTACCTTCAAGTCAAAAAATGCCTAGTCACAAGCTTCAGTCCACTGGAATTCAACATCTTTAGTGAGAAGAGTATACAATGGTGCTGCTACCTTGCTGAAATCCTTGATGAAACACCTATAATATCTTGCATGACCCAAGAAACTCCTAACATCCTTTTTTTTTGCATGTGTGGGAAGAGTTTTGATTACCTCGATCTTTGCAAGATCTACTTGAATTCCCTTGTGGGAGATGTAGTGGCCAAGAACTACACCTTCCTACATCATCATGAAACACTTTTCATTGTTTAAGAACAAGTTTTGGTTTTCACATCTTTATAGGACTCTCTTGATATTTTCCATTGCTTGATCAAAATCAACACAATATGTTGTAAATTCATCCATATAAATTTCCATGCAATCATGAGAAATGTCTGAGAATATGCTAATGAATGCCCTCTAATAGGTTGTAAGTGCATTGCATAAGCCAAATGGGAGTACCGAGTAGGAATATGTCCCCATGGATAGGTAAATTTGGTCTTCTCTTGGTCCTCTAGTGCAATTTGGATCTAGTTGTAGCTGCTCAATCCAACTAGAAAAGAAAAATATTACTTTCCTCCAAGTGTGTCCAAAACTTGATTGATGAAGGGTAAGGGAAAGTGGTCCTTCTTGGTGGCAGCATTAAGTTCCCTATAATCAACATAAACTCACCACTTCCCTCCTTTCTTGGGCACAATCACTAATGGAGACACCCACTAACTATCTAAAATGGGGTAGATAAATCCTGCATCAAGTAATTTTTGCAGTTCTCCTTTTACAATTTCTCTTAGTGCAAGGTTAATTCTTCTTTGTGGTTGTCTTACCGGGGTTCAATCATCTCTTGTTTAAATTATATGTGTACAAATTTTAGGGTCAAATCCCTTCCTATCATGATAATCCCATGCAAATGCATGCAAATGGGTCCTTAATAAGTTTTCCAACAACAATTATTATTCTTCACTTAATTTACTGTTAACATTTAGATACTTTCCTTTTGACACTTGTACTTGTGTAGTTAATTCTATCATGGTTGCTTCATTAACACATGGTACCTTTAGTTCATATGGAAACAATGTATGGGAGATACATGTTGCTAAAGGAAGTCTATTTTTAGGAACAATGGTTGCAGGAAGTGTTTCCAAGAAGAACGTCTATAGGAATAGTGGTTGTACAAAGAGTAGGAAAAAGTGTCTTGACTGGAGTAGCAAAATGAGAAGATGATGCTACCTCTACTTCACAATGGTTCTTAATGATGTTAACCAATACTTCATCCTCATCTTGGAGCTAGATGAAAGAGCTATTTCCTAACATCATAAGGTGCACCACAAAATTAACTTCCTCGACCTCTTCACCAACATGTGGCCATATGAGATTATCCTCATCATGAGATGGTTGAGAAGAAGGATAAAGAACAAAAATTTCATGCTCTTCCATCTAAAATGGTCATGTCACATGACTGACATCTAATGTATGCATCTGTAGTTTCTAACCATGGCCTTCCAAGAATAATGGGATACCCGCCTAGTGTAGCTTTAGGAGAAAGAATCATAAAGTCTATTGGGTACTCCCAGGAGTCTAAAACTACCATAAGATCCTCCACTACACTATCAGGCTTAACAATAGAGCTATTAGCAAGCTGCAAGATAGTAGGAGTAGATCGCATGCTTGCAATGTTTAGTTGTTGCAATATTTCCTTGGTCATTACATTGACTGTTGCTCCTAAATCAATCAGAGCATTCATTACTCAAATTTTGTTTATAAAATTTGCTACCATAGGACTACCTGGGTCATTATACTTGGGGATAATTACTTTTCCAAGCATGATTTCAGCTAGCTATCCCACCACATGAATTGTAGTTGGGTCTTTCTTTTTCCTACTTGGCTTCTTCAGGCATGCTTCCTTGATTTCCTTGTCATAGATTGAAACATCATTTATGGCTTGAAATAGAGGTATCTAGACACATACATGCTTTAGCTGATCAAAGATGTCAAAATTTGTATCCTCCTTTTCTTCATTTTTCTTAGAAACTTCTAATCTTTGAGGAAACAATGGTTCTTGTTCAATCTACTTGACTTAGACTAGTTTAGGATTTCTATGTACACTTGGCTGGATGGGATCATTTAGAGGTTCCTCCTCCTCTTCCACATGAAGCTTAGTGATAATGGATTTGGAAGGGGCTAGAAGAGTAGTTCCTAAACACAAGTGGATGCCACTTACACTCACAACATATGTAGGGAATTGATTTGAATTAGCAGAGTATGTAGGTTGTTGTTGTGGTTTGTTATTTGGATTTGGTATGGGCTCAGTTGGTAGATGAGTAGGTTTAGGTGCATTTGAGCTTGGATTAGTAGGTGGAGGAATTATAGAAAGCTGTTGGGGTTGAGAAGGTGGTTGCACGTAACTGGTTTTCTGAGCAGGGAATTGTTGTCCTCCCCTCCATTGATTTTTTTACTATTTCTTGGAGGTGGCTACCAATGCCCTTGAAATTGCTACTAATTCCTTTCAGGTTGCTACCACTGGGGTGTAGAGTTTTGATGATTAAGCCAAGCATTTGGAGGGATAATCCAATGTTGTGAAGGATATGCTCCATAACTGGATGGATATGGGGGCTACCATTGGTTACCAAATGAATAGGAATTAAAACATGGCCCAACATAAGATAGTGGATCTAGTGGCATACCTTGTCTTGGAGCCCAAGGATTCCTTTGTGAAACATAGTTGACCTGGTCCTCTTCAATATGAATTGGTTTGAACTTAGGTAGAATCTGATTGCTTTCAAGATTAGCTACCATCATGCATTTGTAGTCCCTCTTAGTTTGTTTGCAGTGGGGGCAATATTCTATCAACATTGCCTCTACCTCCTCTTGCTTCTTCTTGGCTTGAAGTGTATCTAGCTGAGTGGCTAGATTATTTATAATGTCTTTCTTGAAGTCTACCAGAAAATGAGTAATCTTCATTCTTGAAACTTCACCAGTAGTTGACTTACCCATGGAAGATTGGTAAGCTCTCCCTTTCTTTGAAGCTGCCCTGGAGTAGTTTTGGTGTATTTTATTGATATCTTCAAAAGGAACTTGATAGATACCCCCTCCCCCCATGAGGTCCAAGGATTCAATGCATCTATCATTGATTCCTCTCAGGAAAAGAAACTTTTGTGAGACTTCATTGAGTGTATGGTGTGGAAATTTTTGTAGGAAAAAAAAACCATGCAATATAATCTTCTAGGCTCGCATCTTCCTTTTGTTTCATCCTAAAAATGTCATCTCCTCTCATGTCGCTTCCCCTACAATATTCCTTGTATTTCTCAAGGAATTTTGTCTTTATGTCTTCCCATGTTTCCATATTATCTCTTCTTAGGCTCATGAACCATCTTAATGCAACCTCTTTCTAGAGTGGTAGGAAATAGTTTAAGCCTATGGGCATCAGTGGTATAATTGTAACTCTTGTAGAGTATGTCAAAATCAAATAAAAAGGTATCAGGATCTTCAGTGACAAGTCCATAAAACTTGAGGAGTGTTGAAGTAGGGATGTTCTTGATGTTGTCAAGTTCGTTCTAATGGGCAATGGAGAAAGGAAAAGTTGGTTGGTTAGGTCTATTTCTATTTGCACAGCCCATTCCTGCTTGATGTAGATCCAAAGAAAAGGGGTTCTCAAACTAATTTTGTTCTTCAAAGGAGACTTTAGATCTAGTCAATTCAAGAAATACATTAGCAAAGGGGCGTGGATCTTCTTCTTCTTCTTCTCTTGGTAGGTTTTGATATTTAACTAGTTGGAATGGATTAGGATTGTTGTGAAGAAATCTCCCATAAGCATCCCTTCTCCTTCCTCTATGCATGCAATATCACTCACTATCAGCTAGATCACATAAATGATTTTTAAAGAATAAGGTGGGCCACTACTTCCTAAATGAGGATATACTAAGAACACCTTCCAGAAACACTACAATAAAAAAACCTACCAATCACTCCAAATAACTCCCTAGTTTGACACCATCCCTAGCAATGATGCCAAAAATGTTGGCCTCCTACAATGATTTAATAACTAATCCCTTACATCCATGATTTAGATATTGGACATCTAACCTCAATAGCTATTTCAATCATGATGAAGGTGCATTTACCTTTTCAACCCTGGGACATGAACTTGAAATGGGTTAGTACAGTATGTGTACTAGGAACCCAAAGTAGCCATTTTCATTCTACAGCTAAGGAACACATAATGTTGAAAGTAAATTGCTTAGAAAGGAGTACCATAAATTCCAATCATCAATCAACAACTACATCAAACTACAATGAATAACATAAATGAAAATTTGAGCAACAAATAGGGCACTACTCTATCTACTTTGATTGCAGGAATAGTCATAGAATGAAATTCTAGTGGCTACAAGAATAGTTGGTGCCTTATTTCTAACTAGTTACTAAAGAAAAAGTAGTACTAAACTAATAGGATGGATTACTCACAAAGTGGCCCTCCTTGGATAAGTATCCTCTAAAATTAATGAGAAATCAGCTGCTTGAACTTAGAACTTTATTTTATTCAGTGTAAATCATGAGTACAAAAGAGTAATGTATCTGTATTACTGAAAAATTGAGAGTGTAAGTACAATATCAAATCATGCAACCCCTAAGAATGAGCATCAAATCTTTATTTATACTATCAAATAAATAAGGTAGTTAACTCCATGATTGGGAGGACACCATTTAGGGAAAACAAAGAAAGTGGAGTGGTGACAGTTATGTGTGTATGAAATCTAGTCAGACATGCAAGTCCAAACGTAGATTTAGCATAGCAGTAATGCCCGCATCTACTCAACCAACACTAAAGTCCACTACAAGGTGGTTACATTTAGTTTGCATGAGGAATCTTCTACCATCGACCTCCTTTGACCTTTGAGTGATTCCTTTGTTTGACATTATGGTGCATGCCCAACAAGCGATGCCTTCCTCAACTTAGCATCATCAAATTAAATCTTCTTGGAAATGTCAGTACATAAATTAATTGTATATCTATAACCACCTTGAGGAACATTCATTAACCACATGCAAAATCAATATATATATAATCTACCTAATATGCCAATGTCATTAAAACTTGTAGAAATAGGATTAAGCCCAATGTCTATGGTTTGAGGGAAACATTATGAAAATATCAATATTTAGCATCAAATTTCATGACAAATTCTAGCAAATAAACTATAGATTCTACCCAAAATTTGACCAAAAACTAGGCTCATCAAGAACTCTTTAGATTATTCACTTAGCTATTCATTTTACACATATTCATTTTGTTAAGAGTAAAATGTCTTTTCCTAATTAGTTATTTAAATAATTAGGTCCCTTTTCACACTATCATAGTTAATCTTACTTGAGTGATCTACTTTTCTACTTCAAGCCTATAATATACTCTCTTAAATAATTTTCAAATCTACCACAAAGATTTGCTCAAACACCAAAAATAAAAAATTGGGTATAATAGAATTTCACCAATAAACTCTGATTTTTATTATTAAATTATTTGCAAATTAGATAGAGGCACCTTGATACAAAAAAAGCATGATTTTTACTATTAAATTTTTTCCTTTTACAAAAGAAAACAATAACCACAATCTTGCTGCAAATTACACCATTTATAATATAAAACAATGGCTTAAACTTCAACCAAACTGTAGAATTCATAAAAATCACCAACACTTTTTACAATTCTTGGGATAGAAAAATGTATATATAAACTTCTAAAATATGCTACAAATTATCTTAACAATAGAAATACAAACCTGCACTAAAAACATGCACTCCAACACGCTGTTGAAACACAAAATGACTCCGCACAATGCCCAATCATCATTTTGTTAATAGTAAAATATTTCATCTACTTCTCTTCTTCAAGCCTATAATATCCCCTCTTAAATAATTTTCAAATCTACCATAAATATTTTCTCAAACACCAAAAATAGAAAATAAGGTATAATGGAATTTCACCAATAAACTTTAATTTTTATTATTAAATAATTTTCAAATGAGGTGGAGGCACCTTGCTACATAAAAGGCATGATTTTTTATATTAGTTATCTATCTTTAACAAAAGAAAACAATATCCACAATCTTTCTAAAAATTACACCATTTGTGATACAAAACAATGGCTTAAACTTGAACCAAATCAACTATAGCATTCATACAAAATCACCAGTACTTAATACAACATCTAGGATAAAATAATACATATAAAAACTTCTAAAATACGATAAATTTTTTGTTAACAATAGAAATACAAACCCACACGAAAACCTTCCATTCCAACACACTGTCGAAACCCCAAATAACTTCACACAATTCCTAGTCTCAAAACATCAATTTTGGATAGAAAAATACATTAATTAAATGTTTTAGTACAAATATATTTCCTACATATAACAAAAGAGTAAACTAAAAGCCAAAATCTACACTAAGCACATTAAACTAATAAACTATTTGACAAAATAAATAATAAACTTTATATCCTTTCAACACTTTTGCAACTTCTAGATGAAATTTCCTCTCAAGACCTATAAACACACTTCCTACAAGTCTCTATCTCCCTAGTTTATCAGCCTAGAATATCACACCTTGAATGGTTTCTCAACCTTTAAATAGGAACAACATAAGCTTGTAAAATAACCCAAGTAGAAGGCCTGAACATGTGACACAAAACAAACATATATCAAAAACTTTCCCATCCAAACTTGGGTGCAAAAATCTCATGCTCAAATATAAGGATTCTTGCATGGTAAGAAATAAACTCTTGTTTCCAAGTGTGTCTTCATCATATCTCTACTCCAAACATGAATTGCTAAATGCAAATGCTGTCATGTAACCAATTAAAGCCATTTTCAATAATAAATATTCTTCCCAACTTGGTCCCATAAACATTTAATAAATATTTATAATTTTAATATTTATTTTCCCAAATGATGTAAATGTGATTAGAACAATAGAAATATTAAATATTATTTTTTCCCAATGTCCCTTGTGACCCTTCTTGACTTACTATTTTGGGATGGTGGATACTTACTATTTTTGTTATATACTAATTTTAGAAAAAAAGGGGACATGACAAGTCCTCCATTCCCAAATATTTCTAGTCCTCAAAATATTTCTACCATGATGCTTCAAGATTATGTTATAATTCACCAAAATTCTTGATCCAATACATATGAGATGTTACAATTCTGACCATAGAACATTGAAAAAACCTTATAGCTCAAACTTCGTTATGACAATACTGTGAAACCAATAAGAATATTCATGAAAAAAATTGATATATTTACTCCCATTCCAAATTTGAATGACATCCCCAAGAAATTTTTTAAACTCACCACATGCTTCCCACTAAATATATGTGCTAGCATGTAATAAGACAAACTTGCAACTTCTCATTAAGTATCCTCTAAAATTGAGTTTGCATCCAAAGTGTGCCACTATCATGACAATCTTATGTTTCATGTTTCAATTTAAAGTTAAACTTGGATACACACGACACTATAATAATGATGGGATGACCCTAATTTCAATATTTATAGTAAAAAAAATATGCATAAGACACCCATTTCTCCTAATATGATTTGTGTTTCAAATTTCAAATTTCTTAATTTAAAATCTACTTCACTAATAAAGGAATTGTATTAATGATTGAGTTATCATGTTGAAAATTTCACAACCTAATTTTAATATGTATGCTTAAGGTATTATCTATGTGAGGAAGAGTGAGATAAATTACAAAATTGATAGCTCAACATATTTGATAGGGGATGCAAGATGGTTGCCTTTCTCTTAATCGTTCATTTTTAAGCCTCTCTCATTTATTGTTGTATTTATGTTTGAGTTTGGTTCTATTTGTTTCTAGCCTAATACTTATACAATAGGCTATGTAAAATCCCTCTATATGTATGCCTCTAATCAATGAGAGTACAATGACAAAATTAGTCTTTGAGACAGACAATATTTTCACTATTTTAGTTCATTGTGTTTTTTCCTTGTTCACCATTTTTGTTATTCATTGGATATATTGAATCCATCAAAATTTCTATGTTTTAATACTCTAGAGAACTATCTAAAGATTTTTCTAGAGCTTCAACGCATAGTTTGAGACATTACACAAAAACACACTTAGGGAAATCAATGTTGCAGAGTCTTCAAGAGAAGAATTTCCCATCAAATTTTCCTAATTTACAAATTTCCTAGGTTTATGAAAAGATGGAGAAAAATATCTATAAACATCTTAGAATGAAATATAAAGAAACACATTGGGTTCAATATTTTATGTGAATTATTATTGGTCAAGAACATAGTAAACAAGTTCTTTGACAAGACTCTTGAGGACACCATTCCTTTTGTTGATGAAATCCTTAAGGCTTTTCTAAACACTATGCTAGGAAACTTGTTGAATCAAAGGAAATGGGCTTCCCAACCTTGTAGGAGCATGGAAACTAGATGGACCTATTTCACTCTTATTTCATTAGGAAACCAGGATCCCTCAACCAAGTGAATTGATTGCGGAATGGACTTTTGGTGGTTTACTTAGGTGTGATTAAATGAGGGTTCACCACTAAGCAAATGCTTAGAAAGAAGGAAATGAAAGTAATATGAAAACCTAACTATGTAACACACAAAATGCAACTTCAAATCAAAATAGGAAACTAAGAATAAACAGAAAGGAACTTGGAAGACTAGATATGTCAAAACAAGATCTAAAATCCCTAAAAATTGTTGTTTTGAAGTACACTACTACTTATACCCCAGACTTGGCGATTTAGTCCTACTACTAGAATCTGGGTAGAATCAGGAATCTTCAAATGAAAAATAAAGATCTATTGAAAACTATAAAAATGGGGTATACTGGGAGTCATACACCTAGAGGGGGGATTCAGTCATAGTATTAGGGTTTGACTAAACATTTTGTAGCCTCGAGTTATCTTTTGTAGTTTTAATATTGTCTAATCTCTAAGTTTGAAAGTTTGAATTCTTCTCTATAGGTGATTTTATGTGAAGATGAAAACTTCTTGAAAATTTTGATAACTTTCTTCAATCTTGCAACTTTTTCTTCAAAGGATCTTCAAGTTCCAAATACCTAGATCTGCAATCACACATGAAAAGGAAAAAAATGTTGTGTTAGGGAATAGGGGTTTTGCCTAGGTCAAACCCCATTTTGGTAATCAAACCTTGAAATGAAATGAAATAACATGAAGGAATGATGAATGAACAAATGTAATGTTGTAACTCACCAAAAAATTGAAATAAAGGTTACAAACTTATGTGAAATGGATCCAATGGATGTGGATCTTGATTCTTGAATGCACTTGAAATAATGCTTTGAAATCCTTGTTTGAATCATGAAACCTACATAACAAATGTTAGCTCAAAAATACACATGATGCATGAAGAATTTGAGATGATGATTTAATCTTGGTTGTTTCTCCAAATTATTGATAACTTGCTCTTGAATGCTCTTGATATCATAAATTTTCTATACTCACATGAAAATAAGAGAAATTTAGTGAGATAACCTTGTATTTATACTTGTTTATACAAAATTTCTTGAAAGTACAACACTATAAGCGGACATCAGATCTAGGATAATAAAATGCCACCAAGAATTTGATTTAAAATGTCCTAGTTAAAGTGTGAATCATACGCCAATTGAGGCATGTGAGTCTAAGCATCATCAACATGGGACACAAACTCTAAGAGATGCTAAATTCAAGGACACATTTGAAATTAGAGATTGAGACCTAGATGGGACCCATATGCCCAAGGTGGCGTATCAGTCCTAGATCACCAGATCTGGAGAACACAATATAAAACATTAAATTATGATTTTTCATTTGTTAAATGTTAGGATTATCCATAGAATGATGTATTAAATAAGGCTTGTGGGACAATTAAAGAATAAAGAAGCCAAATTTTTACAAGGAGGGCCCAAACAAGTGTGAAAATGTAAAGGGATACATTTTTTAACACTACATTTAGCCTCCACTTTAGTGAGAGGATGTCCTTGCATCAAAATCACACTAAAGTAGACAAACATGCATCAAGAGGGGTTCAAGTGGGAAAATGTTAGTGAGATATGATGACAACAATCAAGAGGGTTGCACAAGCCCCTAGGATCAAGATTCTATAACAAATGAACATAAGCACAAAAAAACACACATGCAAATGATGTATGAATCAATAACAAGATACAAGCATGCACCATCAAAGATAAAAAGAAAAAGAAAAGGGGGGTTGGATCAAGCCTTGACAATTTATCCAACATTTTGTGGACTAGGTCTAAGTTCTTTCTCAAAAAAAAAATACAAGTGGAACATGTTTTCCACTATGCAAACGAAAACACATGCACACAAGTGCTAATGGATTCTGGTATCCACTAGGTGAGCCCTAGAGAAGTGAGACACATATGCAACTGGTATACACTCACATAAACAAGTAAGTGGCTATGGGAAAGTCATGCCAATGGTCAGGTCCCATATGCTAGCCATACCAAAGCTATACCTCCTGGTAACTTTGATAAGGTACCAAAAAATGAAACTTCAAGATCCATGAGGCAAGTAAAGCTTCATATGCTAACACTCATGGAAAAATAGGATGGATCCATAGGCAAGAAAAGTGTGTTATGTAAGGTGGCCATATAACAATTATTTGTAAATGTGAAATATTATAAGAAATTTTGAAAGAGATTTTTTTTATTTCATGTGAGGTCTCAACTTAGGGAACACCATGCCAATGTCTCCAAGAGAGGACCAATCAAAGGATAGAAGATTTTCAACTTAGAGAATGGACTCTGCTAGGCATTGCCACTAAGAGGAATGTAATATGCTAAGAGAGATCACACACTTGATAGACATCACTCCCAATATAACCAAAAAAAGAAAGATGAGTCACATGAAGTAAAAATACCACACAATGAAAATGCAAAAGAATAATGCCAATGTATGCCCCCACTTTAAAGAAATTGCTAAACACCATGCTCTGAGAAATTACTTTAAAGTAGAAAATGAAAAAAGCTAAGAAGACATGAAAACGTATTTGGAAAGCCCTGTGCTGAGTCATATGTTTCCAAATAAATTTACGTCATGAAAAGGGGTTGCACCCACAATGAAATCCCAAAATAAAACACAAGGTATCCATCGATTTGGGGTTAGTATTTGTTTGTTACAATATTATTATAGAGCTTGGAACTATATCATTCCCCAAATACTCATAGAGCTAGTAGAATGAGTCAAAGAGAGAAAAAACAAAGGAAAATATTTTGGGTCAACATGGAAGAGACCTAAATTTCTTATCACCTTACATCATCCCTAAAAAGAAAACACAAGAAAAATAAAATATAAAGGTTTATGAGATATGGAAGAATGTACATAAAAATAGAGGAATATCACAAAGAGAGAGATACATAAAACAAAATAGTATAAGAGATCACATTACAAACATGCAATCACACACAACATGAAAAAGAAAATAAAGAAAATAATAGTAAGGCACATGCAAGTCAACCAATAGTAGGTCATCTACATTCCAATCTTGTTCATCGTATGTGGAAGGTGAAAAACTAGCCAAATGGATAACATCATGAGTTGTACTAGGAGAATTGCCAAGTTGAACACTCTTCTTAGGAGAATTTTCATTTCACTCATAGAAGAGGAAAACAATGTATTCAACTCATTATGCACTTCCTCATCAATTTCAACAATCTCATCATCACTTTCTAAGTTAATCATAATGGTAGGTCAAATGATAATGTCCAAAGAAGGTGCTAGTCCCTATTGTGGTTGTGTTATAGGATCTTTTTGTTGTGGCGAAGAGGGAGAATCGTCATGTATTGCTTCACATGAGTTTGGATGTTGTTTTCTTTGTTTATATTTCTAGAAATAGCACAATTTTTGTACACCTATGCTCTTTATCATTTACGTTTCTTTTGGTATGATTTTCAAGTTGTGTTTGTGTAGGAATGGGTTTATCAACCATAGGTTTCTTTTCTTCCCTTAGGGGAGGAACAAAAGGAACCATGGGAGGTTTTTCAACCACTTTTTCTTTATCTTTGTAAACTTGTTTAATCTTAGGAGGCACAATGGGGTTTTTTGGGTTGTCTCTTGGTCATTTATAGGAGATAGGAAAATGATCTATTATTGTGTTGTTTTGAGTATTTGGAAGGTCTTTTTGTTCAATCATGGTTTCTTCAAGGATAGGAGGCTCAATAATTAGTTGAGTCATGTTGCTAAAAGGAGAGGATTTTAAAAAGAAGTCTTCATGAGGTTTAATATGTTCCATAGGTTTGGGAAAGAAGAAATCCAATGAAAAATTCCCTTGGGAAGACATAGGATTAAAGCCACTATGGTGCACAATAAATATTTCATTGTCAAAGAGTAACTTTAAAAATTTACGCATGACCTATGGGATGAATTCCATGGAGCATAGCCATGGATAACCAAGCTTCACATGGAATTGATCTGACATCAAGATGATGGAGAATGATACATCTAATGTTTTTTTGGTCCCACTATTAAATTAAGGAAGGGTGATCGAACCTATCGTAGGGAAAGAAAAACCATTATGTGTTTTGATCCATGATTTTATTTTACTATATGTATCTTATTAGAGTTCATGCACAAGGAAGAATTTTTCAATGATCATATTCTCTCTGCATATGACATCAATTAATATCCCACTAGTGGGTTTTTCATTGATTTGACCGGCTATGTAAAGAGAACCATTAGGTACCTTTATTATATATTTTTTAGAGAAAGTAATTTCAAGAGGAATTTTAGTTTGGTGCTTGCGAGGTTGAACTTAAATCAACCCAATCATAGTATCCATAGGATTTTGTTTATTGGTATTTATGTTGTCACCATCAGTGTCAACATTCATCACATCATTCTTAGTTTTTCTTTCTTTGATAAATGAAATATTATGTTTTAGCAAGGGGTCGGTAAAGATTTGTAAGTTTTGGTTGGGAGGGGAAATAGACTTATTACCTTGATCATTAACACTACTAATTTGAATACAATTAGAATCAATGATGTCATGCACCAAATTATCAAGATGCTTACAATGTTTTGTATCATGTCCATTTTGATGGTGACAATGACAATATGAATTTGATCTAAAGTTTTGAGGTAATGACTTAGTAGGACCTAGGGCTCGAATAAGGGGTAGAGAAATCATTTTCTTTTCTAGAAGTTGTAACATGGTGTTATGAAGGGTATCTAATAAGGGAGTAAATTGTCTAGCTAGATTCCCAAATGTAAAAGGATTTATCTTCTTTATAGTAGCCTTTGGGTATTAACATGTCAGGTTAGTTGAGGGGGATTTAATTGAAGGAAGCCTTTATTTTTTTCTAAAAGGTTGGTAATTGTTTTGGGTTGTTGATTTAGACTTTTCAAAATGGATAGAGATGGGTTTTGTTTCATGAATACTAACCAAGTTTTGATAATCATGAGGGTATGTGCAGGATCATCATGGAAAAAATAGGCCCTTAAGTGGCAAAAAATTCAGAAAAAACAGAGTTAGGCAACTTGACGTAAAAATTTGAATAAGTTATCTATATTATTTAAAAACTATATAAGAATAGAATTTGTAGAAAATTGAATGTAGTTTCTAAACTACTAGGTTTTTAAAAAAATCTATTTGGTTAAAATTTGAAATTTCAATGTAGTAGTACTTAAATTTTAGGGAAAAAATAAGAAGTCGGTTTCTGTCTGACCACCCTAACCACAATAGAATGATAGTATTTTAGATATAATTTGAGGACTCACGTCTAGATGTGATGCATTATTTTTGTAATTTGTTTTCAAGTAAATAATTAATTATGATTTTTTATAACAAATTTTAAAAAATATAAAAACTCATATGTCTGACCATCTTAACTTGGTCAAAACTTCATGAAATTCAATTTTTCTTTTTTAATCCTATAGTAAGTGAAGCATAGAATGTGACTCATGTTTTAGATTCAAAAAATGTGATACCATTTGAAAGCTATAGATGTTTTTCAATCAGCCCATCAATCAGGACTTTAGTCGTAATTCAAATAGAAAATGAATAATAATAACTTATTAAATTCAAAGTAAAGAATAATTTATATTGGTGGAAAGCTGAGAATCTTCTTTAAAAAACCTTTTTGTTTCATCAATTTTGGGTAAAAAAAATGGTTTTAGCCACATACCCATCATATTACCACTTTTTGGCCCATCATGATCTTGCACATACCCATGAAGGGAAGTACACAATTGTACGAATGAAGGAAATTTCATCATTCCAATCTTATCTTGCATATTAGTTTTTAAATTATCAATGAACATTCATTGAAGGTGAGTATCAAGAATATTTATATTGATTTGGGAATAAAGTGATTGTTAGCATGAAATGAAGTCAGCAAATTTTTCATCATCCTTTTTTCCTACATCTTTTCAAATCAGCTAAATTCATCTTAGGAGTCATGTGCACTTGGAAATGGTTGATAAAGGCCTCAAAAAGTTCATTGAATGAATAAATTGAGTTATTCGATAATGATCTAAACCATTCCAAGGCTATATCTTTCAAGGGCCTAGGGAAAAGCTTAGCCAATTTAAACTTATCTTCAAGGAAAAAGTCACTACATAAGATAGTGTAAGTGGCAACTTGGATAGAAGGATCTCCTTTCCCTCCATATTTCTAAAATGTAGTAATCTTTATACCTTGTTGTATCATAATTCTTAATATCTCCAATGGAAATTGGTTGCTCATGACATAGTATGAAGGTTGGCCATTTTGATTTTAGTTTATGGTAGAAAGTTTTTGTTGAAGGGATGAAACATTTTGTAAAAGTAGGTTAAGGATGGCGTCATTATTTATGTTTTGAGATGGAGGTGAATATATATTTTAGGGGAAAGTAAATGGAACACTTATCAGAGGTAACATGGTAGGAGATATGATGTTAGATTCCACAAAGGTAAAATGATTGCTAGTGGAAATACCCAAGGTAGGAATGACATTACTAGTAGGTTGCATCATTGTGGTAACTTGAGGGTTGGTATAAGTAGGAATAGAGGAAATAGTTGTAGGAGGATGAACTTGAGTTCCTCCTTAACTTTGAGCATTGTTGGAAGTTTGGGAACAATTATGTTGGTGACACAAGGGTAGACAACTGAGAGTGGGGGTGAATCAGTTATCACAAGATTTCAAAATTATTAAAATTGTTAATCTTTAATCTCATATTTGATCAATATCAATGAAATCATGAATCAAAAACACACATAATATCAATATTTTTACATGAAAATCCTATTAGGGAAAAACTACTATGGAGGTCAGTCCACAAGATTATACATTGTTAAAAGTATAAGAAGAATAAATGGGGAATGCACATGTATTCTGGCACACTACCTAGAGCTCACTGCTCAATTAGAAAGGAAGACACACTGTCTTACAAAAATATTTTGATTAAAACCTTCTAAATTTTGAACTGAAAAAAATAACATCTACTAATACCTTATTACAGTTCTGGTTAAGTATATGAACACTTATTCACTCTTCTTCATTCTTCTCCACTCTTTGCTCTGCCTTCGAATGATTTGAAAAATATTCACATACAAACACATTAAACATCCATTGGTATCCTTCAATTCAAATAAAAAAATCACTCTTATATATCCACAGTAATAATTTTTATTGATACAAGTTGGCCATAAAGAAATAATAAAATAAATACAAATGGTCAGCCCAAAAACATAGATAATTTTCAATGCAAATCAACCAAGGTTGGCCAAAACTTAGTGAGGACCCAAAAAAATATCTCCAACATGACAAAAATTGAATTAATTTCTCCTTGAAGATCCACAACATGCTTCAACACCATGTCAACCAAGAACATGAAAAATATGAACATGCAAGAGAAAATTTTGGATCATGAGCACAATGTTCAATGCAGACATGTAACAAAGATAGAGCATAGACTAGAAACATCCACCAGCATCATGAATCATCAGAGAAGCATCCACAAAAATTGAACTAAAATAAATCACATAATATTCAATTAGGAACACCAACTAAAGTGACAAATAAATTGTCAAAATGAAAATCTTCATAACTTGATCAACTCTTCACGTGGATCTCTAAAACTCAATGTGGATAGAATAGAAACAATAAAAAAGAAACCCTTTAGTCCAAAACCTCTAAAAATTAGTGTACTAAACTCACCAATAGACATAACACCACTCCACCACTGATAACATGTAACTCATTTTATTACAATTTTCTCAATATCCTCGACATATATAGCTTTAGATGCACAAATACTAATAGTGTCTACATCAATGACAACCACAATGTCCAACAATCTACCCCTTTGGCATTGATGGCAACACATGATTTGAAAAACACCATCAAGTTAACTAACTCTTGACACTTACTCTGCCTTAGTTTCTTCTCATTTTCTCCTCAACATGACTCTTCTCATCACAAGGCTCTTCTCCTTAGATAATTAGTAGGTTTTCACATTACTCTTCTCCCCCTTTGACATTAATGACAAATATATCTAAGATTTGAACCACATATCTAAAATTTTGAACCATCTAACTACTCCCCTTGAGTAGTAGCCACCACAACATCAATCTAAAACATGATAAGGCTATGAGAATCATAGACTGATGCAATGCAATGCATCCTTAGTTCTAATTAGGAGGGGTAATCACCCCTAACTTCCCTATGAGATACTAAAAATTATCCTTAGGCAATGGATTTGTAAAGATATCTACAATCTACTCCTTAGTAGGCACATACTCTAGTCTAACTTCCTTTTCACTTACCTTCTCTCTCAAAAAGTGAAATTTGATAGATATATGCTTGGTCTTTGAATACAACACTAGATTCTTAGAAATTTTAATGGCACTTGAATTATCATATAATATAGCAATAGGGTCATCATACACAACTCTGATATCCTTCAACATCCTCTTCATCCATAATAGTTGTGTACAATTGCTAGTAGCAATAATGTATTCAACCTTTGCAGTAGATAAGGAAATTGCATTCTTCTTCTTACTCATCCATAAAATTAGCTTCTTTCCCAAGAAAAATGCTCCACCACTAGTATTCTTCCTATCATCCACATCTCCTGCCCAATCAACACCAGTAAAGGAACTCAAAGTAAGATCATCATCTTTAGCATACCATAGACCAAAATCAATTATTCCCTTCAAGTATATAAAAATTATCTTCACAACAGTCACATGAGATTCCTTAGGAATGGCTTGAAATCTAGAAAAAATGCATACAACATTCATGATATTAGGTCTAGTTTGTGTCAAATATAGAAATCCATAAATCATTGGTCTATATCTATTTTGATTTTCCTTTGGAGAATCGATATATGTTGTCAACTTGCATCCGATCACCATAGGTGTACCAACTAGATTTGAATCTTCTATACCAAATTTCTTCAGCAATTCCTTCACATACTTGGACTGAGATATAAAAATCCCTTTATCTAATTGAGTAATTTGCAATCCGAAAAATAATTTCAACTCTCCAATCATTGACATCTCAAACTCATTTTGCATCTCATTACAAAACTTCATGCACAAACTATCATCCCCTCCAAAATTGATATCATCAACAAGAACCTCCAAAATCAAATCTTTATCATCATTCTTGAAATAAAAATTACTATCAGTAGTACCTTTATTAAATCTAAGCTTCAACAAATACTTGTCCAATCTAGCATACCATGCTCTAGGGACTTGCTTAAGTCCATACAATGCTTTCTTTAATCAACAAAACATATCTCCTTGGTCAGTTAACTAAAATCCATCAAGTTGGTCAACATATTTCTCCTCTTCCAATTTTCCATTTAGAAAAGAAGAATTAGTATCCATCTGATAAACCATGTAATCTTTATAAGGAGCATAAGCAAGAAACAATCTCACAGCTTCAAATCTAGCAACATGGGGAAAAGTCTCTTCAAAATCAATTCCTTCCATTTGAGAATATCCCTTAAAAACTAGTTTTTCTTTGTTTCTAACCACTTCACCTTGCTCATTCAATTTTTTTCTAAGGATCCATTTAGTTCCAATTACATTTTTATCCTTAGGTCTAGGAACAAGAATCCATGCATCATTTTTCTCAATTTTTTGTAGCTCTTCTTTCATTTCTTCAACCTAATGATCATCTTTGCATGCTTCATTCACACTAGTAGGCTAGGTCTTTGAAATCAAACAATATTCTTCTACAATTCTTCTCCTAGTCTGGACACCTTTACTCTTATCACCAATAATTTCATCTTCTGATTGATTGAATCTCACATACCTTAGAGTTTTCTTAGAATGTTCTTGAATTTTAGGATCTTCTGATCTCTCTTCTATTCTTTCACCAGTTTCTTCTTCCTCTTGATCTTTTTGATTCACCAGATTGATTTGTACTTGATTTTTATTTTGAACTTTCTTTATTATGTCTATACTGTCATTCTAATCATTAGAATCATATCCACAGGTTTTGGATGGTGCAATAATGTCTTCATCAACCTTAACTTTTACACTTTCAACCATTTTCTTCAATATCTTATTGTAACACTGGTAGGCCTTGATTTTATTAGAATAACCCAAAAATATTCCTTCATCTCTCCTAGCATCAAAATTTCCTATATCTTCATCTCTTCTGATATAGCATCTACTACCAAAGATTTTGAAATATGTAATAGTAGGCTTATGACCAGTCCATAGCTCAAAAGGGGTCTTACCAGTACTTATCACCTTGGATTTTTACCCGATTGAGGATATACACAACAATACTCATAGCTTCTCTCCAATAGATATTTGGCACATTTCCTTCCAGCATCATAGTTCTAGTAGCATCTTCAACTATTATGTTCTTCCTTTCCACAACTCCATGTTGTTGAGGGGTTCATGGTGCAGATAATTCTCTTTATTACATGTTCTTAAAAATATTAATTAAACTCATTGGAAGTGAATTCACCACCTCTATCTAATCTCAAAAATTTAATCTTCAGACCTGCCTCTGTCTCAACCACAACCTCAAAGATCTTAAGCTTCTCTAGAGCTTTAGATTTCTCTCTCAAGAAAGAAGCCCACATCATTCTTGAATAATCATCAATAAGCAACATGAAATACTTGTAACCTTGTAAAGTTCTTATTCTAAAGGGACCACACAAATCAATATGCACAAGCTCCAACAATTCTTTTGAACAATGTTTTTTTCTCCAAAATGAAATTCTTTTTTGCTTCCCCAATTGGCATTCCTTGCATATGGCATTAGTAGGTTTCACCAACTTAGGCAGATTTCTCACAACTTTAGTAGAACTTATCTTGAAAATGTTATCAAAGTTAACATGACACATTCTCCTATGCCATAACCAATTTTCATCAACTTGAGCAATCAAACAAATTTTACTAGCAACATTTAGATGAAAGATACTACCTCTTGTTTTTGTACCTGATGCAATTACATTTCTAGAACATCCCAATATTCAGCACTTTCCATCCTTGAATTGAAGATTGTAACCCTTATCAATCATCCATATGACTCTTAAAATATTATGTTTTAGACCTTCCACATACATGACATCATTAATATTATTCTTACCATCAAGAGAAATGCAACCTCTTCCATGGATCACACCAGTTGTATTATCACCAAATCTCACAACACCACCATCATACTTTTCCAAGCTTACAAAGTTACTTTTGTCTCTAGTCATGTTATGTGAACATCCACTATCAATCACCCATTCATATTTCTCTTCAACTCGATCAGCTAGGGCTTTCTCTAAATTTGTACAACTAGTATATTTAGTAGATACAAAATAAATTTCCTTGATATCAATAAACACCCATTCATCTTCACCTTTATCAAATTAATCATTTGCCACACCTTCATCAACAACATAGTAACACTTCTTTTGAAATTTGTGAGTGAATGTCTTGGTTTAGAGAGTCTTTCTAGACACCTTGATGTAAAATGACCTATCTTATTACAAGAAAAAAATTTAAGAGGAAATTTTCCTTCATACTTACCTTTTCCTCTCGGTACTCTCTTGAAAATAAGTGCTTCCAACTCTTCCAACTCTCTTTCTTCTTCTTCAATCTATCTAATTTCATCCTCATACTTGAATGTCTTTCTAGATGAACTCTCACCTGGATCATATCTCTGTCTATCTCTTCTAGATGTTGTAGACTTGAATGAAGATTCAACCTTAGGAAGGGCATCACCAAATTCACTCAACTCAAAAGTAGTCAACTTATCAACCAACATATCTATGGTTACATTTGTTACAGTTCGAAGCTCTTCAATAGTTGTAGCTTTGACTTTATAAGCAGCAGGAAAGCATCTAAGCACTTTAGCAACAATCTCTGATTCATCCAACTTTCCACTAGAACATTTGATACCACACACAAGTTCATTCACTCTTTGCATGAAAGTAGTAACATTTTCATCATCACCCATTCTCAACAGTTCATATTTCCCTTTCAGACTCTACAACTTAGCAATCTTCACATTAGCATCACCTTCATACAAATTTATGAACTTTTTCCAGATCTCATAAGCACTCTTCAGATCTATACAATTAGAAATATCAGTATCAGTCAAGGTGCTCAATAGTGCTTCCTTAGCCATGATATTGTACTTAACATTTGTAATCTCAATAGAAGTAGTAGGACCATTCAGTGGGGGGTATGTGCAGGATCATCATGGAAAAAACAGGCCCTTAAGTGGCAAAAAATTCAAAAAAATCAGTGTTAGGAAACTTGACGTAAAAATTTAAATAAGTTATCTATATTATTTCAAAAATATGTAAGAATATAATCTATAGAAAATTGAATGTAGTTTCTAAACTACTAGGTTTATTTAAAAATAAATAAAATCTATTTGGTGAAAATTTGAAATTTCAATGTAGTAGTACTTAAATTTCAAGGAAAAAATAAGAAGTAGGTGTCTGTCTGACCACCCTAACCATAATACAATGATAATATTTTTTTATAATATTTTATATATAAGTAGAGGACTCATGTCCAGATGTGATGCATTTTTTTGTAATTTTTTTCCAAGTAAATAATTAATTATGATTTTTTATTATAACTTTTTTAAAAAATATAAAAACTCATATGTCTGACCACCTTAACTCGGTCAAAACTTCATGAAATTTAATTTTTCTTTTTTTAATCCTATAGTATGCAAAGCATAGAATGTGACACATATTTCACATTCAAAAAATGTGATATTGTTTGAAAGTTATAGATTTTTTTAATCAGCCTATCGATCAGGACTTTAGTCATAATTCTAATAGAAAATGAATAATAATTATTTATTAAATTCAAATTAAACTATAATTTATATTGGTGGAAAGCTGAGAATCTCCTCTAAAAACCCTTTTCATTTCATCAATTTTGGATAAAAAAAAGTCATCAGCCACATACCCTACAAATACCCATAATATTGCCACTTTTTGGCCCATCATGATCCTGCACATACCTTGGAATAACATACTTATTACTTATAATGCTCTAGTAGGGTTCACCAAGGCATCTCAAATGGAACTCCATTTGAGTCTTCCACAAGGAATAATTTTTTCCATCAAATCTTAGACTGTCCTTCTTGTATTTTGTCATCCCAGACCACTTCAAGCTATTAGACTTCTTCCAAGGAAACACAAGCTCTGATACCAATTGTTGGAAACTTAAGGGTAGACAACTAAGATGGGGGTTGAATTAGTTGTCACAAGATTTCAAACTTATTAAACTTGTTAATATTTAATCTTAGATTAGATCAATATCAATGAAAGCATGAATCAACAACATATCAAAAACACACATAACATAAATATTTTTATGTGGAAACCCTATTAGCGGAGAAAACATGATGGAGGTAAGTCCAAGAGATTATACCCTATTATAAGTATAAGAATAATAAATGGGGAATGCACATGCATTCAGAAACACTGCCTAGAGCTCACTGCTCAATTACAAAGGAAGACACACTGTCTTACAAAAATATTTGGATTAAAACCATTTGGATTCTAAACTGAGAAAATAACATTTTCTAATGCTTGATTATAGTTTTGGTTAAGCACATGAACACTTCCTCACTCTTCTTCACTTTTTGCTCTTCCTTCGAATGATTTGAACAATATTCATGTACACACAAATTTGACATCCACTGGCATCCTTTAATTTGAATAAAACAATTTCTCTTATATATCCGCAACAAGAAATTTCATCACTACAAGTCATCCATAAAGAAATAATAAAATAAATACAAATAGTCAGCCCAAAACAATAGATAATTTTCAATGTTAATCAACCAAGGTTGGCCACAACTTAGTGAGGACCCAAAAAAACATCTCCAACATGAAAAAACTTTAATTAATTTCTCCTCAAAAATCCACAACACACTTCAACACCATGTTGACCAAGAACATGAAAAATATGAACACGTAAGAGAAAATCTTGAATCACGAGCACAATGATCAATGCAGATATGAAAAAAAGATATAGCATGAACTAGCAACATCCACCAGCATCATGAATCACCAAAGAAGCATCCAAAACAACTAAACTAATAGAAATCACACAATCTTCAATCAAGAACACCAACTAAAGCAACAAAAAAATTTTAGAATGAAAATCTTCATAACTCGATTAACTCTTCATGTGGATCTCTAAAACTCAATGTGGATAGTCTAGACATACTAAAAAAGAAACCCTTTAATCCACAACCTCTGAAAATCAATGAACGGAACTCATCGATAGACAGAACACCACTTCACCACTAACAACCTGCAACTCATTTTATGACAATTTTCTCATTATCCTTGACATACACAGCTTCAAATGCATAAATGCTAATATTTTTGACATCAATGAGAACCACATATCAGGAATACAACCACAACATCCAACATATTCATTGAGGTAAGGTGTTTCCAAAAAATTGAGCTATGTTATGCACCATCTTTATTCATTTTTCACTTTCAAGCATTCAATGCATGTTATCTATGTTTTCAGTAGTCACTTGGTTTTGTAAATTTTCTAGTTCTTTGTGGATTTGGATTTGGTTTCCATGAGGGATACTATCAACCATTGTGTCAACACTTTTCATACTAGTTGAAGGTAAGAAATTTCCAAAGGTATGGTACATACCTAGTGGATTAGTGTCAAGACTATGAGTGAAAGAGCTAGATAACCCAAGATACATGATGAGTGTGTTATTGTGGGATGACATGAGTCTCAAACTATGTCTCACTATAGTATTAGCAATAGGAAACCAACTTGTAAAGCTCATGGAAATGACAATTAATGAATGCAAAATAAATGCAATAAACACAAGATAAATAATAAGTTGTAATTCCGGGCAAGGGCCCTAGCTCGGTTGGCTAAGTAATTCCGTTGTGGCTCTGCTGGTCATGAGTTCTAGTCTCCCCCGTCCCATGGTACTGGAGGGCGCATCGCGCTAGCGCTGCCGGTCATGTTAAAAAGTTTACCAGGTGCACTGCAGTTTATAGGGGGTCGTGCTACCCAATTCCTGCAGTCTAAAAAAAAGAAAGGGTTGTAATTCCAATTCTTATTTTTACAAATGCACTTGAAATGAAAAAAAATTAAGCTACATCTAATGAAATGAATGAAAGAGAAAATTAGAAAACTAGAACAAAGATCTAGTAACAAAAAATAGAAACATAGAAATGAAGTTTTAAATGTTGTAAAATGCATATTTAGGTTTGATATGGGACTAAATCACCCATATGTGTGAATGAGTCTTGGTTAGGGTTTCTAGAAGGTTTAAGTATTGATTAAAAGATAACATAAAATTCCTAGAAATTTAGAAAAACTACTTGTACATGGACTAAATCATCCAGGTGGGAAAATGAGTCCTAGATTAGGGATTTTAACCCAAATTTAGCAAATTTTGAGTTGTTTCTAAGGTTTCTAGATTGTATGCTCAAATGACTATTTGAAAATATAGTTTTCTAATGAAATTCAATGATGCTGCAAGATGTAAAAATGCAATCTATATGTGCTTTTTCACTAATGCAAGATTTAGAGGGGTATGTGCAGGATCATGATGGGCCAAAAAGTGGCAATATAATGGGTATTTGTAGGGTATGTGGCTGACCAATTTTTTCTTACCCAAAATTGATGAAATGAAAAGGGTTTTTAAAGGAGATTCTCAACTTTCCAAAAATATAAATTATGCTTTACTTTGAATTTAATATATAATTATTATTCATTTTTTACTTGAATGATGACTAAAGTGTTGATTGATAGGCTGATTCAAAAACATTTATAGCTTTCAAATGGTATCACATTTATTGAATCCAAAACATGTATCACATTATATGCTTCGCATACTACAAGATTAAAAAAAGAAAAATTGAATTTCATGAAGTTTTGACCAAGTTAAGGTGGTCAGACATACGAGTTTTTATATTTTTTAAAATTTGTAATAAAAAAATCATAATTAATTATTTACTTGAAAAAAATTACAAAAAAATATGCATCACATCCGGACATGAGTCCTCTACTTATTTCTAAAATCTTATCTTATAAAACAATATTATCATTTTATTGTTGTTAGGGTGGTCAGACAGACACCTACTTCTTATTTTTTTCCCTGAAATTTAAGTACTACTACATTGAAATTTCAAATTTTCACCAAATAGATATATATATATATATATATATATATATATATATATATATATATATATATATATATATATTTAAATAAACCTAGTAGTTTAGAAACTACATTCAATTTTCTACAAATTCTATTCTTACATAGTTTTGAAATAATATAGATAACTTATTCAAATTTTTACGTCAAGTTTCCTAACTCTGATTTTTCTGAATTTTTTGCCACTTAAGGGCCTATTTTTTCCATGATGATCCTGCGCATACCTAGAGGTCCTAAATGAAATTCAACTAATGTAAATCAAATGCAAAGTTAACTTAGATCCAGGACTACAATGTTCTCCAAATAAAAAATGTGAGTTTTTAAAGGTCAGGTTCACCAAAATGAACTGGAGGAAATAGGGTTCCACCTCTTAAGAAGATGGAACTTGGAGGGGACCTATTTCACTCTTAGTTCATTAGGAGAACAAGATCCCTCAACCAAGCAACTTGATCAAGGAATGGGCTTTTGCGGGTTTTTGTTAGGTGTGATTAAATAGGGGTTCACCACTAAGCAAATGCTTAGAAAAAGGAAATTGAATGCAATATGTAGATGTAGCTATATGACCTAAAAAGAAGGAAATGAAAGTAATATGCAAACCTAATTATATAACCTAGAAAATGCAACTTCAAGTCAAAAAAGAAATTGATAATAAATAGAGGGGCACCTAGAAGACTGGAAATGTCAAAACAAGATTTTAAATTCTAAAAAAATATTGTTTTGAAGTAGACTAGGACTCATACGCTAGACTGGGAATTTCAGCCCTACTACTAGAATCTTGGCAGAATCTGGAATTGTTAGATTCTTCGAGAAGTAAGAATTGAACTAGGATCTGATATTGGTCTTAGATCACATGCAACTTGAATCAGAAAATGATCAAAGATAAAAATAATATAATGAAGAGAAAATCTAAAATGATAGAACAATAGAGACAAAGCAAGATAATTTTGAGAATACTCTCATGACTCCCACCGAACAGTTATTGAACAATCATCAAACTAATGGACATGAGAGGAGAGTCCTCAATATATATAAAAATAGGGGCATGTACATACAAGAGGTACATTAACTCCTACTACCCATAAAAGGTGGGAGGTTTTACCTACTTGAGACATACCAAAACATGTGGCATAGCCTCCTCAAGTGAATACATGAGAGAGGTGGCACATAAATCCAAAAGAGGGTGAGAAACCCAACTACCCCATAAACTAATCAGGTAAATACAAAATAGTGGTTATGAAAGGTGGCACAATAAGCCAAAAGAGAGTGTGTAACTCAACTACCCATGTGTGGGAGAGAGTGACACATGTAGCTATTTTATTTTTCCACATGTCCTCATATTACCACATCTAATAAACCTAAGCAAGCTTAAATAATAATGTGTAGGAAAAAGAAATACCCACTAGCATAAGGAAAACAAAAAGCCTACACTAACACCCCCTACTTAAGCATAGCTTAGGTGGGTGAATGGATGGGTTGTTAAAAATGAAACCATGTTACATTCCCATGTACATAGAGATCCACCCATAAGAAGAATCCCCCTCCAAAAGAGGAATAGCCCCTCTAAATAGAGAGAGTAGAATGAAGGACTAAGAAGCCCCTCCTAAAGTAGACACCTATCGTACCCTAAGGAAAGCTCGTGAATGAACTTCCTCTCTATGAAGGGTTTGGTGAAGATGTTTGTAGTCTACTCCAATGTAGAATAATACTTAATATCAAATATGTCTTCCTAAATTAGCTCTCTAATGTAGTGCATCTGAATCTCAATATGTTTCATCCTCTGACAATCAACAAGATTCCTTGAGATCTATATTGCACTTTGGTTATCACAAAAGATGACTATAGGATTTCTAAATGGAATGCCAAACTAAGTGAGAATATTTTGAATCCAAATAGCCTTAGTGGTGGCATTAACTACCCCTTGATACTTAGTCTTTGTAGATGAAAGAAAAATTTTAGACTACTTCTTGCTTGACCAACAAATTGGATGAGAACAAAGTGATAAGCAATACCCAAAAATTATAGTTGTGATCCTTAGAATCACTTGCCCAATTTTAATTTGTATGTCCCACCAAGTCAATATCCACTTCCGCTTCATAGTGAATCCCAAAACTATGAGTACCCTAAATATAGTGGACGATCTACTTATTTTCCTTCCAATGCACCTCATGTGGTTGGTGCATGGATCTAGAGACCATTCCAACAACATATGAAATGTCAAGTCTCATATGAGTCAAGTAGATGAGACCCAAAAATATTTTGTTACAAAATGCTATCAACTAAGGGTGAAGAAAACTTAACCTCAAGTTTGACCCCTAAAAGAAATGGATTTGATGTAGGCTTATATTCAACCATGAAAAATATAGAGATCATATCAAGTGCATACTTGGTTTGTCCAAGAAAAATTCCTAAAAATGATTGAGTGATCTCAATCCCTAAGAAGTAATGCAAAAGACCCAAGTAAGACATAAAAAATCTATCATGTAAAGTAGTTTTCAGTGCCTTGATGGTGGACAAGTGACTCCCTATGATCAATAAGTCATATAAATAGAGAATAGGAATGTGAGAGTGTCATCCTACTATAGAATGTATATGTGGGTGATCCAACAAAGTTGGTTTACAATTTCTGGGAGATTCTAATTTTTGTTGAAATCACATATTTTTAGAAAATATAATGATTTAATCCTTAAAAAGTTCCATTTGAAGAATTAAAATTGAAGAGGGTTTGATCAAACTACCTTAGATCAAAACCCCTTGGATAGAACCCACTAGTTTTAAACCATACTTATAACAGAGTCTCCTTTACACCTATCAAAATGCTGATAAAAAACCACTTTTGATTTACCTTTTGATGGATCAAATGAATTAATTTAAAATTTATTTTTTGTAAGTATGTATTCCTTATTATAAGCTTCCAAAAAAGTATAATTTTAAATAAATTTTATTTTATTATTATATATATATTTTATTTCTTGTGAATGTAGGTTTTTCACTGAAAATCAAGCTATCTGTTCTACACATGTGGAAATATAGAATATTATCCTTTTTTTTTTTGAAAAATATGAGTGCACTAGATATTCAAGTTCTTTATCAAACAAAAAAAAAAGAATTTTGATACATATAAAAAAAGTTGTGTTATACAGACTACCAATGTCTGAATTGTAATTGGTTTGACTTCGAAACTTGGTTAAGGAAAAAATATTCAATAAAACACTATGAAATAAATTGGAAGCACTAGATATCATAGTTACAAATCTAAATTAAAAAAAAAAAATTCCTTCATGGATAAAAATTTGTGTTATACAGTGAGCGTCACTCCTTCAAAATGGTGTTTACTCAAAAAAAAAAGTTTTTGAACGAGATGGAAAAAGAAGTGCAATCTGATTCCAAAATTTTAAATCTATAGAAAAAAATTCACAAATCACTAGTGTGCATCATCTTCAAAATTTTCACAGTTTAGATGCTATAGGTGCCCAAAAGTGGAGATTTAGTTAGAAAAAATTAATTAAGTGTCTAGTTTGGCTAAAAATTGTAAACCAGTAAAAATTTGGGTGGGTGCATGAAGTTGGGTAGCAAGTTTGTGGCCACTTTTTTAAAAAAATTTGAAAGCTCATATCATGAGCCTGTTATAATGTGCTCGCGTTATTTCACATTAAAATCAAAATAAAAATTGAAAGTTATGTTCCTTGGAATACCAACCCAAAGGCTTGGAGGGCATTCCCAATGACCAAAGACATGTTTTTAGTAAATTCTACAATTTCTCACATAACCAGGTTCGTGCTCACCGTCAGGATTGCATCTGGTTCAATATCAACAAAATCAAACACATGGGTAATCTTAGGTTCTCTCTTAACTATCCAATGATGTAATTTTTTTCACTTTATGACAATGTTAAGCCTTTCATCCATAATTTTGTTTGTTTGTATGTCTCTTTTTTTCCAAAAAGTAGTGTTCGATGGTTTTTTGTTATAAATTAACCATTCATCAAAATTTCAAATAAATTACATTTTTAGAAACTAGACTCCATTATACAAATTTAAAATAATAAAAAAAATAAAATCAATTACTTTCAAAAACAATTTGGGGGAGCACAGCCAAAATTCTACTTTTAAGGAAGTTGCCACTTAAAAAATCATGCATCAACTAGATACTATTAGCTAACTTCTGACCATAGTGATTTTAAAAATACTACAAAAAATTTCACCCTGCTAGGGTCGTACAAGAGTTGCTATGTTATGTTTTTCTAAAAAAAAACAAAACCAATTTGTGTGCATCCCTCTTTTGAATCCCTTAATCTCAACCATTTTGAAAATAAATTAGTAGTTTAGAAAGTAGATTCAGAGTACTTCAATCCTTGTTCTTGTTCCATCTCAAAATTTTGAGTGTAGCTATCCTAAATTTCATGTCCAAGTTCAGTATTTCCTAATTTCAAAAAAAAAGTGGCCACTTAAGCTCCCTTTTTGGGAACCATCTTGGTGCACTTTTTGTGGGATCACCCATGTTCGAATCAAAATGACATTGTTTTAATTGAACTGTCTGAAGGAAATAGTCCATCTTGGCATACCAAGCTTGAGGATCCTATTTGAAGCCATAGAGAGACATCCAAGGTTTGCACACAAGTGAAGGATCTTGTACAAACCCCTATGGCTGCTCCATGTAGATTTCCTCCTGAAGGTCACCATGAAGAGAGGTACTTGTAACATCCATCTGATGAACTTCCCAATGATGTACTACAACTATAGTAAGGATAAGTCAGATGGAATTCATATTAGCAGTTCTAGTGCAAAAGTTTCAAAGTAGTCAATCCCAAGAACTTGGGAGAATTATTTTTCTAGCAAGTGAGCCTTGTGCTTATCAACTGGCCCATCTACTACAAATTTTGTTCAATAGATCCAGTTGCTTTGAAAAAAATTTCTTCCCTTAGGAAGAGGGACTAAATCCCATGTGTGATTCCTTTCTATGGAATTGAACTCTTCTTGCATTGAAACATCCCACTCGGGAATACCAAAAGATTCTTGAAAAGACTATGGATTAGAACTTGAAGGAATGAAGAGATGTGAAGCCTATTGAAATTGTGATCATCTTCTTGTGTTTGATGGATCACCACACCAATAACCTATTGACTCTAATGTCTATCAAGCCCAAAGGGGTGATAAGGCTGGAGAATTTGGAGGAGAATAATCAACCTCTGAATGATGACTAGAAGAGGAATGTGTATCCTCATCATCATTATCACCATCTGTAGTAGAGGAAGAAGACACCTCATCAATATTAGGAGGATTAAGATCCTCTGAAGAACTACCATCATTATGCAAAGTCTCCAATATGATGGTAGATGGAGAAGTGGGAGGAGAATAACTAGAAGAGCTCTCCTCAAAACAAACACTCCTCTCAATAAACAAGTAATGAGTGGTGGGATGGAGAAGCCTATAACCTTTTAAATCATCTAGATATCTGACAAATAGGCAAGGATTTCTCTACGGATCTAAAGCATTACATTTCTCTACTAGAATATGGGCCAAGCTTGAAAAGGAGTTACCCTCTTCACAACTTTGTGAGGAACTCACTTCTGTATGTAACACACATAGTTGATGGCCTCTGCCTAGTACTAAGGTGCCAAAAATTTAGAGTGTATCATACAATTTTCCATCTCCTTCAAGGATCTATTCTTGTGTTCTGTGAAACCATTCTACTAAGGACTGTATGGAACTATATTTTGCATGATGATTACTTATGAAGCATAAAACTATTCAAACCAATTGTTAACATATTCTCCCTCATTATCTATATGTAGAATCTTGATGAAATTCCGAAATTGTTTCTCTGTAAAAGATTTGAAATCCAAAACATTGTCAAAGACCTCATACTTCTATTTGAGAGAATATACCCAAGTGTATCAAGAAAAGTCATCAATAAATGTCAAGACGTATCTAGCCCTACTAAATGATGGTTGTGCAAATGGTCTTACCAAGTCACTGCGTACCAACCCAAATAGATCTATAGATCTCCATGCTTCACCTTTATCATATGTATCCTCAAGATGCTTACCAAGAATGCATCCCTAGAAAACTCCATCAGAAAATTGAATAAAAGGAAACCCTAAAACCATGTCATGTTGATTGACCTATTGCAAGTAATGATAGTTGAAATGGTGAAACTGTTGATTCCACAAATAACTAACCTCGTCTGCATGAGTGAGTAAGATTGTTGAAGGAGAGTTAGGAACAAAGTGAGAAAACTGATATAGTCTAGACTAATGATCTACTTTCACCACAACAAATCTAGACCCATTATGCATTTCACTAATTGCCACTATATGTGGAGTGAACTCAACTCACTTGCCAGAACTAGTGTGAGTGATCTGATAAAAAAATTGGAGATTACTTGAAAAAGATGGAACACAAAGAATATCCTCTAATTCCCCTTCACCCACATCAACAGACCCTCTCCCATGCATTTCAATAGGAGTGTCATCACCAATAAGTATGGTAGGAATACAACATGGCTCTAAAGAGGTAAAATTATCCTTTGATGAGGCCATGTGGTGCGAAGCACCTGAGTCAATTATCCAAGAATCTAGTTGTGAATGAGAAACAACTAGGGCCTTTCCCTTTCCTTTCCCCTTACTTATATCTATGTCCTTAGAGGAACCTTCTGACGAACTTTGTTTGACTGAATTTGGGACCTTGATATTATTCTTTTCTAGAAGATGTGAAAGGTGGCCAATTTATTTCTTTAAAAAATTATTTTCATCATGGCCAGGCCTCTTATAGTAAGAACACTTGACCTTCTCCTTCTTAGGTTGTTCACCTTTTCATGAAGAGGTATGATTATCTACTTTTGAAGTAACAGATTTCTAATATTTCTTCTTCTCTCATTGCTTCCTTTGTTTCCTATCTTACTTGTTAGACCCTTTCTATTATTTTGTGCCATGATTAACAGCCAAGGCGTGTTACTTAGAGGGTTTAATTGTACCCATTAGAACCAATTTGTCCTACTCCCTAGTGAGTTGTACAACAAAATCATCTAAACAAGGCATTTAATATGTGGAACCTAGGGCACATTTTGTAGCATAGAATGTAAAAAAATTATAGAATAGTTAGGACCAATATTAGAAAGAATACTCAAGATCGGTTAATTATCATCTTTCTTCATTCAAGAATATTCCAATTATAATCTAAAATCTTTGAATTTTGTGAAGAAGTCATGTATGGTGTCAAAATTAGAAGGAATTAACCCTATGAGTTCGTTCTCCAATTGATGAGCCCTTAACTCATCTTACTTACCAAAGAGTCTTTACAATTTAGTCCAAGCTTCATTTAGTGTAGTGGTAGATTCAATGTGAAAAGGAAGGCCACGAGAGACTGGCATGCATAGAGTACCAAAGGTTTCATCAGATTTATTAAACCATTTTATCTTTTCTGCAACATCCTAAGGTTCAATTTCAAGTCCCACACAATGATATTCATTTCTTTTTAAATGTATTACCATCCTAGATTTCGATTCAAAATAATTATATGGAGTTAAAACTGGAACTATAGATGCATCCATGAGAGTAGAAAAGAAGATTTCAAATAAGAAATAAAAGTGCAAAGAAAGAAGACACACAAGACACCCCCCCCTTTCCACTAGTATGAAATATCACCCCCCTAGATATTATAATGTTGGCACTTTATGATTAGTGCTTTTACAAGGCTTTTAAGGATCTTAATAGAAAAAATTACAATATTTGATACAAATTAATTTTCAAATAAAATTATGAAAAAATAACCTTGTAGTTGTTTTTAACTCTTCAATATCTTTCTAACACTTTTTTTGTTTTTGAAAAATGGATTACAAAAGTGAAAGATATGACTTATTCAAGATTAAAAAAATGCAACAGATTCAACCTGCAATATCTAATTAAAAAAGTCTTGAACTTTTACTCAAACCTTTTTGGATGGAAAGTGATCATTCTAGCTTTCCAACAAGTACTCATTTGCAAAAATATGACACTCAAGGCAAAAGTTATTCAATTTTGAAAAAAACTACAAAATCTGCCTATGAAAAATGACTCACCTTTTTCTTATTTGATTTCTGCCAAATTTATTAGTTTAATGTAAAATTTAATGACTACCCAGATGGTTTTTTTATGTCAGAAATAAAACCCAAAAATCCTTTTTCTTAAAAACAAGTGGAAGCAAGATTATTGAAGCCAAAATAAAAATGGCTCCAACAAAAATTCAAGTTTTGAACTCTATTTTTTTTTACTATACCTCCAATCTCTTATCTGGGTGAAATAAAAGTCAATTTTTTCTTTCTCAAACCTTTTAGACTCTATGGAAATGCTGAAAAAGCCTCCAATATTACCAAAAAGCTACAAATCACCCAGAGCTCATAGGTATAGATATATGTAAACTAGATTAAATATATGCTTATTTTTCCTTTAAACTATTCTGATTCTCTAGGTCATATGAGGATACAAGAGAAGAGCATACTTGGTTTTTAAAAAAAATATTAGCTTTATATTAGTCTCAAAAATTAGAAAAACAATGAGCTATACCATACAACATGGCTCTGATACCATGTTAGATTCTTTGAGAGCGAGAATCAAGCTAGAATTTGATGTTTGTCATAGATCACATGCAACTCCAATAAGCAAATAATCAAAGATAAAAATGGTAGAATGAGGAGAAAAAATTAAATGAGAAATAAATAGAGACAAAGCAAGATAATTTTGAGAATACTCTTGTGACTCTCACTAAACAATCACCGAACTAATGGAGGTGACAGGAGAGTGTTCAATATATATAAAAATAGGGGAATATACATCCAAGAAGTGCATTATCTGCTACTACCCATAAATGGTGGGAGGTTTTAACTAATTGGGAAATTGCAAAACATGTGGCACTACCTCCTCAAGTAAATACATGAGAGAGGTGGTACATAAAGCCAAAAGAAGGTGGAAAATCCAACTACCCCATAAACTACTTAGGTAAATACAAAATATTGGTTATGAGAGGTGGCACAACAAGCCAAAAGAGAGTGTGTAACTCAACTACCCATGTGTGGGAGAGTGTGGCATATGTAGTTGTATTTTTCTACATGTGGTCATAGTACCATATCTAATAAACCTAATCAAGATTAAATAATAATGTGTAGGAAGAAGAAATAACCCCTAACATAAGGAAAATAAAAAACCTACACTAAAAGGAATCTTCAGATGAAAAATTAGGATCCACGAAAAACTAGCAAGAAGGGCTATAGTAGGACTCATATGCCTAGAGGGGCGATTTAGTCCCAGTCTTAGGGTTTTACTAAAAAATTTGTTTCCTTGAGTGATCTTCTATAGATTTCATCTTGTTTGATCTCTGAGTTTGAAAGTATAAATTTTGGTCAGTAGGTGAGTTTCTGTGAAGATGGAAAATTCTTGACAACTTTGTCGACTTTCTTCAATCTTTCAACTTTGTCTTCAAAGGACCTTCAAGTTCCAAATCACTTAAATCTATAGTCACACATGAAGAGAAAAAAATGTTATTGTGTTAGAGAATAGGGGTTTTCCTTGGTCAAATCTTGAAATGAAATGAAATAACATGAAGGAATGATGAATGACTGAATGTAATGTTGCAACTCACCAAAGCCTTGAAATAAAGGCTGCAAACTTGTGGGAAATTGATCCAATGGATGTGGATCTTGATTCTTGAATGTACTTGAAATAATTCTTTGAAATGCTTACTTGAATCATGAAACCTACATCACAAATGTTAGCTCAAAAACACATTGTAATGATGGAAATATGGTGCCCCACCTTTTAGGAGATGGAGCACAAGAATAGGGTTCCTATTTCACTATTATTACATTCAAGGAGACCCTAAAGATCTCAATACAAGGATGTAAATGAGAAATATATCTACAATAGGGATGTCCTAGGGTATTATTAGACTACAAGGGGGTTCCCCACCAAACTAGGGCTTGGAAAGATAAATAATTTGCAAGACCTAATGATCAAACCTAATGATATGTAAAGCTTGAAAAAATGACCTAAAAGTGAATGCAAAACATAATAGAAGATTGAGAAACCAAATAGGTGCACCTAGAAACCTATAGATGCTTGACTAGAGACCTAAAATGCTGAATTTGTTGAATTTAGTACACACTATGACTCATACACCAGGCTAGACAATTTAGTCCCATATTAGGGTTTTTGGGTAGGAATAAAAACATGGAAAACACAAGTCTAAAAAATCTTGAAAACTACAAATTTCATTGTACTGGGACCTACATGCTAGAAGTGGGGTATCAGTCATGTTTGAATTTTTCAAAGAATTAGGATCTGAATCTACTCTTCAATCTCTCCTATGTCCTCACAACTTGATTCCTAGATCTGAAATGTCAACTTCGGCTCCATAGGTTCCTTTAAATGATCTTGCAAACAAGGTGACAATTTTGACAACCTTACACACTCGACAACATTTTTCCAATCTTACTCCTTAGGGGATCTTCAACCTAGATCTACAAGTCACACACTAAAGAGAGGGAAAAGTAATTTTTTATTAGTAGAAATGGGTTTTCCTTGGTCAAACCCCATTTTGGTAATCAAACTATGTAATGAAATCAAATGGAAAGGAGAATGATGAATGAATAAAATGATATGTTGCAACTCACCAAACCCTTGATCAAAAGGTTGTAAACATGTATGAGATGGCTAAATTGAATGTGGATCTTGACTCTTGCTTGAATGACATGGATCCTGAATTGAATTCTTGCTTGAATCATGAACCCTACATCACAAATGTTTATAACAAAAAAAACATGATGCATGATGACTTTGACATGATGCTTGATACTTAAATAATGCTCTAAAATGCTTGATAATCAACTCTTGAATTCTATGTAATGCTATTGTAAACTCTTTAATGCTCTTGTAAACTCTTGAATGCTCTTGTGAACATGAATTTTCTATTAGGAATGCTCTCATGAAAGTCTTAGGTCACTTGGTTGCCTCTTGGGTGGAAAATGACTGAAATAACCTTGTATTTATATTTGTTTATGCAAAATTTCCTAACACTACAATACTACAAGCCGACATAAAATATAGGAGAATAAAATACTACAAATAATTTGAATTTAATTTAATTTTAAGCTACACAAGCCTCATGCACCAGAAGAGGCGTATGAGACCCATTAGGCTAGGCTTTGGGACACATTTTTCAATAAATGCTTAGATTAATGTGAAATCTAGATTGAGGCCTCAAAACTTATGTGGGACCCATATGCCCAAGGTGGCGTATGAATCCCAAATCACTAAATCTAGGCCATACAATCCAAAAACACATGAATTATGATTGGATGTTGGTAAATGTTAAGATTAATCTTGGAAAGATGCATTAATTATGGCTTGTGGATGCAAAATAGGACCAATTAAAGCTTAAAGATTTCAAATTAATTAATTAAACCCTAGATAATCAACACACTACAACACTAATTGATATGTCAAATATTAACACAAACTGATCTTTTATGGTGAATGAAAGAGTGACAACCTAATTGCCCATGCTACAAAATAATCAACAAGTGTTAAAATGCTTTTCTTTCAAAAAAATGAAATTATGAAGATACAATCATAAAAAAGAACAATCACTAATACATTTGCATTAATTAATAACTCTAAGGCAAGGTTACCATGGATATAATAGAACCTACAATCCTTCCATTATTATTATGCATAAAAGTGCTATCAAAATAATTGAGTGGTAACTTTTCCACTATGTCAATAAGAGATTCTTTAAGTTATAGCATTGGGAAAAATAAAAGACTAGAAATAATAATTATTAACTATTTCTATGATTTGAATTGTACTCAAGACATTAGTTACTTTCACGTCATGAATTACATTATATTGACATGACCCTTGTAACAAACATCACATATTACAATTATGCAACTCACATCCCACAATTTTTGTCAAGGTATAATTATCTATTTCACTATTTTAATTGAGTCAACTAATAATAGAAAAAGTCACTAAGGAATAATATATAGTAACTAGTACTCAAAATATTAGGACCTTACATTAACTCCTCTAGGTCCAAAAGTTTGAGCTTGACCTTGAGCTTTTAAAACTATTATATTAATTGTTGGAATGCTCGAGTTAAACTTCCCTACACCATAGACAAATCTTCAATAAAATGCTCAACTCCAAAAAAGATTGTATTCAAAACATTGGGCATTTTATGATTTTATACATACATAAGGGATATGAGCAAGACTTATCAACATCAAGGATTTTTTACTAGGAGAGCTTTGTTGGAAAAATGAAGAAGATTGAAAATCTCTAAAGTTTTGTGTTGTCATTGATGTCACTATGTTGTGACTGCAAGTTTAAGATAGTGCTTGATCCAATATTTTGGTCTAGTATCTGAACTGGTATTCAAGTTGCACTCTCTAGTATTCTAGTCCACATTCCTTTGCAGTTAGTAATTGATTCTCATGGTTTTGAAAAAAATTTTATGGTTGTTGAAGGCATGCATTTTTAAAGTATTACGTACTACGGTGCTCATACACAATGTTAATTTCTTTTTGCATTGAAGTCTATTCCTGGCTGAATTCTTGGGGTAATTGAGATAAAGTGAATTAATTTTGCTATGCAGATATATGTGCGACCTATTTTAGGTCCTTTCCAAAATAATGCAATGTGTTGGAGGTTTGAATTATTTTCTTGGAAATATGTTGAAATGATTGGAGTTGACAACTAGTATTTTTGGTAAATATGAAATGAATTTAATTAGGATGACCTAATTGATGCTCGCAAAAAGATCAGGTATATAAATGAATATATTGTCCAGAAAATTTTAGTAAGTCAAGTGTGTTAGATAGAAGAATAGAAGTGTGTTTATATGCAACATAAATGAAGCAGTTGTGAATGAAAAGTTAGAAGTCAGCAAAAATATGAAGCACATGTCCGATCAGTCTATTGAACATCATTGGAACTACATCAACACTTGTTAGGTGCACTATTCTCAATTCATTTTGGCTATAAAGCCCAATTTTGTTTTATCATTTTTTTTTTGTAGGCAGTGAACCTCTCTTGTAAGGAGTGAGCTTTCGTACTTGGACAGTGATTCCCTTTTAAGGAAGTGAGCCTTTTATTTTCATTTTGAAACTACTTTATATTGTGAGTTAATCCTCACTGTGGTTTTTCCCTCCTTAGGTTCTCCACATAAAATATGGTGTTTACTATGTTAAATTATTTTATGTTACCTATGTTTCATTTCAATACTTAATGATAGATAATGTGGTTATAGAATTGATATGTGTTGGATTTTTTAAGTTTGAATTATGTGACAATTGATTCGCCCCCTCTCAGTTGTCCTGCATCTTTAACAACTAGTATCAAAGCTTTGGTTCCTCGGTGTAGAGCTTAACCACTTAAGGAGGATAGTGATGGTTGATCAGATGGATGATAAAGAAGAAATCTAGACTAGAATTAAGGATCTTTAAAAAGTTGAAAATGAAAACATAGATCTAAAGGAGAATCTATATGAAACAAACCAATGTGTCTAGAAGATAAAAGAACAATTAAATAAATTCAAGGAAAGGCACAAAGAAGTGAGTGAGCAGTTGAGAGAAGAGATAATTGTATTGAAAGTGACAGTAGAAGAGAAGAATAGAATTGAAGAGTTTCTAAATACAATGGTGCATAACAAAACTGATGAATGCTCTAAACTTGAACAAGAGGTGGTAAACTTGAGGATTGAGCTAGAAAAGGAAAATATTTGTGAGAATAATTTCAAATCAAGTTCCAATAAGCTTCGATAATTTCTTGCTAGACATAAATCAAGTAAAGACAAAGCCAATTTAGGAAATGATGCAGGTGAAAGTTCCAAGGATAATCAGAGGATTCAAGATAAAGGAAAGTAGAAGAGAAATTCAAGAAAATTTAAAAGGAGACCTCCTATGAGATATCCTAATGCACAAAGGTATCCCTCTTTGAATGGTATTTTTTTCTTCTATAATAAATATGTTCACAAGGAAACATAATGCAGGAGGTGGAATAATTAGTTTTCTGGTCCCTTCACTGGACAATGTTACATAAAGCTACTAAATGAAAATCTCAGGTGAGAATGATAAGTTTGTTAATGAGGAATAGATTTAATGAAAACATAATAAATCAATTTTTTATGGCTATTGTTATACCTCTAACAAATTTGGACATAGAGAAAATCATTGTAGATCAAGAGGAAATGGAGGTTGGAGTAATTAGAAAATGTCATAAGTTATAATTGTAATAAACTAAGACATGTTTCAAAGGTTTACAAAAGTAAGAAAGGAAAGAAGTTCACTCCGATAGCGAAGAATGATTTGGTAAAGAATGTCGACAAAGAAGAAATGAAGCAAGAGATGAATAAGATATGGAAGAAGAAGAGAAAAAACCTGAAGTTACTGATGCATTTGTGCCCTCATCTAATGCAGACAAATCCTTTGGGAATTAGAACTTGCATGGTCTTAGGGGGAGCATTATCAAACAGTTATAAAAACCCCCTAGATACATGGTGTGTCAAAGTCTAGCATAAGGAAGAGATGTGAAGAATGAAGAATCAGAGGTTGTGGAAAAAGAACCAAAAGAAAAAAAGGTGTTGTGATGATTTACGAACTGAATTTTGAATTAGGGTTTTTTGTGTTAAGAAGAATTTTTTTAGCAACTTTTTGATGCTTGTTGCATTTAATGCATTTAGGGTAAATTTGATGGAATTTAAGTTAAATTTTATGAGTATTCTTGATTAATTAAGCATTTGAAGAACTTGGATGGTTCTCTGAGCAATCTTGAAGCAAGCTAGAGGAATTTCTAAAGAAAATTTGAAGATTGACTCAGATAATATGGAATCCTTTCTCTGTTTGCAAAAGGGAAGAAGAAAAATGAAGAAGTTTTGATTAATGAATTAAAGAAAGTGTAGAAATAGATAGAGAATCGAGTGGTGTCATCCCTATGAAGTTGAAAGAAGTTGAGTTAGAAGAATTTGATCATAGAAAGATGAAAGAAATAGAACTAGGGCTAAATGAAACTAAATTACAAAACATAAAAACCTTAGGTATGGATTTGTGGAGTGAATTTTCGTGGGTTTCTGATCAAAAGTTTATTTTGTTCTTGTTGAATCATTTCAAGGACAAAAGTATTGTATTGGACAAACCCTACTTAGTTACGAAGGAAGTGATTGAGGCGATTACTGGCTTATGCAGTATTGGGGATCTTCCTGGAGAGAAAACTTTGAATTACAAAGATGTGGAGGAATTGAATAGTATTAGTAAATACCCACGAGCTCTATTGATAAACACTCTCAATTATTTGGTTGTAAGGTATGTTCCATATGAAATTTCTTAAAAGATCTATTTTAGAAATCGTGAAGGTTCCACATCAATCATCGTTGTCTATATTGCACATATGATGGTAAAGGAGAATAGGAAATTTGATTTGTGTAGCTTGTTTCTTGAAAATCTTTTTGAAAATGTTTGAATGTCAGTAATCAAGGGTTATCCCTTTCATTTTGGATCTTTTTTGGTGTGCTTGGTGTTTTACTTTTTGTGTTCCCTACCAGGAAAAGATAATGTGGTATGGGAATCTGGGATTCCTATTGGAAAATAGGTCTATAGATATTTGGGATCATTGGTAGATAATGAAAGTATGTGAAAATATTATTTGACATCCTTGAAAACAAATATTTTCTCTGGTATATCTACATCGAGTCAGTTTGTAGTGAGCTCTTCCTATAGTAAAAATAAATTGGAGGTTGTCATTAGTGATTCCCCTCTGGAATCGAAGAAGAGAAAATTTATAACTGAAGATGTCATTGAAATTTTAGAAGAAAATGAGAAAGTATCATCTGATGACATCTAGTCTATGATAGTTAAAGGGAAGATGAAGATTGGTGAATTATGGAGTGCAACCTCTCCTATTGATAGACTAAAGATTGATGATGCCTTGGTATAATACCTACTTCAAAAAGGTATTGGAGTATCAGTTGTTTATGATTTCTTGTTGGAAACCCTAGTTGAGATCATTGAAGAAAGAATGTTGCTTGAAGGTTTGGAAGGATGTAAGTTTGAAGCTTTGGTTGAAAAGAGGTGTGTTAAAGCTAAAGGGAGATTATCTAAACTAATAGCGGAAACAAAGAAATACATTAAAGAATATAAGATATTTACAAATATTATCTTTGGTGGCCTGGTATAGTAGATAATTTTAGAAACAAGACTGAAACAATTGAATCTGAAGTGAAAAGCATTGGGAAAAAAATTGGCATCTTTGAAGACAAAGAATGAAAGAAAAGATTGAGAGTTGGTGAATTACAAGCAGAATTGGTTGTTGTACAAAGACAAAGAGATGATTTAGTGGTAACCTTCTGGTTCCTTAAGGAGATTACTAAGGCCTGGTTAGAACATCTTTCTGGAATACTTATTGACATAGAAGATGTTGAGAGACAGAGTTCATATTGGTCACCTTCTTTTACTTTGTTGGGCTTATTGAAAATCATTTACACAAGAATGGATTCAGCTACATTTAACTGGAAGAAATTACGTCTAGTTCTTGAGGAAAGATACAAGAAAGTGTTTTAGGTCAAGAGTTTCATTTTTACTTGAATCCTGAGTTTTCTATTGCTTTTTTTATGGAGAAGTGAACCCTATATTTTGGGGAGTGAGATCTATAGGCTACTCTTGCAATGTTAGGATGTTTCACCTAAAAGGAGAGAGATAAACCTCACAAAAAATCAAGGTGGTTCACTCAAATTACGAAATGTATGATGTTATTAAAGCTAAATGAGATGATCTAAATGCAACTAGATGATGAAATTGATTGATTGTTAATGCAAAACTTGAGAAACAAGTGATGTTTGAAAACAAGATGTGATATGCATGCATGAACTAAAACATAAATGAATGAAAAACAAAAATGAAAGAGGCTGAATCAGAGTGCACCTAAGTGTTTGATGAAGAATTTGGAGTGTCTTGAATGCTGACAGAGATCATGGAAAATAACCAGTGGAACTCATTCACCACTGATGGAAAATTAGTCCTACTTCTAATGAAAACTCCTAAAAATAGGTTTTTGAGTGTTGGGATCTAGAATCTGGAAAAATATAACTTTCTAGCCTTAAGGTGGGACTCATTCACCACTTATGGAAAATCAATCCTCTCCCAAATTTTTGTGAACTCAGGGATAAATTTTGTAGCACTAGATCTGGACTTGTCTTTTTGTCAGGTTGATGGAGTCAAATATATAGAAAACAGACTGTAGGTTGTCTCCAAGGTTGAAATGGGTTGTAATTGACTTGAAACACTTTGTTGACTTCTTGACAACCTTTCAATACCTAATTGTTTGATAAATCTGCATACACAAGTCCACAAACGCACATGCAAAAGGGGAAAATGGTTAAGGGTTAGGTTATATGGAATTCCCTTGGTCAAATCCCACTTTGGTAATCAAACCCTTAATGAAGAAATGAAATGAAATGAACAAGGAAAGATGAATAAAAAACATGAAAATGTCCTAAACTCACCAAATCCTTGTTGAAGAAGTCTCAAGATGTGTCAATGGCTGCTCCAAGATACTTGATTGATGCTTGATTGACTGATGCAAAGTGTTTGGATGATTGAATGCTTGGATGAATTAGTGAATAAATGGGTGAATGGGGGTTAAAATAGATGTAAAAAGACTTATTTATAGATTCTTGTGCCTTATTAACCCAATGATACCTCATCACAGGCCAACATAAGGTAAATTTGAATAAATACCTAAAAGAAAATTTGAAATATTTTGAATTTGGAGCCAAGAGGGACTAATTTTCCACCCATGGTGAATGGGTCCCACCTTGGACTTGAAAATGGGTGTTAGGAATTGAGTCACATTTAATGTTATTTTTTGGGTTTACATTAAAAAATACACTTAATTATGCCTTATAAGGGAATAAAGGGGTCAAATAAAGCATAAGAAAGGTGTAAATAGTGATAACAAGCCTAGAAAAGCATGAAATCTTGTTACAAGACTTTACAACAGTTTAAAATATAACTTGATAAGTGATGAAAATGTGACTTTTAGGTGAATTGTAATGAATAGAGTTTAGATAAGTGTAGAAATGTTTTACAACACTTCACAACACCTTCACAAGATGCCTTAATTTGAATTTTTAGGACCTAATGTGAATGCACAAGTCACATTATGACATTAAATCAAAGAAAAATAGATCAAGCATCGTGAGAGAAAGACCTAAAAGACCTTGAAAACGTCCAAGGGCTATTTTTCTATGGTACATTTAGCCTCCACTTTAGTGAGAGGATGAAATTGCTTCAAACTCACATTAAAGTAGCCATGCACATTGAGAAGAGGGTTCAAATGTGCTTATGTTAGCAAGATTGAATGACAACAATCAAGACAGATGAATAGGCCCCTAGGATAAATATCCCATGGAAAATAAAAATAAGAAATTTAAGGAACACACATGTGAAGAAAAGGGAGAATCCCATTAAGCTTTCATCATTTGTCGAACTAGTTGTGGATTCGATCTAGGCCATTTGTGAGAAAAAGAGAATGTATACTCACTTTGGGGTGACATAACTCATGGTGGTTTTCTGGGTGAGAAAACCCAAAAAGGTGAAGTACATACGCTAGTTGGTATGCACTCACAAGCACAAGGGTAGCAATGGGGAAATTCACATTGTTGAATGGAATTCCTACTCAACCATATCAAAGGGATACCTCCTGATAATTTTAACAAGGCGCCACAAAGGAAAAATGTTGGTTCATGCTTCATGAGACAAGCAAAGCTTCATATGCTTAGAGCTCATGAACAAAGAGGAATGTACCACAGGCATGCAAGTTACGTTATGCAAGGTGGTAAAGATGTTCAAAGGAGTCTTATTAAATTCATGCAATTCCTGTCACTTAGGGAATATTGTGTCTAATGTTTCCAAGAGGGCCTATCATAGAATTAAATATTCACAACTTAGGGGATGCAGTGTGTCACATAAGGCCACCAAGAGGAATGTAATATGCTAAGGTAGATCACACTTATGGAGGACATCATACCCAATTCCATCCACAAAGTGATAAACACATCGTATCAAGTGGCAAGGCTACACTAAGAATCAAGAATGCAAATGAATTAATGGTAATGTATGCTAGAGTAATAAAGTCATCACCTAATTAATTAATTAATCAATAATTAATTGGGTCACTTTATGCTTTATTACACTTAAGCTAAACTTAGTAGTACTTTTAATTCATTATTTTCTTTTATTAATTAGTTGCATTTTGCATGATTAAAGTTTCTAATATTAGAACATGACCTCATTCATTCCTATGAGAACACTTTTCATGTTCTAAGCTAACCCTAATCTAGGGTTAGCTTTTATCCTTTTCATAAGGATTGTTTCATTGTAATTATTTATCAATTCTATACAACAACACATTCATGGCCCAATTGTTCAAATAATGCAAAATTGGTGTTTTCATCAAATATAAGTTGTAGGGAAATCATATCTTGTTCATTTCTTCATAGTGTGATAGGTTTATCATTAGAGTTATTTCATGGGAGTTATGGATTAGTCAGTTTTTCCTTTTGTTTCCTTTTGTTACCGGAATAGTCAGTTTTTCCTTTTGTTTCATCAAAAAATGCTTATGTTTGTCAGATCTGTGAGGATTTGAAATTTATGAGGGTTTCCAAATCCAAAGAATACCTACAATTTTGGAGCATTTTGAGCCCAAACAAACCTCACCATCGTATTCAAAGCACCCGAAAACCCCAAAATCAACTATCAAATCATTGAAATCAGACATAGTGACTTTGGGAGGATTTTTTTTTTTCATTTTTGGGTCATACGGCCTCCAGTACGACATGAAATCCAAGAATTTTTTTAAAAAAGAGATAGAGTTAATGGGTACCGCCATCAGTTAACCGCTAGTGGTTAATGCTAGAGGTTAATGCTAGTGGCTAGTCTAATTGCCAGGTTTTCCTTCAACCCTTTTTGGACCAGTTTTGGTTTTTTGGCCATAAATTTTGCATATGAACTTGGATTTTCAAACAAAAAAAAAATCACCAAAAAGCTGGTTCTGATCCCGATCCAGTGGTGTAGGTATTTTTTATAGTTTTTTTCTTATGTTGCATTAATTTTCCAATCAAATTTAGATCATCATTTTTGCACTTTTGAGGGCATATCTTTTGCATTCAATCTCCATTTTTTAAAACAAATAGGCATTGAAAAGCTCTTCCAGATCTCTACACAGATCTATGATCCATTTTCCTAGAATATTCACTAAATATTTTATTTCTTTATCAAAATTCATATTTTCCTTTTTTGGTGTATTTCTTGGGAAACGTGCACAAAGGATAAAAAAATTTAGTACAAAGAAGATAATTTTGCATTGTGAGTTATATACTATTGTATTTTCATCCCATTACTATATAATTCAATTTAAAAACATGGAAAATTTGGCAAGAGACACTACAAAAGTCATCTTCTATTATCATTGATGCCAACCCTAGTTAGTAATCCCATCTGCACCTTAGTATTTTCTTATATCGGAAGTTTGATTGAAGATATGCGTTAACTGCCAAGCTAAAATAGGGCATCCGATAGGAAAGGATAACTAGATGAATATAGTATGTTGCGGATCTTTGAGGCATAATTGTTTAAGGTGTTTCATGTTCGAGACATGTTGTTTTGGGTCCTTACTATGTTTTGGCAGACATTGTTTGGTCCACATTGATAATTGTTTATGGATTGGGCCAATAGTTTGTACACGTTTCATATTTTGTTAAAGCTGAAATGCAGTTGTTCTAATCTTTAGTTGTAGATATATATAATTGATTATTCATATCATTTTGATATATGATGTGAGAGTTAGAAGGATTATAGATCTATTGTGCATAGTTTCACTTGAGCAGAACAAATATTGGTGATTTGAATTAAAGCAAATAGAGTTGCAAGAGAAAAATTAGACATAATGTGAAGAATGTAGTCAATGTGATTAACTAGAACTATAATCAGGCATTAACAGATGTTATCTCATAGGTCATCCACTATAGTTATCTTCTGAATGTGATAGTAAGCCTTTTTGTATTTGAGTAGTGAGCTCTAGGAAGTGTGCCTAAATACGTGTGCATTCCATTATAAACACTTATTTTGAGTATACTCATCTTGTGGATTAACCTCCACCATGGATTTTCCCCTAATGGGGTTTCCATGTAAAAATCCTTGTTTTATGGTGTTATCATTGATTGCCTTGTGTTCTTCCATCTTTGTTTTGGTTAAATGCTATAAGTGGTTTAAAGATCAACTTAATAAAGTTAAATTTTGTAGAACAATGATTCACCCCCCCGCTCAATGTTCCTTGATTCCAACAATTGGTATTAGAGCCTAGTTCCTTGGAAGAAGTTTAGTAGCTTGGGGAAGATTTGGGAAGGTGATTCAATAGATTCTAACAGTCTTCATCAACAACTTTTGGTGGCACTAGATGATCTTGATTAGTCCAAATCTGAAGTCTGAGAATTGCAAGAAAGCCTCATGAATGCTAAGAAATTCATTCAATCATTGAAAGATCAAATCAATAAGTCCAAGGAAAAGAGAAAGGATATTTGTGATTATCTCATGCAGAAAGAGAGTAAAAGTATGGAAGATGAACACCTAAGTCAAGGCTTGAAGGAAAAGACAAAATAATGTGAAAATATCACTAGAGGTAATGTTGTTCTAAAGCATGAGATGGAATCTATTGTGATGAGGACTGACCAAGGAGATTGAAGAGAAAAATAAGAATGGAGAGAATCTTACTCATTCCTTGAATGAAAGATTTGATGAATATAGTAGAATTAATGGTGGATTCAATGAGCTAGAGATTGAATTATAGCAATCTAGAAACAATGAAGAAGAGATTGAAAGATAGATTGTTATTCTCGGGGATGAACTTGCTAATATAAATGAATACAAGGAGAAGTTCAAGATTAGCTTAGCTAAGCTTGATGAACTTATTTAGAGTCAGAAGATTGGAAGTGAAAAGAAAGGTCTTGGATATGAGAAAGGAGAAAGCTTTGGATCTAGTTAAAGGAAATTTAGGCTAGGAAATTAGACAAGCAAAGCTAGAAGGTATCTAGTAAGACAACCCAATGCTCAAAAGTTTAATGGATACTTTTTTTTTTGCAATAAATTTGGTCATATGGCTGCTCAATGTAGAATTAGAATGAATCCAAGTGTTCCAACATTCTCCAATTAGTGTTTCAATAGCAATACGTATGCTCATAAGTCAATTGAATGCATAAATATGACAAACAAATTTTTCAATAGAAATGTTAGATGTTATGCCTACAATAGATTTGGCCATATTGCTAACCAATGTAGATCAAGAGAAAATCAATGGAATAACTAGTCTAGACAAAGAAATGTCATGTGCTATAATTGTAACAAATACAACCACATTGCAAGATTATGGAGAAGTATGAATGGTTTAGTAAACATAGGGAAAAATATGCAAAAGAATGATAAGGGGAAAGGAAAAGTTACTGTGGAAGAAATTAGGAATCAAATGAAGAAGACATGGGTGAAGAAGAGTGTTTTTGATGTAGGAAATGAATCCACACCAAAATTTGGTGTTGGAAATTCATCTAGGAATTAGTTTAAGGCCTCTAGCCTAGGGGGAGCTTTCAAGAAAATATTTACCCCACTGTACATAGTTGGTACTAGAATGTGGAAAATTTCAATGATTGTATTAATGATCTACAGATGTTTTGGGAACACTTGTGGAGGAAATTTATGCAAAATTGAAGGTCTGCAAAAGAATTTTCTTTCACAGACTATGAAAATAGGGTACTATCCAAAATACCTAGGGAAAAATCATTAATTGTGATAAAAATTTAGATGTGCAAATGATAAAAGGTTACTTCTATTCCTCATTCATCACATTGCATTTCAAGAATAACTTTGAAGAGCTTTGTAGGTGAATTTTGGCAAGATACGAGTCTAAAGTTGATTCAGCGAACAAACCCTAATTCGGCGAAAGGTATTTATCTAAAAAACTTATGAACTTGAAATTTTTGAAAATGGCCGATCATTTAGTTGTTGATATTAAGGATAGACTCCACCCAAAATTCAAATGACACCCATTCAAATCCATTGAGACAGAACCATTAGGTGAATTTTCTTCCATTTTGTATGGTGTTTTGTACATTGAAGATATTAGGGCATATATTCATGCAAATGTTGAGGAGTTAGGAAGCTCACAGTTGTTAAATTTGTATACAAATCACATTTTGGGAGGATATCTTTGTGTAAGGCCTGAATTTAAGACTTTGGAGGAGGAGAAGTTCACACAAATTGTGAATTTTCTCGTGTTTGATGAAAATGAATGGGTTCAATACATACTAAGTTGAGTGCAAGCTGAGTTCATGTGGTTAAATCATCCTTTCAAGATCACAAGAGAGGCTAGAAGCATTGTTACTAGTCTAAATTCATTTGGTGGGTTGCCTACATTGAAATCTATGAAGAGCCAAATAGTCACTAAGGAAATTGGTTCCACTTTCAATAAAAGAGCCATGAAAATTAATGACATCATTGAATTGGATGTAAAATGTTCTTCTATGGTTATTGGATATAAAATCTATAACTCTAGCTAGGATAACTTTGTATCTGGTACTACAATCTATGTAGCTTATCAAATGATCAAGAAAAATGCAAAATATGACCTATGTGAGTTACTCTGAAGCCAACTAATTGAAAATATTGGTAAAATCCAGAAGGAAAAGAAGAATTCTTTCAACTATGGAAATTTGTTGTTATGCCTATTCTTCTAATTCATGAATGAAGTTTTGAGAGTTGGTGAAGTGCAATGGGAAGGTAGCTATTCAAATCAGAGACATCTTATATAGAATTGGTGATATCAAAGAAAGGAAAATTGCTATCTGGGGTTACTTCAAAACATTCAAAGTGAAATGAAAGCTAGGGAAAGGATTCCTAAATCCATTGTGGAAAAATATAAGGACACTATTTGCTTCATGGTTGACATTGATCAGTGTTTAATGGAAGTAGTAGAACCTAGAACAATTTGGATCATTCCTATGGGATATGAGGTTGAAGAACACATTTTGGAGTTGTACACCCAACACTTGTTGAGTAAGCCTCAAGATTTTACAAAAGAAAGGTTTGGTACCTTTGAAGAGAATAATATACAATTGCATGCACAACTAAATAATCCTATGATAGTCTGAAAGGTGATAAAGGAAGTTGAAGCTTTTGTAAAAAGCATCTGCATATCTGTTGAAGCAGTGAGGGAAGCTAGGAGGATAAGAGAACAAGCTAAAGAAGGGGAGCCTGCTAGAACTGAGTTAACTAGTCTGACAACATCCTCTACCAGATCTAGATCTATAAGGAGCTCTGCACCCTCATCTAGTCCTATAAAGAAATCAAGCCTAGTAAAAGCTCAAATCAAGACATTCAGAAGAGAAGGAAAGAGGAAGAAGGATAAAAGCACAAGAGTCTATGTTGTTGTTGAAGATGATGAATAAATTGAATCAAATGAAGTAAGAGAAATCAAGCATAAGGGCACAAAGGAATCAAAATACTCTAAGGACAAGCCCTCCGGTGAAGAAAAAGCCAAGAAAAAGGTGAAAACTATTGGATCAAGTATGACTATAAAGGAAGTGGAAAAAGATTTAATTCAAGATGGTAATATCAAACCATTTTCTGAATGGTATGACACTTTTGATAGTGTCGGTCAGAGAACTCTTGAAGAAGCCACAATAAAATACTTTTATATTTTCAATATGACTCTCATAGAAATAATGTCAGAGTTACCTAAAGGGTTATATGAAGTATTATAAATGAGGAGAGTAAATGCAAGAGCTAAATATGAATGAATGAGAGAATGTATACTTGCCAATCTATGTATGGTAATGTCAAAAGAAGAAATGAAGAAAATCCTCAATGATGCTAAAAATGATTTTAAGATAAAATAATGGGTGAATAAGCTTGTGACCAGGCAGACTGAGGAAGTAACAAAAGATAGAGAAAATTATTAAAGCAGTTCTATTGAAAAAAAATATAACGTTATCTCTAAAGAAATTCATGATGAAGATGTTCCATTTGATCTGGAAGTTCAAGATGTTTGGGATAATGTTGAAAAAGTGAAAGAAGACACAATTAAGGACACTAAAAAATACTCTATATATGCAAGATACTACAATTCTCATAGCGATTGAAGCTCCTAAAGATATGTCAGTTGAAGAAATATAGATTCCCAAAGCCAAGCAAGAATCTATGATCGAAGAAAAGAAGGATGAGGCAAATGAGATTGTTATGGAAGCAAGAGACACTATAAAGGCAGTAAAGAAGTTTTTAGAAGAACAACATGAAGATTTTGATGAAGGTCCTATCAACTTGGCCACTCTATCTCCTATTCAAAAGCTGAAGGTAGCACCATTTGCTTAAGAAAAGGAAAGGGAGGAGATATTAAAATCTCACAATGTGGACAATGAGCTGCTATGTCTTGCATCTAGTATCTTGGAGAAGATAGTTCCCACACATGTCAAAGAATCATTTGATTCTTCCTTTAGTTAGTCAAAGAAACTTATCAACTCTGTGACTACTCACTTTGAGTCTCTTGAAAAGTCAGCTGAGGATAAGGTCCATAAACAATTTGATGCAAACAGGTTCATTAGATTGAAGTGTATGATTGCCAATGATAAATCCTTATTAGCTACTTGTGAAAAGAACATTCAATGAGAATTATCTGAGGGTGGAAATATCTACAAGTCATGCTTATCCTTGTCAAAATTCACTAAGGTCACTAATAATAAAATTAAGGAATATGAGAAATAGTTTGCAGATATTTCTCAAACCTTTGATCATCTAACTATTTCTATGGGTAAGCAAGAAGGTCATGTCATATCATTGCTTGAAAAAATTGAATTTTTGAAGCACAAAAAGGATAGAATTTTTGAAAGGTTATGTGAGCTCAGAGGACTAATTGGTCCCAAAATGGAGACAATGCTTGGTGCATTGAAGGAAGCACATGATACTATGGCTATCAATGATCCGACAAATATTAAGTTAGCAGAGATGCAAACCTACCTGTTCTATGGCCACATGACTATTTTGGAGAGTCTCAAAAAGGGTTTGGATACTAGTTTAAGTCAATTGAAGAACAATTTTGTAAACATATTCAAGTCCATGTAAGTTAGAAAAGCATGTTTGTACATATACAGTTTGTTCATAGAAATTTTGTATGATTTTTGGTATGCGGATTTCCATCTTTACCATTGATGTCAAAGGTGGAGTCTTGGAGAGTGAAGAATTTCATATTCATCTTAGGGGGAATTGTGATTAAATTTTTTTTTGAATTTTTGAGGATTGCAGTGTATTCATGTTGATGTTGATTCTAATACTTAGTCATTTTTCACTAAGTGTTGCCATTAATGCCAAAGGGGGAGATTGTTGGAAAGAGACACTGCACAAGTCATTTGGTGTTGTCATTGATGGAAACCCTAGTTAGTAATCCCATATGCACCTTAGTATTTTATTATACCAGAAGTCTGATTGAAGATATGCGTTAACTGTCAAGCTAAAACAAGGCATCTGATAGGAAAGAACGACTAGATGAGTATAGCATGTTGCAAATCTGCTATGCATAATTTTTTAAGGTGTTTCATGTTCGAGATAGGTTTTGGGTCCTTACTATGTTTTGGATAACATTGTTTGGTCTGTATTGATAATTGTTTATGGATTGGGTCGATAGTTTGTACATGTTTCATATTTTGTTAAAGCTGACATGCAATTTTTCTAATCTCTAGTTGTGGATATATATAATTGATTATTCATATCATTTTGATATATGATGTGAGAGTTATAAGGATTATAGATCATTTTTTTTTAGGTTCACTTGAGCAAAAAAAATATTGGTGACTTGAATTAAAGTAGACAAAGTTTCAAGAGAAGAATCAGACATAATGTGAAGAATGCAGTCAATGTGCTTAACTAGAACTATAATTAGACATTAGTAGATGCTATCTCATAGTTCATCCACTCCAATTGTCTTTTAAATGTGACTGTAAGAAAATGAGTCATCTTTTTGGTAGTAAGCCTTTTGTGTTTGAGTAGTGAGCTCTGAGCAGTGTGCCTCAATGCATGTGCATTCCATTGTAAACACTTTTTTTTAGTATACTCATCTTGTGGATTAACCTCCACCATGGTTTTTACCCTAATAGGGTTTCCACATAAAAATCCTTTTGTTATGGTGTTGTCATTGATTCCCTTGTGTTCTTACATCTTTCTTTTGGTTCAATTCTATAAGAGTTTTAACGATAAAGTTAATAAACTTAAATTTTACATAACACTAATTCACCATCCCCCCTCTCAGTTTTACTTGATTCCAATAGGAGAAAACTCAAAAAATTATCCTTACACCATACAACTATTATGAGTGGAAGAAAAACATAAAGATCAGTTTGAAGAAATTAGGGTTTTCTAGAGTAACCATTTGTACAGAGGTTGAAACAACAGTAGTAGCAATGTAGAGAAAATGGTTTAACATATATGATGAAGCTTTTGGAACATTATGCATGGTTGTCTCTTGATCTCTTCTTTTACATTGAATCTTGCACTAGACCTAACCATATTTGGACCCAATTGGATTCCTTTAGTAAGAAATATTTTTTGAGGGGTTTTTAGTTGGAGAATGAGCTTATAGGTCTAAATCCTAGAGATTATAGAAGCATCCAAGACTTTTTCACAAAACTTAATTCTCTCATATTGTAGTTCTCATAGTGTGGTACTACTAAGTAGGGTTCATAGTTGATTCTTTCCATACTTGCCAAGTTGGGCCCTAATTATTCAGTATTTGTTTCTACTTTCTATGCTACATGAGATGCACTTGGCATGCGATTTACCATTCCTTCACTTGATTATTTTGCTTCTTCTCTCACTCAAGAGCAAGTAAAATTGGTTTATATGGGTACTCTGAAGTATTCAAGTTCATATGCTCTAGTTTCCATTCAGAGTCCTAAGGAGAAGGCTTCACCTAGCAAAGAAAAAAAACAAAAAAAAAGGGGAAAGAAAAATAATCATCTTCACATGCATCTTTTGAGTACTCACTCTCTTCCAAAGGGGGATCATCTAAGAAGGAGAGAAAGACTTGTGATTATTGTCAGAAGCAAGGACATGATGAGCATCGTTGTTATGCTAAAAAAATTGATCATTTGAAACATCTTATACAAAAAAACCATATACAGTTGCCATCTTCTATGTCTCATAGTCCATCACCTTCTTCAACATCACAATCACCGTCTACACAAACAAGTACAACATGTATTGCTAATGGATCTGATAAGATGAAAGGTCATGCCTTACATGTATCTATAGGTCTTCAGTCAGACATATGGTTGCTTGATTTAGGAGCTTCCCATCATATGCCATCTTCACAAGATATGTTTTCTACATTTAGTGCAAGCACCACACCACACATTCTACTAGGTAACAATACATATGCTAGTGTTAGTGGGAAGGGTATAGTTGCCATTGATGATGGTATCTTTCAGGAGGTACTATTTGCTCCATCTTTGACAACCAATCTCCTCTCCATCTATCAGATTACTCACACTGGATCAGTGACGACAGTGGAGTTTTCTCTTGACTCAATTCTCATCAGGGATTTGCACACTAGGAAGATTGTGGCAGTTGGCACTGTTGATCATGCTTCTAGTCTTCAATGAATTTTTGACACCTTTTCACATCTTGCTCTTTGAAAAACCTACACACAAGACCTAAAAACCACATGCAAAGAGGGGGAAAAGTGTCAAGGGTTAGAGGATAGGGGTTTTCCTTTGTCAAACCCCTTTTAGGTAATTAAACCAAAATGATAAAACAATGTAATGAAGCATGAATGTGAGGTAATGCAATTAGAAACTTGACATGATGATGGATTTTTTATTGTTGCAATAATTGATGAAGAATTTTCCTTTGAATGTCAGAAAAATGATCTTCAATGCTCTCTAAATGACCTAACCCTAACTTGCTTGACTTGACATGGAGAGTGAATGATGGATGAATGATGAATGAATTATGAATTAGGGTTTAGAAACTTGTTTATATAGGAAATCCACCTAAAATTCCTATTAATTTGATCCCCAAAGCCAACATGGAGGAAAATTAAACTTAAAACCTATTTTTTCCTACTCAAAGCTTAAAAATGGCCCAAATGAGACTAAGTCTCCAAGTTGGGTGACTTATTCCAACCTGGGAGGAAAATTAAACTTAAAACCCAATTTTTCCCATTCAAAGCTTGAAAATGGCCCAAATAAGACTAAGTCACCAAGCTGGGCAACTTATTCCAACCTGGATGGGACGTATTCACCCAGATGGACAACTTAGTCTCACAAAGGCTCTTTTGCTAGGTGAATTGTCGGGGAGTGAAGAATTTCAATTTTTATGTTGTTCTAGATGGGTTTTTGATCAAAATAAGCCTCAAGATGCATAATATGGGGTTATAGGGGCCTATTAATGATGATGTGAAGGGTAATTAGTGCTAAGGAGAAAAATTTCAATGTGAAAGTGTGATTAAATACATTCTTTACAACATTAAAATGAGGTCCACAACCTAGAAAGGCACAACATCCAATGTGAATGTATAAAACACATTACAACACTAGATTAAAATTAGATTTAGTTTACAAGCATTCTAGATTAATGTGAAAATACAATTAAATACATTTTATAACATTGAATTAGGGGTACTCGAGATAATCTAAGGAAAAGGGGATTCCATATCCCTAATAGGTGCCTTTTGTGTAAATACAATGAAGAATCAGTTGATCATCTTTTGTTACACTGCCCCTTTGCTACTGAGGTGTGGGAGCTGGATTTTGGAAGATTAGGAATATAGTGGATTATGTGCAAAGAAATCTCATCCTTTATTTTGAGTTGGTTTGGACCCTTTACACATCTGCTAACTGGAGAAATATGGAACCAAGTTCCTCCCATTATATGTTGGTGCTTATGGAAAGAGAGGAACAAGAGGATCTTTAGGAACATTGAGATGTTCCCCGAAAGAGGTGTTTGGTATGGGTGATCATCTCATTGAGGAAAATATCTCTCTTCAAAGGGAGAACCCCAAATAAAGGTCCCACAGAATTGGAAATAAGCATAGCTAAAGCTTGGCATCAGAACCTAGATGCCAAGTCATATGAAAACTCCAAAATTCTAGCTAGGAAAGCCACTATTTGGAAACCCCCTAATAGGAGCTAGTTTAAATTAAACTTTGATGGGGCTGCTAAGGGAAACCTAAGCATAGCAAGTATAGAAGGTGTCATCAGTGACCACAGAGGAAAGTTGGTGGCTAGTTATGTTGGGGGAATTGGTCTTCATGCTTTTATGAAAGTGGAAGCTAGAGCATTGTTAAAAGGCTTACAGATTGTTGTTTCCTTGGGGATAGAGAACCTGCACATTGTACGTGACTCTAAGTCCATTATTGATGCTCTTAATTTTGATAGACTGTTGGGGTGGAACACTAAGAACTTTCTTCTTGACATCAGATTCCTTGTTTCTACATTAAAATTAAAGGTAGCTACTCATATTTATAGAGAGGGGAACCAAGTGGCTAACGCCTTAGCCAACTTTGGCTCCCATTGGAAATTGTCTAAATGTTGACATGATTTAAGTCTACTTCCCCCAAATATTTAAAGTACTATAGTGAAGGAACAAAACCCTTACTTGACTCATGATGGAAATACAAGTGCTTAGCTGGATTCCTGGGGGGTCCAGAAGCCTTTTCGTTCAGTTTTGTGGTCTTATTATGTTTTTGATGAGAAGGATGATTAGTTGTATTGATGGGATGGATACCAAGTGGATTTTTTCAAAGTATAGTATGGAGACTATTTGGAATAAGGAAATCATTTTTTGCTGTAACAAGTACCGATTGATTTACTCTAAGCTGGACCATACTCGTCATAATCTCCTTATCATTCAGTTTTGTGGTCTTATTATGTTTTTGATGATAAGGATGATTAGTTGTATTGATGGGATGGATACCAAGTGGATTTTTTCAAAGTATAGTATGGAGACTATTTGGAATAAGGAAATCATTTTTTGCTGTAACAAGTACCAATTGATTTACTCTAAGCTGGACCGTACTCGTCATAATCTCCTTATGGGGATTTTCTTAATATCGTGGAGTTTCAAATTTTATGTTTTTGAATTCGATGTGACTTGTAATTATAAAAAAAAACTACTTTTTGGCTTCTCCTTATCTGCTATTTTAGTTTCGCGCCTTATAGCTTCTATCTGTAGTATAACTAAAATTGACCAACCCCTTATTGCTATCAATTTAGAGATTTCTAAATATGGCCTCATGGCTATCTTGCCTAGATTTCAGTATTTTTGCTACATGGAAGGAAATCCTTGCTTGATTCCCAAAGATTGTCGTTTATGGCTGAAATGCCTTATTGTGTAGGTGATTTTTCACCTTGCGATTATCTCTAACTTTCTATTTTTTTAGTGTTCCTAGTTATACTATGCATAGTGTGGTATCATGGGGGGAGATAGGGTACGAATGGAGCTAGATAATTGCAACGAATTTCTCAAAGATCCGCTAGTCTGGCAAATTTTTGTCAAAGGTGGCATTGCTCCTCTAATGGAGTGACTTGTGGGCCATGACCCTAATATGTCAACCCAGTTCGTAAACTCATGGAAGAGTCAACATGTGTCTCTAGGAGGCATCTCCTTTACGGTGGATGAGGAAGTGATTGCATAGGCGATGGGCCTCTAGAGCTCTGGCATGAAGCATCCTAAACATTTGAAGACTCAAGACAATGTTAGCTTGGACAAATTATTTGTGGGTGATGAGTAGCTAGTGTGCAACAGTCTAGGTTTGAACGAGAGGCTCTTGCCCAACCATTGAACCAGGTGTGTCTTGCGCTGATGAAATATGTCACACTAGAAGGAATGTACAAGACCTACTACTTCTACCATTTTCCCTTGTTAAATCACCTTAGGAATAAAGTTTTGTTGAGCTTTCCCTTTTTTTTGCTAATGGACCTTGAAAACTCGATCGAAAAATGTGTTGAGTCTGCTACTTTAAATCCCAATGAACCCAGTCCCCTACCACTCCACCAAGGTATTATCTTAAGACTCTACCACTTTCACCTAGGTTTATGCCCTCTAAAACCCATTTCGGTCATCCAAATTGAGGAAATTGAGCCTCCCACCGAGACCAACTTGTCCCCAGCTGAATCTAAAGGCCCTATCAAGAAAAGTCACCCAGTCCCTATTGATAAACCCAAACCTGCTACAAAAGAACTTAATGGTATCAAGGGTGCTGCCCAAACTAGTGTGACAGTAAGCCTATGTGACCTCAAGTCTACCCCTGCTAATACACCCATTAAGCCTACCTCAAAAAAGAAAGGTAAGGAGGAGAAGGAGCCTCCAAAGAAAGGGAAAAATGTTGTAAGAAAGGACTTGTTGGGTGATACTATGGTGGCAAGGACTCTAGTTATTGAATGTGATGCCATTATTCGACGCTCTGGCAGGTTGGGAAAGAATAGGAAAAAAGTGCAGGTCAGTGATTTGGACATTGAAGAGGAGCTGTTAGACAACAAAGATAACATAGTTGAAGAGGTGTCAGATGGTGAAGACGGTGAGAAAGCCAGAGGTCCCACTTCCATTCCTGACAAGGGTAAAGCTCAAAAGGAGGTTTCAGCCTCCTTGGAAATGCTAGATATTCAGCATAATGATCTTGAATACACTATGGGCAGAGGGGAGGAGCTCGGTGTGCTAAAAGAAAGAATGGACAAAATGGACAAAAATTTCAATGGTTTGTCCTGTTTCATGATCAAATAAGTTCACTGTGTCACTAGTACCCTGTTGATTGTGATGAAGGATGAGATGGAGATGAAGAAGGCTAAAGACCACCAGGACTGGATCAGTGATGATTTGGTTTAGCTTTTGTTAAAGAATTGTGAGAATACTGGCTAGTCTCCTACTGGTTTATTGTTGGTATGAGTGTTGTTTGTCCATGTCTCTTTTTGGTTTAGTGTTTTTTTTGTTCCTTTTTTATCTTGGAATCTTTGGCCCTTGTGGCTCTCTATGAAGGGTACAACACTCTGTAAATGTTGCTTACATTATCAAAAACATTGAATTAGGGGAAAAGATAGGTCCATTAGACTTAAATACTTAAAAAAAGTCTAGAAAAGTATGAAAGTCTTTTGCAACACTTTATAACACCTCTGTATAAGACATGTATTTTATTTAGTTTGCAAGTTTCCAAGACCTAATGTGGATGTGTAAAACACCTCACAACACTAGATCAAGGTGTCATTAAGTCCAATTTATCATCAGTTATTCCCATATCAAGAAAGAAATACTTTTTTCTACACTATAATAACATTGGTGATAAAATTGAAGTATTCAAAGCCATTATCTTATGTGAAGTTCATGATAAAGATCTAAACTTATGGAGGCCACTTCATTCTAAAAATTAGATTTCCAATCCAAGATTCAAACAAGGTGTGGTGAGTAGTGACATAGTATTGTTCATTCATCATTTCTTTTGTGCATTTATTCAATTCAAGGTTTAATTAAAAAAATGGGGTTTGAGCAAGGAAAACATCCATCCCCTGATAGACCACATTTCTTCTCATTTGATGTGTGATTATAGGTTTTAGGTTCAAGATAAATTGGAGATCAAAAGTTGTCAAAGTTGCAAATTTGCATAAATTGTCATCTTTCTTGCAAGATCACAAAAACTAAGATACAAAAGTTATTTCATGGTTTCTGATAGTGTCACACTAGGATATAAGAGGGGTATGTGTAGGATCATGATGGGCCAAAAAGTGGCAATATAATGGGTATGTGTAGGGTATGTGGCTGACGACCTTTTTTTTACCCAAAATTGATGAAACAAAAAGGGTTTTTAAAGGAGATTATCATCTTTCAACCAATATAAATTATGCTTTATTTTAAATTTTATAAATAATTCTTACTCATTTTCTATTTGAATTATGACTAAAGTCCTGATTGATATGCTGATTGAAAAACATCTAAACTTTCAAACGGTATCACATTTTTTGAATTTGAAACATGCATCACATTTTATGCTTCGTATGCTGTAGGATTTTTAAAAAAAAATTCATGAAGTTTTGACCAAGTTAAGGTGTTCAGACATACGATTTTTTATATTTTTAAAAAGTTGTAATAAAAAATTCATAATGAATTATTTACTTGGAAAAAAATTACAAAAAAGTATACATCACATCTGGACATGAGTCCTCTACTTATATCTAAAATATTATAAAAATATATTATCATTTTATTATGGTTAGGGTGGTCAGACAGACACGTACTTCTTTTTTTTCCCCTAAACTTTAAGTACTATTGCATTGAAATTTCAAAATTTCACCAAATAATTTAAAAAAAAAAAAAACCCTAATAGTTTAGAAACTAAATTCAATTTTCTACAGATTCTATTCTTACATATTTTTGAAAAAATATAGATAACTTATTCAAACTTTTACGTGAAATTGTCTAACTCTGATTTTTCTGAATTTTTTGCCACTTAAGGGCATGCTTTTTCCATGATGATTCTGCACATACCCAGAGTATAGAGATTGAAGAACAAAACCCAGAAACTAATTTTTCCAAAACCCTAATAGGGACCTATTCACCATTAGGAAAATGAGTCCTTAGATGTTATGCCCTACATACACACCAACTTTTTGCTTGGAAAAATCAGGGACCCCCTCTATTTTCCTTCCATTTCATTGTTTGGTATTGTCATGTTCCCGCTTTGTTATTCTCAATTTTGTTCTTTCTCCTACCTTGTTTGTTTTCATTATTTTGTTCGGATCCTATTTCAGAATAGAATTGACACCTGATACCTTTTGAGGTTTCAAGGTTTGGTTCCATCCTGACTCCGATCTCCATTTCCTTTATGTTTCTTTTGTTTGGCTTGAAATTGGGTATTGGACTAGAACTAGAACTAGGAACCTTTCCAAGGTTCTTGTTCCTAGTTCTATCCCGATCCCACTTCCCACGTCTGTTGTGTTTTTTGTTTTTTGGGTTCGGGTTTTAGAATGGAACCAACAACTTGCAATTTTTGAAGGTTCGCATTCTATGCTAGTTCTCGATCTCGATGCCTACTTTTCCTTCGAGCATTATTTGGGTTCACGTTCCTTGTATGGTCCCATTCTCGATCCCCGTCTTTTCATTGGCATCTTTTCACCTTGTCGTCTCATTTCTTTTCCGCTGTTTGCTTTTTGTTCTTTTCTTTTCGTCTTCGTTGGTTTGTCGTTTGTTCATTTTTCATCTTATGTTGTTTCTTCATTTTACTTTTTTGGTGTCGTGTGGCCATCTCGATGTCGATTTTTGCTATCTTCATTTTTGTCTTCTTTTATGTTTTTTGTCCTTTTAGTCAAAAAATACAAAAAAACTGAAAACACGAAAAAATACAAAAAAATAGAAATACATAATATAAAATAAATTAAAAAATAAATCTTTTTTATTTTAAAATATGTAAAATTTAAATAAATAAAATCTTTTTGTTTTAAAAAGATTTTAGAAAATAATAATAATAAATAAGTTTTAATTTTAAAATAAAATAAATAAATAAATTATTTAAAAACATATTTTAGAAGATTTAATAGAATTTAAAATTCAGTAAAAGAATCTTTTAAATTTTAAAAGATTTGAAAGTTAAAAAGAAAAAATCATAAAAGATTTAAGAAAACAAAAATAGAAAAATTAAATACGAGTCTTTTAAATTTAAATTTAAAGGCTTAATTCTTTAAAAAAATAAAAAAAATAAAAAAAGGAATTCTCAAACAAAATATAAAAATAATAAAAGTAAAAAAGTGAAAGACACTGATTTCGAGAGGCTCTTCCTGAATTTGGAATGAATAACAAACCTGGAACTTTAATTTCAAATGTTTTGTGCCGGTCCGATCCCCTGACCCCACCTTATTAAAATGTTTTTTTTTCTTTTTTCCTTTTTTTCCAGTTTTTGGAACCTGAACAACATAAGAACCAAAACCAAAACAAGGGTGCCAATGTTTAGAAAAAAAACCCAAACCCGAACCCGAGCTATGAATGTCTGTCAGAGGAGAGATTTCTGACGAATGTTAGTAAGAGCTTCCAAAAATGTGAACCCCGAGTGAGGCATTGCTCCGATCCTAAACAAATGTTTAACGGAAGGCCCCGGATAATCTATGATCTCTGGCCAGATCAAGTCAAAATTCCACAGCGTTTTCCAGTGGCCATCGAAGCATAATGAAAGTGAATTTTTTATCAGCTTATGTAGTTGCAACCGCCTTGGCGAGCATGCTTGAGGAACATGAAAGCATAGACAGAACCCGTGGACTATTTGACTAAATTCCTCAGAGATGAGATGTCATCTCATACCATTCCATCGATCACAGGAATGTCATCCCCGGGTAGACAATGTCTGCTTAACATTCATAGGATGTATTTTTCAGATCAACATAGGAGACCATTAGGTAAATGCGGCTCGGTAGAAATGAATACAGAATGTGGAAACATGGACAAGCACAAACAAGGCACAACTTCACAAAATACCTCAATAGGAAATGTATGTAATGAGGGAAGTATAGAAAGAGTGTACAAACTATTTTGGGAAGCTGCTTCAAAGAAATGTACACAAAAGGTAAAAGTATCAGTCGTGCATGGATTACATGCTATGAAAATGGTTCAGATCGACTGGGCCGATGAATTGTTCATCAAGTGCCTTCAGCAATGCACCATCTAATGGGAGCTACTTGGCATAATGGCTCAAAAGGGACACCTTCCCATGCAATAGAAATGCGCTGCCCAGATGTGCCTATCAAATATGGAAGCAAGGACAGAGACACGGATATGCAAAAAACAAATTTGTTGAAAAGGGTTAAGAAACTTTCAAGTAAATGTAAAAGAAACGTGAAGCATAGAAGCAACACAGGTGATGGGTAGTGAATTGTTAGACCAAAGCACCTCAGAGGGATGTTTTCCAATGGAAAAAAGGATTGCAACATGAGCACAAAAAGAATCTATGGAAAGGGGCTTCAAGAAACCATCGACCAAATGTATAGACAAGGCACGAGATGTATTTGACAAAATGCGCACAAAAGAGAAATCATTGAGAGGCTCTGAAAATCTTCAAGCCTATGCAATTGGGTGAATTGCAAATGTTTAAACTATAGGAATTGGGTAGCATGACCTTCTATAAACTGCAGTGCGCCTGGTAAACTTTTTAACGTGTCCAATGGTACTGGCGTGACATGCCCTCGAGTACCACAAGGGTGGGGGAGACTAAACCTCATGACCAACCTCCTGCAACATGAAAGATTTAGCCAACCGAACTAGGGCCCCAACCCCTTATAAACAAATGGTTGAAACATCAAAAATTTGTGCAATTTGTTTGACATAATGCCTTAAAATGATGCAATCTCATGGTAGCAGAGGTGAACAAAACATGGATCCTTGGAACAAGATTCAAATATCTATCAAAAACCGACAAGAAATCAAATTATTTGACAAAATTCCTTTAGAGAGTTGTCATCTCATGAAGTGATGATTGTGGGATTTCCACAAAAATGGAAGAAGATAGATACGACCTAGTTGTTTGACTGAATACTTTAAAGAAAACGGTATCATTAGATACAAAATTTGCAAGGAATGCATAAAATAGATTTGTTGAAAAGACTTCACAGAATCACAAGAAAATGTTTTTAATATTTAAGCCAAATTTTGCTATTTTTAATCTCTTCACACAGGAAAAATAGACGGTTTGATTAAATGCCTCAAGAAATGAAGTCTCATGGAATGAAAGAATTTGGTGGCACAAGGCACAAGAGGTATAATAAGGGTATGGTCCCATGGAGGGTAGCTTCCTAAAAACTTTTAGTGGGTGTTGTTGAGATTTTTTAGGAATATTTTAAAGCTAGTGTTCTCATGAATTCAATTTTGCAATTCAGCCTAAAAGTTTGAGCTCCAAAATTAAAGGAACGAAGTGGAGTAATTTGATAAAAAATAAAAAATAAATAAAAATTCTCTCATTTTTTAGTTTTTTTTAGGAATTTAAAATTCTAAATGATAGACAAGTGGCAGAAAAAATTCTTAAAATATTCCTAAGTTGTAGGGGAAATTTCTAGCCCCACCTCAATTTCACCCACTAAAATTTGCAATCCTAAAAGGTTAGAGCTACTATTTTTCAGGAGAAGATTCCAATTAATATTGTAGCATAATTTTTTTTGCTTCATGGGACTACTTAATCCATGAAAATACAACCCTAAGCGCCCATGGGACCATACATAAACAAAACACCTTAGAAAAGTGTGATTGCATAGAAATCTGAGTGGAAGCATAAACAAGCCACATGAAAACATTTGACCAAATCCCTAAATGAAATGTGGCTTCACGAAATGAAATCATTGTAGATTATGCACAAAATAGATATTTTAAAAGGGATTTAAGAACTCTCAAATTTCATCATTCCCTGCCCATGACCCTATGGAAGCTTTGGAATTTGGTTTGAGCATGTATTAAGCAAATACCCTAGTAGAATGTTGCAAAAATGTGGAAAATTTGACAAGACAACGAACTATTTGATAGAAGGTCTGAAGGAAATGTGGAATCATTGAGTAAAGTGCAATGTTTGCAGAGCAAGACAAATATGGATGCATACAAAATGTGGAAGCATGAGTTAGCTCACCAATGGTTTGGAAATATGAAGAACAATGAAGATGCTAATTCTATAGAATTGTTGCATTCTAATAGATCATTTCCTATAGAGTTGAGTCATCATCCATCACAATGAATGGATGTTTTGGATAGGGATCAACATCCATCAAAGCCATAGATAATGAGCATGAAATGCTTGACAACATGCCTTAAAGAGATCTAATGTCATTGGATGTCACTTTGGAAAAATATGCACCAAAAGGATCTATTAATAAGGCATTAGAAAAACGTTTAAGTGGATGCATCAAAAGGGTGAAATCAAAACTCTGCCATTATTACCATACTCTTCTTTGTTTGTGCCATCATAAAATCTAGTCAGATGTTGAAGTTGCAATTACCTTGATGGACATGTATATTAAATATCGGTAGGACACAACTTCAACTGTAAGTGGAAATCCTTCTACAAAAATGCTTTGAGAAGATAAATTTGAATAAATGTGAATTGTGTTGTAAATCAATTTATTGAAGGTTTGAATCATAAGGTTGCTATTTTCACAAGAGTCAGATCTTGAGACTAAATAATTTTCATTGATAAGGTTTATAGAAAGAATTCTTTTGGAAAAGGATGAAAAGATCACTTTGTTAGATAGATCAATTATAATAAAGAAAAATACATCGGTTTCTCATTTGGAAAATCAGAATGAGTTGCCATAGGATGTGCATCCTATTCAAAGCACCAATGAGCTTACACAAAAATTGGAAACTCAAAAACAAGTTAATGTTCTTCTAGGGAGATTAATAAAGATAAATCTTTTCTTTTTGGATTGCTTGAGTTTAGAAAAGATGGCCGAAGTCATTTGAGTGTGGGATATTATCAATTTGCATTCCATCAATTGATAACATCCTCTGCATTTGAATTACGAGGAGGGGGATTTATTAATAAATAAATTACTAAATTTCAAGTTTAGTCTTATTTAACTAAAATAATTTGAAATTTAATTGATTTTATAAATAAATTAATATACATTTCTGATTTTCAGGTGCTTTTTGAAGAAAATATAATAGATTGTGATGGGATGATTCATTACAAAGATGGCATGTGGGAAGAAAGTTTATAAAAAGATTATCAAATTGAGGGTGAAATGAAAGTATGGTGAGCCTATTTTACATAACTTTCAGAGAAAGATACTTCTTTACATCGTCCAACACAATGAACTTGGAGTTTAAATTGGAAATCACAATCATCACTAAAGTCAAACTGGAAATAAAATTTTTGAACTGAAGATCACTGAAGTCGAACAAAGGATGAAACAAAAAGATTCATTTGGAGAATGATTGAATGCTATAGCTTTCAAATGCATGAGTTGTTTTAGCAAAAATTATGGAATTTTGGAGCGATTAATTGTAAAATCTGCTCACTTTGAAAGGAGATAATTTTAGGAAAATGAGTTAGAAATTTTGTGGTTAGCTAATTAGAGTTTAGCAGTAGCATAGATGACAAAGTTTTTTATATTCTTTGTTTAGCTGAGGTAATTTGAAGATATTGGTTTCCATACATTGGTGAATTTTCTAGAATTGTAATTGTTGTTTATCTATCTCATCACAGTAGAAAGAAGTAGATTTAAACATGCCTCATGTTTTACTCTGGAATGATATTTATTTGGTTAACTGTTTGATTTGAAGATTTCAAGGAATGAATAAATTTTATCTTTTCTTTTGTTTGAATTGTGATTTTCGATTTGTTGTTAAAGCTTGCACTATGAATGAATGCCTTTGCATTGACAACAGGTTGATTTGTTTTGCAGTTCTAGTTATAAATTTGTTGAAGAGTAACAGGTCTTGTTAACTAAATGAATTAACGTTATTTTCTCTCTTGTGTCCCTGATCTATCTTTTTCCATTTTATACCCCTCGGTTAGAATAGGTTTAGGTAGAAATTGGATCTTGGAGCAACCAAAAAGCTCAATAACTAGTAGGCTCCTTGAACATTACAACCTCATTGACTGCTCAATAAAACAACAATGTTATGACCCAACATCTAGGACCTTGGAAGGCTGTCGATTTCATGATTTTTTGTCTTTTTCAGTAGATGTAAGGTGATTACATCTTGCTTGCATGTTTCTATGTCAATTTGGCCATCAATAGAACTGGCACTAGAGAGAGGGCACTTGAGCAATTTCGCTTTGTTCTATGGGAGTGGGTTAGAGCTTGCAAAACCCAGCTCTGATGGATAGCCTTTTGTATATCCCCAAGATTACTCATGAAATTTCATATCACATGCATAATAGGCTTCCTTTATTTTCTAGAAATGGACAAAAAGCTTCAAATCATGTTATAATTTGTAGGGATTTATTAACTTTTCTCAAGGTTCAACATGAAGAAATCACTTGTCAACTATTCATCAAAACACTTGGGTGATCCCACAATATTGGTTTATAATTTTTGGCCAAACTAGACACTAAAATATTTTTTTCTAACTAAATCTTCAACTTTGGGAACCTATAGCGGCTAAACCGTGAGGAATTTGAAGATGATGGAAACTAGTGATTTGTGACATTTTGTCTATAGATTCTAAATATATTTTTTTCAAAAGTTTTGGAATCATATTGAAATTCTTTGTCCATCTCCTTCGGAAACTATTTTTTTTCAATAAACAACATTTTTAAGGAGTGGAGCTCACCATATAACGCATAAATTTTTTTCCATGAAGGATAATTTTTTTTTTTTTAATTTATATTTGTAACTACGATATCTAGTGCTTCCAATTGGTTTGATAGTGTTTTATTGAATATTTTTTCCTTAATTATATTTTGAATTCAAACCAATTACAATTCAAACATAGGCGGACTATATAACGCATAAATTTTTATGCATGTATCGAAATTCAATTTTTTTTCCTTGGATCTAGGACTTCAATATCTAGTGCACTCATATTTTTCAATTTTTTTTTGATAATCTTCTATTTTTCCACATGTGTAGAACAAATAGCTTGATTTTTAGTGAAAAACCTATGTTTAATAAAACTAAAAAAATACATAACAAAACCAAAACATATTAAAATTATGTTTGTTGGATAGCTCGTTCTAAGGACTACCATCATCCAGTTGGGTTTGTGAAGTCTCCATTTTCATCCTCAATCCAAGCTTTGAAGTGAAAAATTATTGACTTTTTTAGTGCCAGAGGGTGAGAAGGTGGGAAAACAAGGGTTCGGGCAAACTAGGGTTCATTCGAACCCTAGTTCACTCGAACCCCCTTTCAAAAAATATTTTCTTTGTGATTTTTGGCGAGAATAGTAGGACATTTCATTTAATTGGTTTGCTCGAACCAGGGTTCATTCAAACCCTCTTTTGGTTTGCTCAAGCCAAAGGGTTCATTCGTACCCCAAAAACCAATTTTTTTGCAAGGGGTCATTTTTTGCAACTTTTCCTTAGTTGAATTGTAAACCACTTTGGTGGATTTACCCACTTCAAGGTATATTATGACAATGGTATGTTAATCTTCCACCAAATTCTATTTTTTCATGGAAGGAGTTAAAAATATTATTCTTAGATTAATTTGATCCTTATGTGCATATGCAAAATCCATTACTCCAATTTGTTGGCATGAAAAGAGCAACACATGAATCAATTATGCAGTTCAATCACATATTCATTCTTATGTTTAAGTGAGATATAGATTCAAATCTAGTTATTAATGATTGTGTGGAAAAAGAGAATTATTATTAGGGTTTGAATAATTTATTGGTAGCAAGAATTTAATTTTGTGGCAAAGTTACCACCTTATGGGATGCGTTTAGCAAAGCTCTCTTGTTGGCATAATCTGGACAATATTTTAGAAACATGCATAATCAAAGTAAGAACTATAATGCTCTTGTACTTGAAAACTACCACCCTTTGCATCTTTGCATTGGTTTACCCACAACGCCTACCCACATGAAAATTCAAGATTTACAAAATCCAATGAGAGAAGTAAGTATTCCACCTACCAATGGAGTTGTGACTATATCATCTCTTTTCGGTCATACTCCAACACATAATCCATTAAATCATAATGAAGTTGTAAGTAAAATATTTGATGAGAAAATATACTATTTTCATGTTTTATTTGACAATGATCATGGAATGGATATAAACTCATAGCATAATGGAAATATCATGTTAGAATCTACTTTCATTGGAAATGTTAATACTAACGATGATATTGAAAAAGATGAAATATCAACATAGGACCACTATCATGAGCAATCAATAACACCATCCAAATCTTTGAACATTCCTTGTGAGCAAGATGCCCAACAAGATGAGGGATGGAAAAAGGAGCATGGTTCATGTTGGCTACATACCCCATGTACACAAAATCAATTAAGGGAAAAATTAGAATTAGGAGATCTAAAGCTATCAGAACTTTTTAGGCCAAGTGGATGTAGGATACATCAGACAAATAAACATTCTTAGATGGATTGCCATGTTTTCCTAGGTAGGATGGAGTTATATTCTAGATAGTTGATTGTTGTTGAAGAAATACTTATGGAAGATCCCTGGAGGATGTATCCACTCGATGAGGGAGATAAAAAAATTAGCACACATGAAAATGATAATGAGTCCATCCAAAATGATGAGAGTAACTATGAGAACATGTTGAGCTCTTCCCCATCATCTAATGACCTTGATCATTGCATCGATATGGATTCAACAATTGATGAAGCTTCTCTACCTTGCATAGGTTCTCTTGATGTGGAAAATGAGTTCATCGATGCATTCATAGATTCTTTCATGATGGTGAATAAGGAAGAAATACCCTTTAATGAGTTAACATAAGAAAATGACTCTACTTATTTGAATAATGAACACATAGAAGCAAAGAACAACATGACAACGAATGATGCTACAAATGGATCTTGTGGTGAAGGACACGAAGTTGGATACCAAATTGATTCTTCAAAGGAGGGAGATCAAATGGATGTTCAAGTTATTTAAGAGCTACTTGATGATCATTCAGATCACACTTACCCCTATCAAAAAAATAAATTAGATTTCCATGCTAATCAAGATACTGACATAGACAAAATTAGTGTTTGGTTGTAGCAAGGAGTGAAAAATGAGATTCAACTAGATGATATAGAAAAAGGTCAAGTGGACTATCAAATGGTTGCCTCAAAAATTGAATCACTCCAACATGATGAAGAGAATGAAATGCAGCAATATTTTCTTGGTTTTGATTCTATTTATTTTAACGATTTGTTTGAAGATCCTAGTTTAACAAGTAGTAATGAATTTGATCTTAACAGTGATGAACTCGACGCTAATATGTACATTCTCGTTAATGATATGCATGAACATGAAGTAGAGAAGTAATTTCCTGGGTATGATTCTATACACTTTAATGAGTTGTTTGAAGAATAAGCTGAAAGAAATGCTTCATCTCATGAGGAAGGAGGTTCACAAACTTCACTAGTTGACAATGGAGATGATTTACTAGTCAGTCCATCTGAGGAGGTGAAAGGAATTTGGGACTCCGCATCCGAGTGGAATACATAAATGTTGGTACATCAATATTCAAGCTACATAATGAATCTCACTTTAAGTGATCCTTGTAAGATTCATCATTTTGGTTCTTCTTTTGAGGTAAGTTGCTTTGATTTCTTATTAGCTGGGAAGGCTGCCATAATGGGTGAGGAAAATGTTCAAAAAACTACTTTAAAGGTTGACGAAGGTAACGATTTAATTGATGATGTTTCGATTTTGGAAAACATGATTGAATTTAGTTGTCCCTACGAAATCAAACACACTAGTTTTTTGTTTGAGACTAATGTTGATTGTGATAGGGATACACATGAAATTTTTTAACCATGTTGTGACATATTAAATAATAATGATATGCCACTAACAAATGTACTGTATGTCGGCATGCATGTACTAAAGCAGAATGGAGTGGTATTCCATGAGTTGAGACCTTGTGAGAAGGAAGTCATACAAAATGAGCACACTACAACAACTAAAGTCTTCTAAATCAGGTGGTGTTTTTTCATTACCCTCTATATTTTAATGATTTTCAGTTTTATTATGACATTGGGGATAATAAAATGTGTTTGTGGGTAAATCTTGACAAGGCTGAGAACCCACAACTATTAATATTTAAAACTTTATACCCTCAAAATGAATTTATTGCACATAAACTTTAAATTTTTTAGTATAAAGATGAACTTGCTAGGTTTAGAACATTTCCTAGTAAGTTAATATTTCTGCACATAAGGAAAAATTAGTCAAGTGGATGTAGATTCTTTCACAGTTTTATGTTTGTAGAGATTAGTTTTGGAGTTAGTTTAGGATTAGGATTGATTAGTGTTAGTTTCTAGTTTAGTTGTTTTTTTTTTTGTTTTGGTTTCTTTTATTTATTTTTATTTATTTTCTTTCGTTATATTGTTTTTCTTTTTCTGTGCTCTCTTGTTTTTGTTTTCATTTTCAATTTTTTTTGTTTGTTTTGTTCTAGTATTTGGTTGTTTGTTTGCTTGTTATTTTTCTTGTTTTTTGTTTTTGTCTTGCTGGTTCCTTGTGTTTGTGTCCTCATGTGTTGTTCTCCTCTCTTTTATTGTCTTTTTCTTTTCTTTCTTCTGGGGATTTCTCTCATTAATAGTAGAAGCTAAGTTATCATATGCAAGTCATCTTGAATGATGAATCTGTTAAGATTTTGTTACACTGTATTTTCAAAAACTTGATAAGCCAGTTACTTTGCAAAAAATTGATTTACTTTCATCCTTTCCAAATTGGGAAATCTTGGCATGAATTAGGACTTGGTGCATTATAAAATTTCTAAGGAGTTTTTTAGAGTCTATCACACTTTGCACATCTTATGAAATCCATTAGTAAGTTTGCATTGAATAGGGTAGTTCTATTCCAAGTGAAAAATCTAAAGGGTTACATGTTTCTCATGATGTCCACCATGGTTCTCAACCTGCTTCTTAGGATTCATTGCTTAAGGATTGAGAAAAATGAGAAAATATACTTTAAAAGAATCAACATCTAAGAAAAGAGAAAGGAAAGAAAATATGAAAATGAACTTAATTAGCAAGGGTGATTGAAGGTATCTCCACTGAGGCTATAGATGTCTGGATGGCACTAGAGAAATGCTCAAAGATAACCATATGTATCTATATAAGGGCTAGATGCATGTTTGGCACCAGAGCTAGAACCAAGTTATCATTGTATGTTAGAAATGTAACTCAAAACTACATAGCTTGGGTAAAGTCTATTCTACTTTGATCAAGAAAACACTTATTGAGAAGAACAAATCATTTGCACACACAAATAGATTTTAGTTTCATCTCACACCTATGTCATGTGCTAGTTTTGATTGTGTTTGCACTTCTTAGATTGCCTAGAATGAATTTAAACCAAATCTTTTGGGTATTTGGAGGGTTGTCTGTTCTAAAATCCTCAGAGCATTTTCCTTGCTGAGTCGCCATTTTTTATGCCCTACATACATAGTCCAACTTTTAGCTTGGAAAATTTAGGGACCCATTCTATTTTCCTCCTGTTTTGTTGTTTGGTTTTATTGTGTTCACGCTTTGTTGTTTTCATTTTCATTCTTTCTCATGCCTTTTTCATTTTCCTTTTTTTTTTAGGATTAGGTTTCGGAATGGAATTAACACATGATACCTTTTGGGGTTTCAAGTTCTGGTTTCATCCTGACTTTGATATTTGCTTGCTTTTCATCATTCTTTTATTGGGATCGGGTTTCAGAATAGAATCGTCACTTTATACCTTTCAAGGTTTCAAGTTTCAGTTTCATTCCTACTCTAATCTCCATTTCCTTTGTGTTTCTTTTTTTTTGTTCGAAATCAAGTGTTGGATCAGAACCAGAACAAGGAAGCTTTCCAAGGTTCCTATTCTTGGTTCCATCTTGATCCTGATTCCCACGTCCATCATGGTTTTTGTCTTTCATGTTCGAGTTTTAGATTGGAACCAACGCCTTGTAATTTTTGAAGGTTCATGTTCCATGTTCGTTTACGACCTTGATCCTCGCTTTTCCTTTGGGTATTATTTTGGTTTGCATTCCTTGTGTGGTCCTGTTTATGTCTTTTCATTGATATATTTTTTCCTTGTCATCTCGTTTCTTTTCCACTCTTTATTTTTGTTCTTTTCTTTCCATCTTCATTGGTTTTTCATTTGTTCATTTTTCATCTTGTTTTGTTTCTTCATTTTTCATTTTTGGTGTCGTGTGGTCATCTCAATCTTGGTTTTTTCTATCTTCATTTTTGTCTTCTTTTATGTCATTTTACCTTTGATTTTGAGATTACAAAAAATCACAAAATAATAATAAAAAAAAAAATCATAGATACATAATATAAAATAAATAAATAAATAAAATATTTTTGTTTTAATTTTTTTTAAAATAATAATAATAATAAATAAGTTTTAATTTTAAAATAAAACAAATAAATAAATACTTTTAAAAAATTATTTTAAAAGATTTAATAGAATTTAAAATTCATAAAATAAATCTTTTAAATTTTAAAATATTTAAAAGTTAAAAAAATATATCATAAAAGATTTAAGAAACCAAAATAGAAAAAATAAATAAAAGTCTTTTAAATTTAAATTTAAAAGATTATTTAAAAAAAAGTCAAAAAAAAAAGAAATTATAAAAAAAAGGGTTTCATGTTTAGGTGAAAACGTAAACCTGAACTCGATCAAAGTAAAATGTGAAATAAGTTGATTTCGAGAGGAGGCTCTTCGTTGGGTTCAAAAAAAATAACAAACCTAGCACTTTATTTTCAAATGTTTGGTGCTTGTTTGATCCCCAACCCCGCCTTAATAAAAAAATTATTTTTTTTTTTTTTTAAATTTTGGGAATCAGAACAACATAAGAACCAAAACCGAAGAAAAGGTGCCAATGTTTAGAAGAAAACTTGAATCTGAACCCAAGCTATGAATGTCTATCAGAGGAGATATTTTAAATGAATGTTAGTAAGAGCTTCTGAAAATGTGAACCTTGAGTGAGGCATTGTTCTGATCTTGAAAAAGATGTTTAACAAAAGGCCCAGGGTATTCTATTGTCTTCGGCTGCATCAAGTCAAAATTCCATAGTGTTTGCCAGTGGGCATCAAAGCATAATGAAAGTGAAATTTTTATCAGGTTCTATAGTTGCAATTTCCTTGGCAAGCATGCTTGAGGTACATGAAAGCATAGGCAAAACCCATAGACTATTTGACTAAATGCCTCAAAGATGAGATGTTGTTTCATACCATTCCATCGATGATAGGAATGTCATCCCTTGGAAGATGATCTTTTCTTGACATTCGTAGGATGTATTTTCCAAATCAGCATAGGAGACCTTTGAGTAAATGAAGCTCAACAGAAATGCAAATAGAATGTGGAAACATGGACAAGCAAAAACAAGACACAGCTTCACAAAATTCCTCAATAGGAAATATATGCAATGAGGGAAGCATAGAAAGAATGCATGAACTATTTTGGGAAGCCACTTCAAAGAATTGTATGCAAAAGGTGAAGGTATCAACAGTGCATGGTTTACACCCTACGAAGATGGTTTAGATCAACTAGGCCAGTTAATTGTTCATCATGTGCCTTCAAGGATGTACCATCTTGCTGAGATAATTGTGTCTGAACCTACTTTCAACAGTGGTTGACTAATTGATCACATGAAGGAGTTTGACATGCAATACAATGCATGTATACAATTAGTAACAAATATATTCACAATGGTGGTTGCATTGTTTGTAACTTCTAGAAATAATAAATAGAGTATGTGTTACAACACCATTATCTTCATGCAGACTTGCTACTTGAGTGGTGGTTGTAATATCTCTATCAGTTGCTACATTCAGTTTTAACTCAACTTTACTCTTTGATTTTGCAATGAATATTACATGTGATGCAACCTTCTATTCATTACTATTGTTAATTGTTATATATTTTATGCTTTAGAGTATTGAGGAGATTGAAATTTGATAATTTCTGAGACACCGTTATGCTGCCAAAATTATCCCTATTTTTGATGAAAATTGGTGAACACCTATGTTGATGGGTATTTTTGCACTTCTCAACATAAGCAACAACAAGTATGCTACCTCTCTTGAAAGGTAGAAATCTGCAAACAAGTTCCAGATTACTACACCAAGGTCTCTCGAGTGTCAGGTCATGACAATGCTTGGAATATTTTAATTGGTTGATGTGATTTATTGGTAATCATAGGGTGTCCTTTATGGTTCACAAAGCATGGGAAGTTGGGTTTGTTAATGGAGTTTCAAAGTTCTAGAAGTGAATGAATAGTGGCTTCCCACTCAAAACAACAAGTTGAAACTCACCATGTTCATTAGATTTAACATTTTTGTGATGCTTTGAATCCTACTCTAACAAAGGACTAAAAGAAATAGCAAAAGATGAAAGGGTTGAGAGAGTTATTCTAAATCTAACCTATAAATGAACACTAACAATAAAGTAGTCTATTGTAGACATACTTCCATAAAACCAAGTTTTCCATGGCTAAGAGAACCTACAGCTACACAAACCCAGTCCAATCTTCTAAGGTCTACTAATTTTTAGATTGTGCATTAACCTCATGAACACAAAATTGAACTAAGTTACAACAATATTAAATAGCTCAGACTAGCTTTTCAAAGTGATTCATCATCAACAAATCACAAAAAGCATGAGCTTGGAAGTTCATCAAATACTATAACAACAACCATTATCAAATCCATTCAACAAACTACAAGCTAAATCTAACACAAAGGTTGAATCATGCATGCACAATGAGAAAGTTCAAAGAAAACACCCATAAAGTAATACATTGCTTCCTTCTATTGCTCTAATATACCTCTTACAACAATTCACCAACCCCTTCAAAATGAGGAGCAATCCCCTATTTATAGTTTTCCAAAAGGAGAATGAATGGCCAGAATTGATTTACATTGTGTGGCAAAGATTCATTACAAGGTAGGGTTTCACCTATCCCCAATATTTCACAATTTAAAATAGGCTATTTTGTCCTCTTCTCTATTTTTTCTTGTAACCTATTTTGTATTTTAGTTACTATAGTTGTTTTCTCTTGTAGTGGTTGCCATCCTTTGTTGCAGCTAAAGGCTACTAAAGTCTTCCTTCTATTTGATATGTTTGTAGTTTCCTTCATTGAATCTTATTGTGGATTTTTGTCACTGAAAAGTAGTTAGGCTACTCTTGATTTGAGTGGACAACTTTCTGAGAACCACCATCATCATTTGGTGAAAAATTAAACAACTCCCTCTTGCTCCTTGTTTGAAATTAGTTCTCAACTTGGTATTGCTTGACATAGATTCTTAAGCAGGTTTATTCAATTAGGTAGAACTCCCCTTTACGTCAATATTTAGATAAGTTTCTCCTTTGGTCATCGTAATCACCCTCCAAGCATAGTAAAATCTATTCCTTTAGCATGGTTCGATGAATCTGACACACAAGAGGTGCAATAAGTGCCTTCATACATAAATCAAGGAAAATGTTAGTCAAATCCTACAAACTCATTGTTAGATCCATCCATGAATCATTAAAATACAATAATATTCATCATTGTTCCACATTTGGAGCTCATTTGGACCATAAACATAAATATGAGTTTAGGAGTACAAGTTTCCCCTAGGCTGGAAGCAATTCAGAGTAGCTAGGATTAGGATGACACTTAGGCCATGGAGACCCACAGAAAACCACCCACAACAAAAATTTCTACATGGTGAACTTGGTGATCAAATTCCATGTGAGGTACTTTAGCATGTGTAGAAATCAATTGTAAGGGAAGTTACCAAGTTAAGCTTCATACATTTGTGGGTCCAAGGCTTGTGGGTGTAGGAAGGTCAAAGAATGTTTGAAGTCTCCACCATTAAGCAATGGCATTTAGAGCACATCGAACCATAAGCAGAAGTCCACACTGTGGGACCCATGGGTGCCTCAAACATTAAGGGCTATGTGCAAAAGTTTGACCAATTCAGGAGATGCAAGACAGAGCTACCAGGCCTCCATCATATGTTCACTATTAGGAAGGGCATTGGAGCGATGATGGTTTGCTTAGGAAAATGGTAGTGATCTTGAGGACCTTTCCTGTGTGCCATTAGATTTTAAATTTAGGCAAGGGAAAATTACCTTACAAAACCCACCATGCAAAAGGATGGGGGTGTAAGGACATTAGGGAACAACAATGGGGAAATAGCTACCCACCTGCAACTGTCTGCATGAATCTATTTGCATAACGTTTTGACTTAGTCACTTCAGGAAAACCAGGGATAGCAATGAAAGGGAAAATCTCCTAAGGAATGAATAAGCAAGGGTGAAAATGGTTCATGAGACACTTGAAGTCATTACATGAAGCTCTGATGCTCTGGCGGGTTTGAAGGATGTAGGCATCATGAGGTGGAAAGGCATTAAAGCTTGGCCATTAATGCCGCAACTAAATAATTTTGATTTTTTTTAAATTAAACACATGGAAGAAGCATTAGAAGGGTGCCTAGACCTATTCCTTAATGATTTGGCCCTTCTTGAAAAATGCAAAAATTTGGAATGAAGAAGCCAGAGGGTTTGTTTCCTTAAAAATGGAACTGACCACATGGAAACCCATAGATGACAACGGAGGGATGATGACCCACATAAGGAATCCCATGGATGGTGATGGAGGGATGACGACCCACAAATAAATTCCTACAACTTCACAAAACTTAGTAAATTTAAGATTTTTCAATTTTAGCACATGGGAAAAGGGCTAGAAAGAGTGCCAAAACACATTTCCTTTAGATTTGACTCATTTTGAAAAATGAAAAAAATTGGAATGCAGAATCTAGAGGGTCCATCACCCTTTACAAGGACATTGCACAAACAGACTTCTGTGAGCGGACTTCCACTGTGAAATTTCCACAATGTCTAAGAAAATGAAAAATTTGATGCAAACCCCTTTAGGCATATTAAGACACTAATTTTATGGGCCCTAGGTGATGAAAAATTGAAGTTTGCACCTTTTTTTGGAAATGCGGAGATTTGGAAGGGGGAAGCTGGAGGGTCCACCCTAAAAATGACAATCCACACACAGAAACATGCACATGGTGACCTACACATGGTGAACCACAAATAAATTCCCATGGATGGTGATAGAGGGATGGCAACCCATACATAAATTCTTGCAGACAGTGATGGAGGGATGGTGACCCGCAAAGAAATTCCTATGGACAACGATAGAGGGATGACTCACAGCAAAATTCCCACAACTTCACGAAACTCAATGAAACCTTCGCAATTCACATAGGCATCATAGAAACATCCCAAATCCATAGGAAACTTGTCCCCAAAGTAAAAAATGAAGGAAAAAATGAAGCAAGTGAGGAGGGACAAAGTTAGTAGGAGCAAGGAAAAAGTATAAAAAAGGTGGTCCCTACCTTCGTTAAGGCATGTGTCCAAAATATATAGAACAAATGGTGACTCAACTAGGGAAATGGTTTAGAGAATTTTGATGAAAAATTAGAATCATGAAACCAAAATATCTGGTTCTAACCTTCACGTAGGGAAAACAAACTAGATGCTTGACCAAAGATCAAAACCACTAGTCAACCCAACCTTTAGTATACTAAAAATCCAAGTGTGTTTAGATACGTTAATTTCCATCCTTAAACCACTACAGGAACCTAAGCTCCACCAAGTTAAGCTACATAATTGATTCTAATTCCAAAAGAATCCTCGACATTACCTTGTTGCTAGTCAAGCGTCCATAGCCCTGATGACATTGTTGATATGATTCTCCTGAATCATTTCTCTACTACTAGCCAAGCATCCATAGCCTCGATAGAGTTGTTTGGATCCTCCTAAAAGTTGAATTTTCTTCCTTTTTATTTTCAATATTTTTCTTTCCTTTTTTTTTTTGTTCTTTATTTTTGTTTTCTCTTCTTTCATTTTAACCCTCAAGTAGTGAAGCTTGCACTCAGGGCTGAGAATCACAATAGTGCTAAAGTAAAATTTTATATTTTTCTCTTAATTGGACCTCACAAAGGACCTACTGTGACCTCAAGATTCTTAAGATGTGAAAGATGTAAGATTTTAGAATACATCAGAATTGCACCAACCAATGACTTATCCTCTTTAAATCAAACATCCAAGTCATTTGACACTAACAGAAGATCCTCACCATCCATTTTGGAGACTTGATTATGGTTTATCAAAGAAATACAAAGAAAAAACCCCAAGAAATAAAAAATGGTTGTTGTGCATGTAAACATCCCTGAATAAAAGCAGAGGGACCCCAAGGAAAGCAGTAGCAAAGCAGAAGCAAATAGAAAGAAAATGTAAAGCAAAACAATTGAAAGCAAACTAACCCAAAGCAACAACCTAAACTAACCAAAGTAGGAAAGTGAAATAAAATATAAAGGGAACTACTCTAAAGAAAGATAACCTATGAAAAACCAACTAATCTAATGAAATTAGGGAAGTAGAGTATATGCACGAAATCTACACTATCCAAAAACAACTATGTACAAAATATATTTACAAAGGACCACGTTCAAGCAAGGAAAATAGAAATTATGCCTGTTAGATTTTGTAATGCATGTACAAGCAAAGGGGACATCATTATAGTTCTAAGCCATGCAAACTCATCCTTATATTTAGAAAAATGAAGTTCAATGTTACAACATTCAAATTCAACAACACATTCAGGAAGAATTAATAGTTAAGGTGGTTCGTCAAACCCATGGTCAATCCATAAATAATTTTTCCTCCCATCATTCCCATAATCAAAATTATAAACACAGTTGTGAGTATTCATAGGAGAAAGGAAAGATAGAACCTGAATGTTTCCATACAGAGGTGGTAATGTTTGTTAGTCAAGAGTAAGAACTGCATTGTCGGTCATTGTGTTGACAATTGGTGGATGCAATGGATGGTGTAACATCCCTCTTATGTTACAAATCTACATATCACCATCAAATTGAATAGGTAGTACACATGGTGAAGAAAAAATTTCAAATGTAAGGAACCTTGTACCTAATCTTGGGCTTGTATAAGGCTAGGAGAATGAGATAACAAACACCTCTTCCAAGCTACCAGTGGGACCTGTGGCCTCTACAAGCTATTCCTTGAGGAGATATACTTTTTCTCATCGATCTTTTATAGCCTAGGACTCTACTTGATTGATGCCCTCAAAAGGAAGCATGTTGCCCCATATCATTTCCCTGGTGTTGATCACAATTTGTTTATATTTCATGTCATAGAAACATTACATGGATGAATCTATCCTATTGTATCTCTCTAAATTTGTAGGAGGATTAGCAATGGGCAAGGAAGAGAGAATCTTATTTGCATGTTGTCCTTTTGGTTCAAATGGTATGTCACCCATGTGAGCAGCCTCCAAGACATCCCCGCCTTAGTCTGCTTATCTCCTTAGTTCATGTGGTGTGTCAGGATTCACACTTTTTTCCTCTTGTTCATCATCATTGTAGATGGAAAATGAGTCTCTCTCCCAATCTGGTAGCTCTAAATTTCCACCATCTCGAGGTTCGAGTGATATGTCTTGGTCACTACTAACCTTTGAAATGTACTCATGCTCAGTGTTATTATACCTCTGTGGAACAATTCCAAGTGGGAAGAAATTAGCAAGTGACACTTGCCCATCAAGGGGGCTGAGGTATGACATGTGATTGTCTTCTGGAAGTCCTCCATAGAGCCTATCATCTATTGTATATAATGCACTACAAGAGGAGAAGACTCACGATGATTGATGGACAAACCTCCCATTTGAATTGCTTCATCATTTGGAGGCTCGAGACTATGTTGTTCTTCCATTGTTTCCCCAATCCCTTCTTGGGGGATACCTTTAGCTAAGTTATCACTTGGTTTAGGTTCTTGGACTTCTGGCTAAGTTCTTGAAGCAATCATCAAATGTTGTGAACTAGGTTACCCCACTTGTTCTGTAACTTGCTTGATGGCCTCTTGGCATAGCTCACACATGAACTTTGAATGTGCCATATCATGAAGCCTCCACCAATTTGGTAGCAACAATGCCTCCAAATCTACTTGGTGTCTCAGCTCTGACCAACCCCTCATGAGCCTTGACATGAGCTCATTATACATTTTCACCACCATATCTTCATCGTCAATTAGGAAGGAAGTTTGATCATAGATAGTCATGGCCTATGGTTGTTCCCACTCCTCTAGGTCTTCCTTTTCAAAGGTTTTATCACCTTCATTACTTGAGAATGGGTCTTCAAATCCCATTTCTCTTGAGCTTTGATCAATATTTTGTTGCACCAAGGCTTTCATTGTCATTCACCTCCTTATTTTTAGCATTTTCATTGGTTCTCTTAGTATATACTATTACAAATTTTGATAATTCATCTTCAACTAGCCATGGTTCTCCTTCCTAAGTGGGGAATTTATTTTCACCAATGGAGAAAAAGTTTTCTAATTCCTTTCTAACTACACTTTCATCAAGACTCCCTATTGTCCCAAGGAGCTCAGCTCCTTCTTTTTGAGTTTCAGCCTTAGTGTCTGCTATCCCAACACTTACTTTTGTGGAGATTCTTGGTTCAAATTCATTGTGTTTTCCTCTAAATGTTGATTTCTCTCCTACCTCAGTGGATGGATCCTCTTCATTGAGATTTGGCTGCTCTAACTTGTCCAAACAATGCCTAGTTTGGGCAATGATGTTTTCACATGAAGGGAAAGTGAATTTTGAATGTTTCACATTATGGACCCTGCACCACCTAGCCATTATTACTTCTTCTAGTCTTGTTCCATCCTTGCTACCCAAGTGTTATTGCATCAACTCCTTGAAGGCCTTGGCTGCCCTACTAATCAATTCTTCTTTTGGGTCTGGTAGAGCTAAGGGTTGGTATATTTCCAAAAAGGGAATTTCTCCTTGCAAAACCATCTTAATTCTACCCAATAATGTTATACATTCTGATTCATTTTGCTTATGAGTGCCATGGATCCTGCATTTGTCTTCCACTGCAAAGTGATGAAATGGTTTCCTCAACTTCTTATTTAAATCCTCCTATAGCTAAGTGATGTTGATTTGCAAATGTTGCTCCATATTGTTTTATATTTTTCCTTTATCTTCAATTTTATGATTTTAAAATTTCTAGCATATGATGAGATCTTCTCTATCTCATATTTTTACTTGAAAGTGTTTTTCAACTTCCAACTTTGCAACCTTGAGCTCAACCATGCCCTCCTAGTGCCAATTTTGTTGATGGGTGTTTTTCCACTTCTCAACATAGGTAACACACAAGTATGCAACCTCTCTTGAAAGGTAGAAATATGCAAACAAGTTCCATATTACTACTCCATGGTCTCTTGAGTGTCATATCATGAGAATGGTTGGAATAATTCAATTGGTTGGTGCAATTTATTGGTAATCACATGGTGGCCTTTATGGTTTACAAAGCATGGGAAGTTGGGTTTCCTAATGGAGTTTGAAAGTGTAGGAAGTGAATGAATAATGGTTGCTCACTTAGAATAGCAAACAGAAACTCACCATATTCATCAGATTTAAAATTATTGTGATGTTTTGAATCCTACTCTAACAAAAGACCAAAAGAAATAGAAAAGGAGGATAGGACTGAGAGAGCTATTCTAAATATAAGCTATGAATGAATAGTAACAATGGAGGATGCTATAGTAGACTTACTCCCATAAAACCAAGTTTTTCTTGACTAAGAGAACTTATAGCTACACAAAACTAATGCAATCTTCTAAGGTCTACTAATTTTCATATTGTGCACTCACCTCATGAAAATTAAATTGAACTAAGTTGTAGTGATATTAAATAGATCTGACTAGCTTTTCAAAGTGATTCATCATCAACAAATCACAAAAAGTGTGAGCTTGGAAGTTCATCAAATAAGATAACAACAACCATTATCAAATCCATTCAAGAAACTACAAGATAAATCTAACATGGAGGTTGAATCATGCATTCACTATGAACAAGTTCAAAGAAAACACCCATAAAAAATGCAATGCTTCCTTCTATTGTTGCAATATACCTCTTACAACAATTCACCACCCCCTTAAAAATGAGGAGCAAGCCCCTATTTATATTTTCCCAAAACTAGAATGAATGGAATAGACTAATTTACATTGTGTGACCAAGATTCATTACTAGCTAGGGTTTCACCTACCCCCAATATTTCACAATTTAAAATAGGTTATTTTTTCGTCTTCTCTATTTTTTCTTCTAGTCTTTTTTTATCTTTTAGTTAGTGTAGTTGTTTTTTCCTATAGTGGATTACATCCTTTGTTGTAGTTGAAGGCTACTAAAGTCTTCCTTTCGTTTGATATGTTTATAGCATCCTTCATCAAATATTGTTACGAATTTATGTCACTAAAAAGTAGTTATGTTGCTCCTAATCCGAGTGGACAACTTTCTGACAACCACCATCATCATTTGCTGGAAAATAAAATAGCTCCCTCCTACTTCTTGTTTGAAAGCATTTATAAACTTGGTATTTCCTGACATAGATTCTTAAGTGGGCTTATTCAATTAGGTAGAACTCCCCTTCATGTCAATATTCAGATAAGCAACTCCTTTGGTGGTCACAATCACCCTTCGAGCATAGAAAAATCTACGCCTTTAGCATGGTTCCATGAATCCTGCACACAAGAGGTGTAGTAAGTAATTTCATACATAAATCAAGGAAAATGTTAGTCAAATCCTAAAAACTCATTGTTAGATCCATCCATGCATCATTAAAAGATCATATTATTCATCACTATTCTACATTTGGAGCTCATTTGAACCATAAACATAAATGTGGCTTCAAGGGTGTAGGTTTCCCCTAGGCCAAATGTCATTTGAAGTAGCTAGGAATAGGACAACATTGAGGCCAACATCATATGTTCACCTAGAGATGCGGAATGGAGCTTCTAGGCCACCATCATATGTTCACCGTTAGGAATAGTGTTGGAGGGATGGCGGTTTGTAGGTAGTGGTCTTCTCAAGTAGACCCATGGAAAGCTTGAGGACTTGGCATGTGTGCCAACAAATTTCAAATTTAGGCAAGGGGAAATCCCCTTGTAGAACCCACCATGCGAAAGGATGGGGTGTGAGGACATTAGGGAACATCAATGGGGAAACAACCACCTGCTTGCAGCCACCTACACAAATCATTTTGCATAATTTTTTGACTTAGTCACTTTGGGAAAACTAAGGACAACGATGAAAGGGAAAATATCCTAAGGAATGAATAAGAAAGGGAGAAAATGGGTTGTGAGACACTTAAAGTCGTTAGATGAAGCTTTGATGCTCTTATGGGTTTGAAGGATGCAGGCATTGTGAGTTGGAAAGGCATTAAATCTCAGCCATTAAGTGACAACATTAGGAGATGGTGACCCACATGCGGAGTTCCACAAAGTAACAAATCTTAGCAATTTTGAGTTTTTTCAAATTAAGCACATGGAAGATGCATTATAAGGGTGCCTAGACCTATTCCTCAATAATTTGTCCCTTTTCAAAAAAATGCATAAATCTAGAATGCTGAAGCCGGAGGGTTTGTTTCCTTAAAAACAACATTGAGAACATGGAAACCACAGATGGTGACAGAGGGACGACAACCCACAAATAAATTCTGACAAGTTCACAAAACTTAGTAAATTTAATATTTTTCAACTGTAACACATGGGAAAAGGGGTAGAAAGAGTGCCAAGACATCTTTCCTTAGGATTTGACTCATTTTAAAAATTGCAAAAATTTGGAATGCAGTAGTCAAAGGATCTGCCGCCCTTTCCAATGGCATTGCTCAAACAGACTTTTGCGAACAGACTTCTGCAAGCAAACTTTCGTATTGAAATTTCTGCAATGTCTAAACACATCACAAGTTTGATGCAAACCCCTTTAGGCATGTGATGCCACTCATTTTATGGGCCCTAGATGATGAAAACTTTAATTTTCCACCCTTTTTTAGAAATGCAAAGATTTGGAAGGGGGAATCTAGAGGGTTTCCCACCCTAAAAACAATAATCAACACATAGAAATCCACACACGATGACTTGCACATGGCAACCCACAAAGAAATTCCTACTAATTGTGATGGAGGGATGGTGACCTACAAATATTTTTTTGTGGACAGTGGTAGAGGGATGGTGACCCACAAATAAATTCTCACAGACGGTGACAGAGGGATGACAACCCACAAAGAAATTCCCATGGACAGTGATGGAGGGACAATGACCCACAACAAAATTCCTACAACTTCCCAAAACTCAACGAAACCTTGGAAATTCACTTAGGCATCACAAAAACATCCCAAATCCATAGGAAACTTGTCCCTAAAGTCAAATAATGAATGAAAAAGTGAAGCAAGTGAGCAGGGACCATGTCAGCAGGAGCAAGGAAAAACCGAAAAAGAGGGGGTCCCTACCTTTGGTGAGGCATGTGTGCAAATTATGCACAACAACCTAGAGAAGCTTAGTGTTGATAATGTATTGTAACTATTTGTTACTGATAATACAAACTACTATGTTTTTTTGTGTGTGGGATTTTCTACTTGGAAAGGTTTTCCCCATGTAAATCTATGTGTTATGGTATTATTATTTTATGCATATGTTTGAATGTGTTTCATTCACTGTAATGTAGTTTAAGGATTTGTATGAATTTTCACTATCTTCCCCACATAGATTAGTGTTGGAAGAATTTTTATGCAACTTTGCTTCCTTTCATTTGGTATTAGATCCTAGCTAGTTTAGGTCTCATTATTAGTAGCAAGTTTCTTGTACTGATCTTTGCTTGAGTGGGAGTCTTTGTAGAAGTATTTCAAAATATTATTGCAGGAAAATAGATGGCAGGCACATCCAGTAGAATCTAGATGGATAAGTTTAATGGAAACAACTTTGAGTTATGGAAGTTGAAGATGGAGGATATGCTTGTGGATCTGTGGGCTGCAATATCTGAAACAAAACCAACCAATATGACTCAGGAAGAATGGGATCTAAAGGATCGAAAAGCCAATTGTTTGGTTAGAATTTGTTTGGTTGATTCAAAACTCTTGAATGTTTATGAAGAGGATATTGAAAAATCTCTTTGGAAGAAGCTTGGAGATGTTTATCAAGCCAAATCCCTGGTAAAAAAGTTATTCCTATGAAATAAATTATATTCTTTGAATATGGAAGATGGATGATCCATTGCAAATCATCTAAATGCATTTAACATGTTGATTGCTTAGTTGGGTTTTGTTGGTGACAAGATTGAATATGAGGATCATTGCATGCTTATGTTAAGTTATTTTCCAGACTCATGGGATAACCTGGTTATGGCTATTGGATGTACCACCACTAGTTTCAAAATGGATGATGTGGTTCCATCTTTGTTGTCTTAAGAGATGTGGAGGAAATCTTCTAAGATGGGAAAGGGAACCCTTGCTATTTGTGGTAGACCTAAAGAGAAAAGGAAATAAAAAGGGCAAGAAGCTCAAATCAAAATATTCAAGGAGATCTAAGTCTCCTCGCAAGTCCAAGGAAAATTTTTGGAACTACAAAAAATCTGGTCATTTCCATAAATATTGTAAGGAGGAGAAGAAAAATAAAGTTATAAATAACTTCTCTAATTCTTGCTCTAATTAATCCTCTTAGGATGATGCCGATGCTTTTTTTGTAGCATTGGAAACACATGAATTAGAAGATGTGTGGTTAATAGACTCGGGTTCTTCTTTCCACATGACCTCACATAGGGGTTGGTTCTCAAAGTATGAAGAGTATAATGGTGGAAAGGTGTATCTGGGTGATGACTCTCATCTGGAGATTGTTGGTTGTGAAAGAATCAATATTAGATTACCTGATAGTAGAGTGAAGGGGATTGATAGTGTGTTGCATATCCTAATTTTGGCATGAAACCTTCTTTTTGTGAGTAATTTGAGTAATGAGGGTGTGCAGGTTATTTTCTCGAATGGAGGATGTGAGATGACAAGAGGATATATGATGTTGGCTAAGGGTGTTTGGATCAACACTCTGTACAAGCTAGATGCAAGCACTATTTAGTGCAATATCTTTTCTGATATTCCAAAGAAAAGGCCTTTGGATTCTTCATCCTCACCATCAAATCTAGCAGTGAAGAGGTCTATTGTTTGTACATCTGATGGTCATTCTTTCAGGGCACCTAAGGGTTCAAATGCTTTGGAGATGAAGCTTCTAGTGGAGAAGACAATGTTATGGCACCAAAGACTTGGTCATATTTTTGAGAAGGGTCTTAGAGACCTAAAAAGAAAAGCCTTGTTGAAGGCCCTTATCATTGTAATCTCTAGTTTGACTTTTGTGAAACATTTTGTATAGGGTAAACAAAACTGTGTTTCTTTTTATTTCAGTTCTCATAAGTCTTTTGGGGTTTTGGAATATATTCATGTCGATGTGTTTGAACCTATGAATATTCCTTCATTAAGAAAATTTATATATATTTTTTCTTTCATATATGTTTACAGTAGAAGGAAATTTCTTTATTTCCTCAAGAGTAAATCTGAATTCATTAATCGGTTTAAGGAGTTTATGGCTTTTGTTAAAAATCATACTGATAGAAAGATTGAATGTTTGAGTACTAACAACAGTGGTGGGTTTTTTTTAGAAAAAATTGATAGGTTCTATAAGGATCACAATATTGTGAGACATAGGAAAACTCCATACACCCCACAAAAAATAGAGTTGCAGAGAGGATGAATAGGATGTTCATGGAGAGGTCTAGGAGTATGTTGAGTGATGTTAGTCTTGAGCAAAAATTTTGGTCTAAAGATATAGCCACTTCATGTTATCTAATCAATAGACATCATACATCAACTCTTGTTGAAAAGACACCCTTGGAGGGTTGGTCTAGTAAGAATCCTTCGATGAGACATCTCAGACTTTTTGGTTAGGAAGCTTATGCTTATGTTCCAAAAATAAAGAAGTCTAAGTTGGAGAACAAGGAAGTTAAGTGTATCCTTATTGGCTATGGTGTCGGTGTGAATGGGTACAAGCTTTGGGATCCAATGGCCTAGGAGGTTCTCCATAGAAAAATTCTAATATTTTGGGAGTTGAAACCTTCCATAGTTGAGTTACTACTAGAGAAAGAGGAGAAGTAGAAGAAGGAGGTAGTTAAAATTCCACTTACTTTGATGAAAATTGAGCTATGTACTCCTATTGGACCTAGTGATGAGGATAGCCCTAGCAACCCTAAATTTTTTGAAGAATAACCACAACCTCAACAATTTAGGAGGTTTACACGTGATAGGCGGCCACTAGAGAGGTTTGATTATTCACTAGAAAGATTTGGTTATTCACTATTGGATTCCATTTGTGTTTTTTCTTTGATTGCTAATACTAATGAACCTAGGACTATTAGAGAGGCTATGGGTATGAGTGATGCAGATTCTTGGATAAAAGCCATGGATGAAGAAATGACTACTTTAAAGAAAAATAGTACATGGGATCTAGCACCTTTTCCTAAAGGACAAAAACTTGTTGGATGTAAATGGGTGTTCAAGAAGAAATATCGTCTTGATGGTAGTTTTGAAAAACACAAGGAATGGTTGATGACATAGGGGTATTCTCAGGTGGAGGGAATTGACTATGGTGAGATATTCTATCCTATTATGAAGCTAACATCTATTTGGTTCTTGTTATCACTTGCAGTAGTGTATGATCTAGAAGTGTAATAGATGGATGCGAAGACAATTTGTTCCTTCATGGTGATTTGGAGGAAGAGATCTATATGCCATAGCCAGAGCATTTCATGGTAAAAGGTAAAGAAAATCTAGTTTTGGGTATGACCACAAAACTAGTTTACAATTTTATTGAGGAAGCCAAAATGCATTTTGGGTGCTTGAACAAATTTAAGTGGTTCACTTGAACTAATGGGTTCAAGCGAACCCCCTAGTTTTCTTGAATCAATAAGCATAACTTTTTTTTAATATAAAAAAATGGGGTTTGAGTGAAAGGGGGTTCGCTTGAACCCCCAAATTAGGGCTTTTTGAATAAAACATTGTGGCAGTTAGTTTCAACCATCATTTTCACTTGTAGCAGCCAACCTCGTGGGACAACTCACCACCCTGAGCAACTTCCTCTAGTGCATCACTCTATAATGTGACTTCCAGGTTGATTTTATGCTTCCACATTTCACATACTTGTTTCAAATGAATTGCATTTACTTGAAATTTTCTAAACCCTTTTCAAAAAATGAATTATGTGCATATCCTTCAATCATGGAATTCCATGAAAATATATTTCTTGAGGCTATCATTCAAATGTTTCACTCACCTTTTCAACGCTTCCACATTTCACATACATGTCTACCAAGGAAATTGCACACATCCATACCCTATTCCAAAGCTCCCATTTTGGCACAGTTAGGGAGGATATTGGAAAAGGTTGTGAAATTTGGCTTTACACCTACCAATTTCATTTTCTTGAAAGTTTATAAACCCTTTTCAACAAATCCATTTTGAGCATATCCTTCAAACAATTCACTTTCCTTGTCAATTCTTCCATATTTCACATACATTTCTAGTAGGGAAAATGCACAAGATTTCTCTATCCTTTATAATGATGGATGTCCATACCCTATTCCAAAGCTCCCATTTTGGCACTGGCCAGGGGGATGTTGGAAAAAATCTGAAGCAAAGTATCTAAGCACTTCAAAAATCAGATTGAAAATTTGAGTAAAATCTATTTGTATTTCGGACAACACTTGGTTTAAGTAATACAAACAATTTTCACATGTTTTGTGTCACTTTTATTTTGATTCTTGTCTCTATTAAATGAATATATGAACATATGTTTTCTATTAGAATCATCTCCTTTGTGTTGTATTTCTTTCAGAGGGATAATTAAGGGTTATTTTCTTCTCCATTGTCATGTTTAAAATTGAATTATCAGCTTGTGTTTAAGGAATACCATAAATATTTCATAGATGATAATAGGGAATTTTATTTTCTTAAAGGGTTATTAAGTAGGATCAAATAAGAAGTCCATAATCATTAGTTTTATCACCAAGTTTCATTTTGTGTTTCTTACTAACTACAATATTAGCTTATTCTTTGATTCAACCAAACAAATTTAACATGTGGCTTTAATAATAATTTAGGCCAAAATTTTCAACCAAACCTTTGTAAATCAAGATAGTTTGAGAACAAGAATTATAATCTGTACATCAATATTAACATCTTAACATTAATATTGAACAAAGCTTCTTGATCCAGAAAACTAGCTTTCCTATTAGTGAAAGTAATCCTAGAGTACAACTTGGAAGGGTAATCTATCTATTTATCCCTTCCAATGGAGAGATGCTAAATTGGCTTACCCTTTTCACCTTTCTTTTGAGGGTTCATCTTAGAATGCAACTTCCTTCAACATGATAATTTTATATAAGAATCTTTCCCACAATGATCACAATAACTAGTAGGATTTACTTTTTTTGCTTGTAGCACTTTCCTTCTTTATCTTGGATATAGCTCCAATTGTTTTTGAGGACTTGATAGAGAAATTGGAGCAATTATACATTATTCTTCATCCTTCAAACACTTTCCCTCTTTATAAAATTTGATGTTAAATTATTTCATAAATAGTTTCTTAATCTACACTATTATTTAACATGATTAGGCTTCCCTGCAACCATATAAAATTATATATTTTTAAATAAATTCAATGCATAATTTTCTAGTTTAAACTTAGGATAGGAAAATTTTATTCTTCAACATTAAGAAAATTCAATTGAAATTATACCTCCATGTGCTCAAATCATTGTTCTATCCTCTCTACATCTCCTACAAATGAAAATATCTCAACTATTGATTTAGAACCATCAAGGTGTGTTTGGTAAACTAGAATGACCATGGAAATTTTCCTCTACTATATATTGGGTTGTTCCCTTACTCTGCAATGAGAATAACTTATCTAAGAGACACTTTATTAAGCACCATGTTATCTCATTGGTTGAGATAATCTTGCACCTTTAGTATCAAGCTTGAGGAATCTTACATTTATATCCATGCTTATGGTTTTCTTGGGGAAAATATTATTTTTTGACAATGAAAAAAATTCTAAACTTTCTCTATGTTGCATACCTATACATTAAATAACAACGAACTCCACAATGTAATAACATGTTTGATTACCACTTGATTCATTTAAACTAGGATGGTTATTGCATACACTAGTATAAAATACATGGATTAACTTAGAGAACACAATTAGATAACTTTATTACTAGTTCTAGGAAATAAATATTAGTTGCAACCTTTATCAAGATTTTTAAAGTCTTTAATGGCACATTTTTTACTAGAGTGCGCTAGGTCCCCCTCAAAGAACCATCCAAATTAAACTTTCAACTAGTTTCTTATGGAGGAATCCATCTAATATGATCTCTAGAAGGGTGATATTTGAACCTAATAATTATAAATTGATAAATATATTAAATTAAATAAGTTAAATGTTTAGAAAATTAAATAAAATAGTTTAAATATAATTATGAAAAATTATGATAGATGTTGAATTAGATGAATTATTTGAAATAGTGAATGCTCTATTTGTCATCACAAGTAGCATTCATTACTAGTGATATTATCTTCCATATACAAATCTAATCTAAGATGAATATTTTATATGTATGCAACCTATAGGTTCAATATGTATTCTAATTTTTAGAATCTACAATTTACATCACCTTGATGTAAATTATCTATTGCTACATAAAAATTGATTCTTGTTCTTTTTGGTTTGCATCTGGTAAGGATAATTACTCTATTGTGTCAAACCATGTAAGGATACTAGGCTGATGAGTAGAATAAAACACTAATAATGAAACTTTGAAACATTCTTTGACCTAGTCCTTTCTATCCTTTGATAACTATGTGACATTTTTCAATGCACCAATACTTAAAAATAAATCAATTAACTATAAACATACATTTTGGAAATACTTTTAGAGATAGATATGAAAATAAAAATGATAGATGAATTGGTAGATTCATGCCCATCCCCATAATAATAAAATCATTAAAAATCAACAGTTTTTATAAGGGGATGTAGTCCTTTACACAAAGAGAGGATCACAAACCTTTATAGAGAATAAATGATAAATAATATATACAACTATTAAAGAAAGATGGTGAAATTTGAAGGATCTATACTACCTAAACAAACTACATAGGGATCAAAATAAAATAAAATTATATATCATGAATTACATGTTCATATCATTTTGATGCCTTACTACAAGACATAACTTTGTATATATATATATATGTCAATAATTTTATGCACCTTTCTTCTCTTGCTCTAATCATATTTTCTATTTGAACAAATCATAATTAGACCATCCCAAATTCCTTTCGATTGCACCAAATCACCTTAATGGCACAATAAAAGAATGTTACTACTCTGAATGTATTTATTTAAGTTCACATTTAGTTCCAAAGAAATGGATCCCTCCTCACATTTAGTATAGGAAGTTTTGTTGAAACTCTAGTGTGGATTGACCAATAACTCTTAAGTAACCTACATGAAAGTTTTGTATTTGATAAATTTCTTATATATAATTTTGATATGCCTTTTGATTTTATGAAGTTTAACTATAGTTTTGGTGAACATAGATAATTGTAATTTGTATATACATGTTAGCTTGAAACTTCTATACTTGAAATGTGAAACATATTTTATTTTAAATAGTTTGAACACTAGACCTTATCTATAATCTATATGCATACTTTCAAATATCAGCCTAATTTATAACTTGTTGTCCCTTGTGATTTACTCATGTGAATAATATATTTAAGATCATTTTATATATTTAAATCTATAGTTAGAAGTTTCTACATTTTAGTTCAAAATGAGTTTATGTATGACTTTGAATTATGTAAATTTAAAGATTGATTTACTTGTTGATTTTTTTTTTTAGCAATATATGTATCTAAGTTACATTAAGTTTATTGAATGTATGTATGCACTTGAGAAATATTATCTTGATATATAACATGTTCATGTTTAATACATTCTATACCATGTGCACACCTATAAATTTATTTAAAACTGCTTTAGATTACTATTCTCTGGATCTAGATATATTAAACCAAGGTGTCATTGCATCTTTAGGTACATACATATCACATGGAAAATGCACCTATTCCCCTCCACAAACACTCTTTGCAAATACTAATAGTGAGATTGCAAGATTGAGAGAGTCATTAACTGATGGCAGAAATGTAGGAATATATGTGGAAACTTGCATGACCATATTACAAATCCTAGAACAAATAAGAGATAAACTTGCAGATAATAGTGCATTTTCCACTGATAGAGTAGCCGCTATTCTTCCCCACATGTGGGAAGATGTACATGGTGAGGCTCCCTATAAACAAATACATGATGTTGTGACCAAAGATATGATTAAAAACCAATATTTTCCATTCTATGAAAATAAAAATAAAGTGAGGGGATACTAGGTCACCAAATGTGTGGATGATGTTATGGTCCAATTTATCTACCCGCAATTTCTTGTAGCACATGTTCAATATCCAAAAAATTACCAACTTCCATTATATTTTGTTAGTAGTTGTATGCTAAGATCCATTTGGGCCCTAAAGTCAGCTACTTGGACATTCCACCATATGCTAGTTAGGGGCATAGCAGGATTGTCGATAGGCCCACCTATTGTTGAGAAGATAGACTAGCCCTAGTGAACATTAGAAAATTGGTTGGTGGTAGGTCTCCTACTCTCACTCCAGCTCTTCCCCCCTTAGTAGATCAAGTTGTCATTGCTTCCCAAAAGGAAACAATTGACAGTGTAGGTGACATTGTAGTTGTGACCACTAGGATATCTACTAATTATGTGGGTTAGTATTTAATGTATAGATGTTCACAATCCACACCATTTACATCACAACATAGTAGCATGGATCCTTTTATAGTGATGGGAATCCCTACACCCACACAGATCGACATACTTACAAGAGATATGCCATGTAGGACTAAGCATTGTTGGGTTGAAGACCTCTTGAAGGCATATGCCTTCATTGCATCAAACTATGGGATCACTATAGACCATGTTAGAGGTAATTTGGCCTTAGGAGTTCATTCACATCTAGGATTGCATAAATATCAACCTAGCACTAGCACACATCAGGATCCACCTACAAATCATTTGGTTGTTGCATAGACTATGGGCTTTATGGATTTTTTGACCAATCCTGGTTCGTCATCGTTGATGCCATCTCAACTGCATAGTACCCTTCACTCATCATTTTTGGCACAACAGGAAATGACTTAGATGGATGTATATCTTGACGCGTCAACTAATCGTTTGGTTAATTTGGTGGAGATGACCATTGTAGAGGACTTAGATCATCCAATACCAAATGATGTGCATGTATGTGTGCATGTGCATGTTTCAATTCTTTTATTTTATTTTATTTTTAAATTTTAGTTTTAAATAGATATTCATGTAATATATATGTATATATATTATAGATGGACATACCTCATGTTACTCCTAGCCTTGGTTCAGATCATGTACATTGATGTGACTTTGTGGATGATTCTGCTTCAAGTGGACATGTGAGTTTTAAATTTTTATATATACACATGTATATGTACATGAAAATTTATGCATAGATCTATATAGATATTTAAATTTATACATGTACATTCTTAAAAATATTTCATAAAATTTATAATATATTATATGTATTTAACACATTGTGTAAACAATTTTATCTCCAGGGCTCGACACATCTGTTAGAGTCGGGTTCTCATTCAGATGATCGTTCGACTAGGAGTTGAAATTCATATTAGGATGCACTAGATTTATAAGTTGTTTAACATTATATATGACTTTGGATACATGTTTGATGATCTCTACTACATGTTCGTTAGGTTGTTGATACATTAGTACTTACATTTGATGATCTAGATAGTACATTTGTTAGATTATTGATACATTGTTATAGGTACATTTGATGATCTCTAGTACATTTGCTTATATGATATACATACACATTTTCTTATGTTTATATTTTTATTTTCATTCAATCTGTATATGCATGTACCTAGATTTTCTTATATTGTTTATGTTTATGTTCATCTCTAAATGTACATGTGTACATGTACACATTTAGTACACTTAAGAGTGTTTATACAATCTACATTTATATGTTTATTTTCATTCAATCTATGTGCATGTACCTCTTTGCTTATAACATGTTTATGTTTATACATTGAATCTATCTACATGTACATGTGTTTTCTTATGTTTAAATTTTTATACATTAATATATACATGTGTATAGGTACATGTTTACACTCATTAATGTTTTTATACAAATTTTAAATCTATATTTAGAGAGCTCATGCCCATGTATTTATGATTTATATATGTTAAACACATGTTAAATGTGCATTAAATACATTAAATGTGTGTACACATATGTAGTTCTACACATGTAATGTCATAAAATTTGAATATTATTGAAGGTGAATTTGAGCTTGAAACCTTGGCCAACACATAGATACATTAATAGATATATGTGTACATGTACACGTTTACACTCAATAACATATTTATACAAATTTTAAATCTATATTTAGAGAAATCATGAGCTCACATATTTATGATTTATATATGTTAAACACATGTTAAATGTGTGTTAAATACATTAAATGTATGTACACATATGTAGTTCTACACGTGTAATGTTATAAAATATGAATATAATTGAAGGTGAATTTGAACTTGAACCCTTAGATGATGAATGCATTTTAATTTTAATTTTTTTCCCATATGCATATCAATACAAGCTTATTTTTCATTATTCCATATCAAATTGCAAGATTAATTCACATTTATACCACTTGGAGAGTGGATTTTGGAGAAGATATTTTTGCACATTTATCAAGGAGGTAGATTTTGGAGAAGAGAACTTTGTATTTTTATCAATCAAGGAAAATATTGGAGAAGACAACTTTGCATTTTTATTAATTAAGGGAAATTTTGGAGGAGAATTTACCTTTGGTAGAGGATTTGTTTTGATTCATCTTTAACTTAAAGAAGAAAATGCGACAAAAAAGAAAAAGAAAAAATAAGGCTCTACAAACATTTTCAAAAGAAAAAAAAAGAGGCATGAACAAAACTTGAAAAATTATCATAGAAAGAAACAAGGTACATGCTTATTTATTCCCTCTCTCTCTCTCTCTCTTGTGTGTTTAGGAGTTGTATTAACACCTCAATATTTTCCTTATAAATCTATTTCCAATTATGAAAACCATGTTAGATAACTTGGAAACTTTAATACTCAAAAATAGTCATCTTGCATATACATTACCATAACTTGGAACCTCATTTTTCCTAAATTCTTTATCATCTATTTCTCATTGCATTTTTTCCATGGAATTATTAGGTTCAAGAATATTTTATTTTATTTTTTCAACTCCAGTTAAATAGTTCATAGTCTCGCTTTCTTTGCTTGCATGTAAATTTATGTATCCAATTTCTAGAACCTAGTGAGTTTGAAAATTCATTTTTCCATTTCCTTAAATTGAATCCATTTCCAATTGTATTTGTTCCATGGAATTCTTAAGTTCAAAAATCAAGATTGATGTCATTTGAAAGTTCTACTCCACTTATAGCATCATGTCTCTCACTTTTCTTTCTTTCATACATAAACTCCACTTATATAGCATCATGATGCAGGAGCATCCAGTGGTGTAAGGGCAATCTTGCATCACCCAAAAATAGTTAAATTTCAAGTTTCTCAGTTTTTAGATATTTTTACATTTTTGGATACCCTTTTCGTCATAATGAAATTCCCAATTTACGGTTTTTCTTTTCTATTCCTAGGTTGAAAGATATTGCAGTTTTAGTCTCCCAGATTTGCACCTGAAAATCTTCTGAGTTAGATTTGAGGCACTTAGAGCTCCCGGATTGGTCCCAAAACTTGCCAAAATTGGTGTAGAAAATTTTGAGTACGTTCTTGACTTCGAGACCTTTCCAACGGTTCAAACGGTTCGCGAATCAGAGTCCCAGATCAAAAGTTATGGCCCCGTGAAGTTGGCACACTTTCTAGAAGATACAATTGCAAATGTTCTTTTCAAATTTGCACTTCAAGTTGTAATTTTTAGGCGCCAAACTGCCTAAACTCAAATTTGAATGTTTTTTGGCTCCAAACTAAAGAGGAGCTCTATTTATGGGTGGATTTCTAATTTTTTTGGGTAAATTTTTGGGGGACAAGCTCGCATATTGCGAAAGGGTGATTCTGTAGCTTTCTGTAACTTGCATGTGTTGTAGAACTTGGGGATTTGAGATCCTCTACATGTAAGAAACTCCATTTTCTAAATAATAAAATTATTCTCTTGTTTGTGGGTTATTTTCTGAGTCTCGGGTTGTGCCTTCATCACATCATCTCTCACTTTATTTACAAAATATTTTGTGAATGTAGAAAGGGCTCAACAAGCAGAAAGTTCTCAAGCTGAAGTCGAGCCAAATCTAGTTGTTGGATCAAATGAATCCACTAAAGAACACATGTACCGTGAAGATAGGGAGAAGGCCCAAGTTCAAACAATGCATGTTGGAGAGGGGTCATGATCACTTCCTTTTACTGGTATGGATAAGCATATAAAACTAATTGAAAAGGTGAGGAAACAAATTTCTTATAGAAATTTAGATCATTTACTTGAAATGGATATGGAGAAGCTGAAATTTTATGCTGACCAACATGAAAATAGGACTAAGAGATCAATGACTAAATCTTTAAATGGAATAATCAATTATCATTTCAATAATCTTGAAACACATGAAAAAAACCAATTTTTATAATGTTTACTTCTTTCTAATGAGTTGAAAGAGTCATTACAATTGTTGGGTGTACATTCGACATCAAATAAGAAGAAACACAAGGCATTACAAAAATATATTGTTGAAAATGTTGAAAAGGGTTTAGATTCCATTGGGAAAGGATCCCAATCAGTGGATAAGGCCACTACAAGAAGGGTGATGTTGACATCTATTTTAAATCAAGATATAGCAAGAAAAAGAAAAATTTCTACACTTTCAGCTAAAATTGGTTATAGTAGAACCACACTAATAAAATATGAGAAAAATAGAAATGTTTTGGATGATAGTTCAGAAGGAAATTAGGGAATTATGTGTAGAGCTCCCCATTCTAATAGGATTTAAGATGTTAGGAACTTGATCTCAAGTTTTTCGAATGAAGAGACTCGTCCATCATCAAGTACTAGAGATGTTATGAGACATAGGATTGGGCCCAATATTTATGAAAATCATATCAAACATTGGATAAAAATAACACAACATGAGATGTATATGAGATTTTGTAATAAGTATCCTCATATAAAGATTGCCTAAACAATGTTTGAAAGGTTTGAATGTGATGCCCCGCCATGTGAACCCCAAAGGACAACAATAGACTTCAATAAAATCACAATAATTTTTTTTTGGAAAGTGAGATATGACAAAGAATGGACATGAACAACCATCACATATATTGTAGTGAAAGATATACATCATATGTGATGTCCTCTAGGGTACACATGACAACATTACAAATGTAAGCCACCAAGACGATGCTTAACTAACCACAAGGATCCCCTTTAACCATTATTTAGTATTACTAATGACGTTCAAACATCCATATTAGAATATAAGTAAAACCATATATCACATCTAATAATTACATTCTATGAAATGAAAACTCATAATAGTACCAAGTATCAATATACATAATTTCAAACATAACAAGTATCCATCAAAGATCATAAATTAAGGTCAAATATTACATTCCTTACAATGATAATAAAAGTTACATCATACAAGATTGATAGTAATACAAGAGTGTTCCACAACATGAATGGGAACAATACAATAAGATAGCATAATACAACTAAAAAGGTGAATACAAAGTAACAAGACTGGCTCTAACTTTGTTACAATTCTAGAGACACTACAAGCGAAAAAATCTACATATCTTGAACCTCAGCTAGGGACCCAATGGAGTTCATAGCATATTTCACTCAACCATGTGGACCCGAAAGTCCACCCCCCATGCTGGGAGTTGACAAGAAAGATCCCCATTCCTCAATAAAAACAACCAAACGAACCAAAAGTAAACCAAACTCCCCAACAAGGATAACAACCCATAATCAATGCCATCGCATAGCCACAACAAAATAATGAAAAGTCCAACAAAACTAAATATCAATATTATAGATCAAAATTAAGTAACCATAAGAGGTGCCAACAATAATAGGATCCAAAGCCTTCAAATGATATCACAATATCAACCAACAATAAATATCAAGGGCACCTTTCATTATCATTAATCAAGTTTCCATGAGGCATGTGTGCAACACCAAAAGATAGAACTTGGAGGCTTCAAAAACAAACACCAAAGATCCATTTGCCTCAACAATGTCAACAATTCAAACAACACTCCCAGAGGCAAACAAACAAGGGAAAATAAATGGGTATTATAGGAGAGTGTCATTGCATGGGCTTACTTGGATTAGCCAGGCAACCTATCACAAGGTACCACCTCCATCTATGCTTATCTAGGCTACCTATCTCAAGGTGACCACTCCATAGGGTGACTCATGTAGGACCACTTACCTTCTATGAAGACAAGGAAGTGTTCTTACCAACTAGGTCTTCTCATACCATCCTTAGCCTATGAAAGAACTAACGGTATGGGTGAGGCTCTTAATTAATCTTGTTTAGTGTTTATCTACCCAAACCCACTAGTTCATTAATTATATTATCACTTGTTCAAAAAAATATTCCATGGGTTACCATAACAACCACTTTGTGCACTGACCCCCATGAAGAGTCACTCTCCCTACAAAACCAAAACCAAATACAAACAAGGGGAATACCTCTGCTCAAATAAAAAAAATCAAAGTGTGTATAACTCACAACATGTGAGGCAAGAACCATCTCACAAACCCATACCATATCACTGAAATAAAAAGAAGGGAGGTACCACCCACAAAACTCAAAATTAGAGATAGGATCAATGAATCAAAAGGGTCCAGCCAAGGAAAATCAATATAATTAAAGTTTTCCCATTTTGCTCTGGAAGACTAAAAATATAAAAAATCTACAAACTCCCACTAAAGGTAATTCAACACTTTGGGTTCCCAATCATCTCAAAATATGATTGAAAGAAATTCGATTGCCAAAAAATCCCCTTGATCAGAATTAACACAAGCATGCAGACTCACATCAAGGAACCCTCAAAATGACTATATAACTTCCACAAGCGCAAAACAACAACAAAGGAATCAAAGAGGCAATATCACAATGAAATTATAAGCCAACCCTTTTAAAGGATTATCATCTTTATACACGATTAAACATGATAACCAATAACTAAGTCTTTTGACAGTTCATCCAAGAGAGACATGACATAAAATAAAACAAGCAAATAGCCATTTTATCCACAATCTCAACTAAAGGTTACAAAAGAGTTCGACATTCAATTAAGCAATTGATTTGATCAAAATAAAAGTGATGAGGGTGTAGCCTGAGACTTAGAAAATAACCCACAAACAAGAGAATAATTTTATTATTCAGAAAATGGAACTTCTTACATGCAGAGGATCTCAAATCCCCAAGTTCTACAACACATGCAAGTTACAAAAAGCTACAGAATCACCCTTTCGCAATATGCGAGCTTGTCCCCAAAAAGTTACCTAAAAATTAGAAACCCACCCATAAATAGAGCTCCTCTTTAGTTTGGAGCCAAAACAACATTTAAATTTGAGTTTAGGCAGTTTGGTGCTGAAAAATTACAACTTGAAGTTCAAATTTCAAAAGAACATTTGCAGTTGTATCTTCTAGAAAGTGTGCCAACTTCCCGGGGCCATAACTTTTGATCTGGGACTCTGATTCATGAACCGTTTGAACTGTTGGAAAGGTCTCGAAGTCAATAACGTGCTAAAAATTTACCATGCCAATTTTGGCAAGTTTCAGGGTCGTTTTGGGAACTCTAAGTGCCTCAAATCTAACTCAGAAAGTTTTCAGGTGCAAATCTGGGAAACTAAAACTGCAATATCTTTCAACCCAGGAATAGAAAATAAAAACCATAAATTGGGAATTTCATTATGACAAAAAGGGTATCCAAAAATGTAAAAACATCTAAAAACTAAGAAACTTGAAATTTAACTATTTTTGGGTGATGCAAGATTGCCCTTACACCCTTTGGATGCTCTGCATCAGACACCCAAAGTAATTTGAGAAGTGACACATCATCTAGATGGTTGAGGAAAACCCAACGGTCAACCACTACCTTAGATAGCTAGGATGAATCTTCCACAAGCCTTCCTCTCCATTTCACCAGATATTCTTCATACTGCCTATTTCTAGTACTCCTTCCCACACAACTATCCAAGATTGTTTCAATCTCCTCCCTTTCTGAAGTAGGTCTTTGGAATCTTGCTCTTGCTATTGCGGTGCTCCGTTCCACCTTCATGATACTCTGTCAAATGAAATGTTGAACACGGAAATGTTGATTCCATTAGGAAACTCTACCTCATATGCATTCCCAATCATGCTTCTTCAAAATCTTATAGGGACAAATTTCTTCATCTTCAATTTGTTATGTTCCCACAGGAAATTTTCTTTCCTCAAGTGGACCATTACTTCATCACGGTCTGAAACTCCTTATTCCTCCCTTTTTGATCTGTCTTAGCTTTATATTGCATATTCATCTTATTAATGTGTTCTCATGCAACTTCTCATGTATGCCGCCATTTCTTGATGTGCTCTACAAATCTTTGGCTTGTTGCACTTATTTTCTTCTCTTGAGGTCCATCTTCACTCAATTCTAGGGGATTTGATTGCAGGGGCTACCTCCATACACAATGCAGGCGGTGATCTACCGGTCTTACGTTGGCCGAATTGTTGTAAGAAAATTTTGCTTGGGGTAAGATCAAGTCCCATACCTTGGGTTTATCTCCTACCAAACATCTCAGTAGGTTACCCAGACTCCTGTTAACAACCTTTGTCTTCCCATCTATTTGTGGATGGTGTGCGGCGAACTTGAACTCTATCTTGAAGCTTCTTCCACAGGTCCACTCCAAAGTACCCACAAATTTGATGTCCGCGATCTGAAACAATACTCTTTGGCGGACCATGTAGCCTCACCACCTCTTTGAAGAACAAGACAGCAATGTGGACTGCATCATGGGTCTTCTGACATGAAATGAAATGTGTCATCTTTGAAAACC
>VDFB02379711.1:49081334-49100190 GCA_007258455.2 Sequoia sempervirens
GGTATGCAACCTCTCATGAAAGGTAGAAATATGCAAACAAGTTCCATATTACTACTTCATGGTCTCTTGAGTGTCATATCATGAGAATGGTTGGAATAATTCAATTGGTTGGTGCAATTTATTGGTAATCACATGGTGGCCTTTATGGTTTACAAAGCATGGGAATTTGGGTTTCCTAATGGAGTTTGAAAGTGTAGGAAGTGAATGAATAATGGTTGCTCACTTAGAATAGCAAACAAAAACTCACCATATTCATCAGATTTAAAATTATTGTGATGTTTTGAATCCTACTCTAACAAAAGACCAAAAGAAATAGAAAAGGAGGATAGGACTGAGAGAGCTATTCTAAATATAAGCTATGAATGAATAGTAACAATGGAGGATGCTATAGTAGACATACTCCCATAAAACCAAGTTTTTCTTGACTAAGAGAACTTATAGCTACACAAAACTAATGAAATCTTGTGAGGTCTACTAATTTTCATATTGTGCACTCACCTCATGAAAATTAAATTGAACTAAGTTGCAGTGATATTAAATAGATCTGACTAGCTTTTCAAAGTGATTCATCATCAACAAATCACAAAAAGTGTGAGCTTGGAAGTTCATCAAATAAGATAACAACAACCATTATCAAATCCATTCAAGAAACTACAAGCTAAATCTAACATGGAGGTTGAATCATGCATTCACTATGAACAAGTTCAAAGAAAACACCCATAAAAAAACGTAATGCTTCCTTCTATTGTTGCAATATACCTCTTACAACAATTCACCACCCCCTTAAAAATGAGGAGCAAGCCCCTATTTATATTTTCCCAAAACTAGAATGAATGGACTAGATTGATTTACATTGTGTGACCAAGATTCATTACTAGCTAGGGTTTCACCTACCCCCAATATTTCACAATTTAAAATAGGTTATTTTTTCCTCTTCTCTATTTTTTCTTGTAGTCTTTTTTTATCTTTTAGTTACTGTAGTTGTTTTTTCCTATAGTGGATTACATCCTTTGTTGTAGTTGAAGGCTACTAAATTCTTCCTTTCGTTTGATATGTTTACAGCATCCTTCATCAAATCTTGTTACGAATTTATGTCACCAAAAAGTAGTTATGTTGCTCCTAATCCGGGTGGACAACTTTCTGACAACCACCATCATCATTTGCTGGAAAATAAAATAGCTCCCTCCTACTTCTTGTTTGAAAGCATTTATAAACTTGGTATTTCCTAACATAGATTCTTAAGTGGGCTTATTCAATTAGGTAGAACTCCCCTTCATGTCAATATTCAGATAAGCAACTCCTTTGGTGGTCACAATCACCCTTCGAGCATAGAAAAATCTACGCCTTTAGCATGGTTCCATGAATCCTGCACACAAGAGGTGTAGTAAGTAATTTCATACATAAATCAAGGAAAATGTTAGTCAAATCCTAAAAACTCATTGTTAGATCCATCCATGCATCATTAAGAGATCATATTATTCATCACTATTCTACATTTGGAGCTCATTTGAACCATAAACATAAATGTGGGTTCAAGGGTGTAGGTTTCCCCTAGGCCAAATGTCATTTGAAGTAGCTAGGAATAGGACAACATTGAGGCCAACATCATATGTTCACCTAGAGATGTGGAATGGAGCTTCTAGGCCACCATCATATGTTCACCATTAGGAATAGTGTTGGAGGGATGGCGGTTTGTAGGTAGTGGTCTTCTCAGGTAGACCCATGGAAAGCTTGAGGACTTGGCATGTGTGCCAACAGATTTCAAATTTAGGCAAGGGGAAATCCCCTTGTAGAACCCACCATGCGAAAGGATGGGGTGTGAGGACATTAGGGAACATCAATGGGGAAACAACCACCTGCTTGCAGCCACCTACACAAATCAGTTTGCATAATGTTTTGACTTAGTCACTTTGGAAAAACTGAGGACAATGACGAAAGGGAAAATATCCTAAGGAATGAATAAGAAAGGGAGAAAATGGGTTGTGAGACACTTAAAGTCGTTAGATGAAGCTTTGATGCTCTTATGGGTTTGAAGGATGCGGGCATTGTGAGTTGGAAAGGCATTAAATCTCGGCCATTAAGTGACAACATTAGGAGATGGTGACCCACATGTGGAGTTCCACAAAGCAACAAATCTTAGCAATTTTGAGTTTTTTCAAATTAAGCACATGGAAGATGCATTATAAGGGTTCCTAGACCTATTCCTCAATAATTTGTCCCTTTTCAAAAAAATGCATAAATCTAGAATGCTAAAGCCGGAGGGTTTGTTGCCTTAAAAACAACATTGAGAACATGGAAACCACAGACGGTGACAAACGGATGACAACCCACAAAGAAATTCTTACAACTTCACAAAACTTAGTAAATTTAATATTTTTCAACTTTAACACATGGGAAAAGGGGTAGAAAGAGTGCCAAGACATCTTTCCTTAGGATTTGACTCATTTTAAAAATTGCAAAAATTTGGAATGCAGTAGTCAGAGGATCTGCCGCCCTTTCCAATGGCATTGCTCAAACAGACTTTTGTGAATGGACTTCTGCAAGCAGACTTTTGTATTGAAATTTCTGCAATGTCTAAACACATCACAAATTTGATGCAAACCCCTTTAGGCATGTGATGCCACTCATTTTATGGGCCCTAGATGATGAAAACTTTAATTTTCCACCCTTTTTTAGAAATGCAAAGATTTGGAAGGGGGAATCTAGAGGGTCCTCCACCCTAAAAACAATAATCAACACATAGAAATCCATACACGATGACTTGCACATGGCAACCCACAAAGAAATTCCTACTAATTGTGATGGAGGGATGGTGACCTGCAAATATTTTTTTGTGGACAGTGGTAGAGGGATGGTGACCCACAAATAAATTCTCACAGACGGTGACAGAGGGATGACAACCCACAAAGAAATTCCCATGGACAGTGATGGAGGGACAATGACCCACAACAAAATTCCTACAACTTCCCAAAACTCAACGAAACCTTGGAAATTCACTTAGGCATCACAAAAACATCCCAAATCCATAGGAAACTTGTCCCTAAAGTCAAATAATGAATGAAAAAGTGAAGCAAGTGAGCAGGGACCATGTCAGCAGGAGCAAGGAAAAACCAAAAAAGAGGGGGTCCCTACCTTTGGTGAGGCATGTGTGCAAATTATGCACAACAACCTAGAGAAGCTTAGTGTTGATAATGTATTGTAACTATTTGTTACTGATAATACAAACTACTATGTTTTTTTGTGTGTGGGATTTTCTTCTTGGAAAGGTTTTCCCCATGTAAATCTATGTGTTATGGTATTATTATTTTATGCATATGTTTGAATGTGTTTCATTCACTATAATGTAGTTTAAGGATTTGTATGAATTTTCACTATCTTCCCCACATAGATTAGTGTTGGAAGAATTTTTATGCAACTTTGCTTCCTTTCATTTGGTATTAGATCCTAGCTAGTTTAGGTCTCATTATTAGTAGCAAGTTTCTTGTACTGATCTTTGCTTGAGTGGGAGTCTTTGTAGAAGTATTTCAAAATATTGTTGCAGAAAAATAGATGGCAGGCACATCCAGTAGAATCTAGATGGATAAGTTTAATGGAAACAACTTTGAGTTATGGAAGTTGAAGATGGAGGATATGCTTGTGGATCTGTGGGCTGCAATATCTGAAACAAAACCAACCAATATGACTCAGGAAGAATGGGATCTAAAGGATTGAAAAGCCAATGGTTTGGTTAGAATTTATTTGGTTGATTCAAAACTCTTGAATGTTTATGAAGAGGATATTGAAAAATCTCTTTGGAAGAAGCTTGGAGATGTTTATCAAGCCAAATCCCTGGTAAAAAAGTTATTCCTATGAAATAAATTATATTCTTTGAATATGGAAGATGGATGATCCATTGCAGATCATCTAAATGCATTTAACATGTTGATTGCTTAGTTGGGTTCTGTTGGTGACAAGATTGAAGATGAGGATCATTGCATGCTTATGTTAATTTATTTTCCAGACTCATGGGATAACCTGGTTATGGCTATTGGATGTACCACCACTAGTTTCAAAATGGATGATGTGGTTCCATCTTTGTTGTCTTAAGAGATGTGGAGGAAATCTTCTAAGATGGGAAAGGAAACCCTTGCTATTTGTGGAAGACCTAAAGAGAAAAGGAAATAAAAAGGGCAAGAAGCTCAAATCAAAATATTCAAGGAGATCTAAGTCTCCTCGCAAGTCCAAGGAAAATTTTTGGAACTACAAAAAATCTGGTCATTTCCATAAATATTGTAAGAAGGAGAAGAAAAAGAAAGTTATAAATAACTTCTCTAATTCTTGCTCTAATTAATCCTCTTAGGATGATGCCGATGATTTTTTTGTAGCATTGGAAACACATGAATTAGAAGATGTGTGGTTAATAGACTCAGGTTCTTCTTTCCACATGACCTCACATAGGGGTTGGTTCTCAAAGTATGAAGAGTATAATGGTGGAAAGGTGTATCTGGGTGATGACTCTCATCTGAAGATTGTTGGTTGTGAAAGAATCAATATTATATTACCTGATAGTAGAGTGAAGGGGATTGATAGTGTGTTGCATATCCTAATTTTGGCATGAAACCTTCTTTTTGTGAGTAATTTGAGTAATGAGGGTGTGCAGGTTATTTTCTCGAATGGAGGATGTAAGATGACAAGAGGATATATGATGTTGGCTAAGGGTGTTTGGATCAACACTCTGTACAAGCTAGATGCAAGCACTATTTAGTGCAATAGATTTTCTGATATTCCAAAGAAAAGGCCTTTGGATTCTTCATCCTCACCATCAAATCTAGCAGTGAAGAGGTCTATTGTTTGTACATCTGATGGTCATTCTTTCAGGGCACCTAAGGGTTCAAATGCTTTGGAGATGAAGCTTCTAGTGGAGAAGAAAATGTTATGGCACCAAAGACTTGGTCATATTTTTGAGAAGGGTCTTAGAGACCTAAAAAGAAAAGCCTTGTTGAAGGCCCTTATGATTGTAATCTCTAGTTTGAATTTTGTGAAACATTTTGTATAGGGTAAAAAAAACTGTGTTTCTTTTTATTTCAGTTCTCATAAGTCTTTTGGGGTTTTGGAATATATTCATGTCGATTTGTTTGAAGCTATGAATATTCCTTCATTGAGAAAAATTATATATATTTTTTCTTTCATATATGTTTACAGTAGAAGGAAATTTCTTTATTTCCTCAAGAGTAAATCTGAATTCACTAATCATTTTAAGGAGTTTATGGCTTTTGTTAAAAATCATACTGATAGAAAGATTGAATGTTTGAGTACTGACAACAGTGGTGGGTTTTTTTCAGAAAAAATTGATAGGTTCTATAAGGATCACAAGATTGTGAGACATAGGAAAACTCCATACACCCCACAAAAAAATAGAGTTGCAAAGAGGATGAATAGGATGTTCATGGAGAGGTATAGGAGTATGTTGAGTGATGTTAGTCTTGAGCAAAAATTTTGGTCTAAAGATATAGCCACTTCATGTTATCTAATCAATAGATATCATACATCAACTCTTGTTGAAAAGACACCCTTGGAGGCTTGGTCTAGTAAGAATCCTTCGATGAGACATCTCAGACTTTTTGGTTAGGAAGCTTATGCTTATGTTCCAAAAATAAAGAAGTCTAAGTTGGAGAACAAGGAAGTTAAGTGTATCCTTATTGGCTATGGTGTCGGTGTGAATGGGTACAAGATTTGGGATCCAATGGCCTAGGAGGTTCTCCATAGAAAAATTCTAATATTTTGGGAGTTGAAACCTCCCATAGTTGAGTTACTACTAGAGAAAGAGGAGAAGTAGAAGAAGGAGGTAGTTAAAATTCCACTTACTTTGATGAAAATTGAGCTATGTACTCCTATTGGACCTAGTGATGAGGATAGCCCTAGCAACCCTAAAATTTTTGAAGAATAACCACAACCTCAACAATTTAGGAGGTTTACACGTGATAGGCAGCCACTAGAGAGGTTTGATTATTCACTAGAAAGATTTGGTTATTCACTGTTGGATTCCATTTGTGTTTTTTCTTTGATTGCTAATACTAATGAACCTAGGACTATTAGAGAGGCTATGGGGATGAGTGATGCAGATTCTTGGATAAAAGCCATGGATGAAGAAATGACTGCTTTAAAGAAAAATAGACATGGGATCTAGCACCTTTTCCTAAAGGACAAAAACTTGTTGGATGTAAATGGGTGTTCAAGAAGAAATATCATCTTGATGGTAGTTTTGAAAAACACAAGGAATGGTTGATGACATATGGGTATTCTTAGGTGGAGGGAATTGACTATGGTGAGATATTCTATCCTATTATGAAGCTAACATCTATTCGGTTCTTGTTATCACTTGCAGTAGTGTATGATATAGAAGTGTAATAGATGGATGCGAAGACAATTTGTTCCTTCATGGTGATTTGGAGGAAGAGATCTATATGCCATAGCTAGAGCATTTCATGGTAAAAAGTAAAGAAAATCTAGTTTTGGGTATGACCACAAAACTAGTTTACAATTTTATTGAGGAAGCCAAAATGCATTTTGGGTGCTTGAACAAATTTAAGTGGTTCACTTGAACTAATGGGTTCAAGCGAACCCCCTAGTTTTCTTGAATCAATAAGCATAACTTGTTTTTAATATAAAAAAATGGGGTTTGAGTGAAAGGGGGTTCGCTTGAACCCCCAAATTAGGGCTTTTTGAATAAAACATTGTGACAGTTAGTTTCAACCATCATTTTCACTTGTAGCAGCCAACCTCCTAGGACAACTCACCACCTTGAGCAACTTCCTCTAGTGCATCACCCTATAATGTGACTTCCAGGTTGATTTTATGCTTCCACATTTCACATACTTGTTTCAAATGAATTGCATTTACTTGAAATTTTCTAAACCCTTTTCAAAAAATGCATTATGTGCATATCCTTCAATCATGGCATTCCATGAAAATACATTTCTTGAGGCTATCATTCAAATGTTTCACTCACCTTTTCAATGCTTCCACATTTCACATACATGTCTACCAAGGAAATTACACACATCCACACCCTATTCCAAAGCTCCCATTTTGGCACAGTTAGGGAGGATATTGGAAAAGGTTGTGAAATTTGGCTTTACACCTACCAATTTCATTTTCTTGAAAGTTTCTAAACCCTTTTCAACAAATCCATTTTGTGCATATCCTTCAAACAATTCACTTTCCTTGTCAATTCTTCCATATTTCACAGACATTTCTAGTAGGGAAAATGCACAAAATTTATCTATCCTTTATAATGATGGATGTCCATACCCTATTCCAAAGCTCCCATTTTGGCACTAGCCAGGGGGATGTTGGAAAAAATCTAAAGCAAAGTATCTAAGCACTTCAAAAATCAGATTGAAAATTTGAGTAAAATCTATTTGTATTTTGGACAACACTTGGTTTAAGTAATACAAACAATTTTCACATGTTTTGTGTCACTTTTATTTTGATTCTTGTCTCTATTAAATGAATATATGAAGATATGTTTTCTATTAGAATCATCTCCTTTGTGTTGTATTTCTTTCAGAGGGATAATTAAGGGTTATTTTCTTCTCCATTGTCATGTTTAAAATTGAATTATCAGCTTGTGTTTAAGGAATACCATAAATATTTCATAGATGATAATAGGGAATTTTATTTTCTTAAATGGTTATTAAGTAGGATCAAATAAGAAGTCCATAATCATTAGTTTTATCACCAAGTTTCATTTTGTGTTTCTTACTAACTACAATATTAGCTTATTCTTTGATTCAACCAAATAAATTTAACATGTGGCTTTAATAATAATTTAGGCCAAAATTTTCAACCAAACTTTTGTAAATCAAGATAGTTTGAGAACAAGAATTATAATCTATACATCAATATTAACATCTTAACATTAATATTGAACAAAGCTTCTTGATCCAGAAAACTAGCTTTCCTATTAGTGAAAGTAATCCTAGAGTACAACTTGGAAGGGTAATCTATCTATTTATCCCTTCCAATGGAGAGATGCTAAATTGGCTTACCCTTTTCACCTTTCTTTTGAGGGTTCATCTTAGAATGCAACTTCCTTCAACATGATAATTTTATATAAGAATATTTCCCACAATGATCACAATAACTAGTAGGATTTACTTTTTTTGCTTGTAGCACTTTCCTTCTTTATCTTGGATATAGCTCCAATTGTTTTTGAGGACTTGATAGAGAAATTGGAGCAATTATACATTATTCTTCGTCCTTCAAACACTTTCCCTCTTTATAAAATTTGATGTTAAATTATTTCATAAATAGTTTCTTAATCTACACTATTATTTAACATGATTAGGCTTCCCTACAACCATATAAAATTATATATTTTTAAATAAATTCAATGCATAATTTTCTAGTTTAAACTTAGGATAGGAAAATTTTATTCTTCAACATTAAGAAAATTCAATTGAAATTATACCTCCATGTGCTCAAATCATTGTTCTATCCTCTCTACATCTCCTACAAATGAAAATATCTCAACTATTGATTTAGAACCATCAAGGTGTGTTTGGTAAACTAGAATGACCATGGAAATTTTCCTCTACTATATATTGGGTTGTTCCCTTACTCTGCAATGAGAATAACTTATCTAAGAGACACTTTATTAAGCACCATGTTATCTCATTGGTTGAGATAATCTTGCACCTTTAGTATCAAGCTTGAGGAATCTTACATTTATATCCATGCTTATGGTTTTCTTGGGGAAAATATTATTTTTTGACAATGAAAAAAATTCTAATCTTTCTCTATGTTGCATACCTATACATTAAATAACAATGAACCCCACAATGTAATAACATGTTTGATTACCACTTGATTCATTTAAACTAGGATGGTTATTGCATACACTAGTATAAAATACATGGATTAACTTAGAGAACACAATTAGATAACTTTATTACTAGTTCTAGGAAATAAATATTAGTTGCAACCTTTATCAAGATTTTTAAAGTCTTTAATGGCACATTTTTTACTAGAGTGCGCTAGGTTCCCCCTCAAAGAACCATCAAAATTAAACTTTCAACTAGTTTCTTATGGAGGAATCCATCTAATATGATCTCTAGAAGGGTGATATTTGAACCTAATAATTATAAATTGATAAATATATTAAATTAAATAAGTTAAATGTTTAGAAAATTAAATAAAATATTTTAAATATAATTATGAAAAATTATGATAGATGTTGAATTAGATGAATTATTTGAAATAGTGAATGCTCTATTTGTCATCACAAGTAGCATTCATTACTAGTAATATTATCTTCCATATACAAATCTAATCTCAGATGCATATTTTATATGTATGCAACCTATAGGTTCAATATATATTCTAATTTTTAGAATCTACAATTTACATCACCTTGATGTAAATTATCTATTGCTACATAAAAATTGATTCTTGTTCTTTTTGGTTTGCATCTGGTAAGGATAATTACTCTATTGTGTCAAACCATGTAAGGATACTAGGCTGATGAGTAGAATAAAACACTAATAATGAAACTTTGAAACATTCTTTGACCTAGTCCTTTCTATCCTTTGATAACTATGTGACATTTTTCAATGCACCAATACTTAAAAATAAATCAATTAACTATAAACATACATTTTGGAAATACTTTTAGAGATAGATATGAAAATAAAAATGATAGATGAATTGGTAGATTCATGCCCATCCCCATAATAATAAAATCATTAAAAATCAACAGTTTTTATAAGGGGATCTAGTCCTTTACACAAAGAGAGGATCACAAACCTTTATAGAGAATAAATGATAAATAATATATACAAATATTAAAGAAAGATGGTGAAATTTGAAGGATCTATACTACCTAAACAAACTACATAGGGATCAAAATCAAATAAAATTATATATCATGAATTACATGTTCATATCATTTTGATGCCTTACTACAAGACATAACTTTGTATATATATATATATATATATATATATATATATATATATGTCAATAATTTTATGCACCTTTCTTCTCTTGCTCTAATCATATTTTCTATTTGAACAAATCATAATTAGACCATCACAAATTCCTTTTGATTGCACCAAACCACCTTAATGGCACAATAAAATAATCTTACTACTCTGAATGTATTTATTTAAGTTCACATTTAGTTCCAAAGAAATGGATCCCTCCTCACATTTAGTATAGGAAGTTTTGTTGAAACTCTAGTGTGGATTGACCAATAACTCTTAAGTAACCTACATGAAAGTTTTGTATTTGATAAATTTCTTATATATAATTTTGATATGCCTTTTGATTTTATGAAGTTTAACTATAGTTTTGGTGAACATAGATAATTGTAATTTGTATATACATGTTAGCTTGAAACTTCTATACTTGAAATGTGAAACATATTTTATTTTAAATAGTTTGAACACTAGACCTTATCTATAATCTATATGCATACTTTCAAATATCAGCCTAATTTAGAACTTGTTGTCCCTTGTGATTTACTCATGTGGATAATATATTTAAGATCATTTTATATATTTAAATCTATAGTTAGAAGTTTCTACATTTTAGTTCAAAATGAGTTTGTGTATGACTTTGAATTATGTAAATTTAAAGATTGATTTACTTGTTGATTTTTTTTTTAGCAATATATGTATCTAAGTTACATTAAGTTTATTGAATGTATGTATGCACTTGAGAACTATTATCTTGATATATAACATGCTCATGTTTAATACATTCTATACCATGTGCACACCTATAAATTTATTTAAAACTGCTTTAGATTACTATTCTCTGGATCTAGATATATTAAACCAAGGTGTCATTGCATCTTTAGGTACATACATATCACATGGAAAATGCACCTATTCCCCCTCCACAAACACTCTTTGCAAATACTAATAGTGAGATTTCAAGATTGAGAGAGTCATTAACTGATGGCAAAAATGTAGGAATATATGTGGAAACTTGCATGACCATATCACAAATCCTAGAACAAATAAGAGATAAACTTGCAGATAATAGTGCATTTTCCACTGATAGAGTAGCCGCTATTCTTCCCCACATGTGGGAAGATGTACATGGTGAGGCTCCCTATAAACAAATACATGATGTTGTGACCAAAGATATGATTAAAAACCAATATTTTCCATTCTATGAAAATAAAAATAAAGTGAGGGGATACTAGGTCACCAAATGTGTGGATGATGTTATGGTCCAATTTATCTACCTGCGATTTCTTGTAGCACATGATCAATATCCAAAAAATTACCAACTTCCATTATATTTTGTTAGCAGTTGTATGCTAAGATCCATTTGGGCCTTAAAGTCAGCTACTTGGACATTCCACTATATGCTAGTTAGGGGAATAGCAGGATTGTCGATAGGCCCACCTATTGTTGAGAAGATAGACTAGCCCTAGTGAACATTAGAAAATTGGTTGGTGGTAGGTCTCCTACTCTCACTCCAGCTCTTCCCCCCTTAGTAGATCAAGTTGTCATTGCTTCCCAAAAGGAAACAATTGATAGTGTAGGTGACATTGTAGTTGTGACCACTAGGATATCTACTAATTATGTGGGTTAGTATTTAATGTATAGATGTTCACAATCCACACCATTTACATCACAACATAGTAGCATGGATCCTTTTATAGTGATGGGAATCCCTACACCCACATAGATTGACATAATTACAGGAGATATGCCATGTAGGACTAAGCATTGTTTGGTTGAAGACCTCTTGAAGGCATATGCCTTCATTGCATCAAACTATGGGATCACTATAGACCATGTTAGAGGTAATTTGGCTTTAGGAGTTCATTCACATCTAGGATTGCATAAATATCAACCTAGCACTAGCACACATCAGGATCCACCTACAAATCATTTGGTTATTGCATAGACTATGGGCTTTATGGATTTTTTGACCAATCCTGGTTCATCATCATTGATGCCATCTCAACTACATAGTACCCTTCACTCACCATTTTTGGAAAAATAGGAAATTACTTAGATGGATGTATATCTTGACGTGTCAACTAATCGTTTGGTTAATTTGGTGGAGATGACCATTGTAGAGGACTTAGATCATCCAATACCAAATGATGTGCATGTATGTGTGCATGTGCATGTTTCAATTCTTTTATTTTATTTTATTTTTAAATTTTATTTTTAAATAGATATTCATGTAATATATATGTATATATATTATAGATGGACATACCTCATGTTACTCCTAGCCTTGGTTCAGATCATGTACATTGATGTGACTTTGTGGATGATTCTGCTTCAAGTGGACATGTGAGTTTTAAATTTTTATATATACACATGTATATGTACATGAAAATTTATGCATAGATCTATATAGATATTTAAATTTATACATGTACATTCTTAAAAATATTTCATAAAATTTATAATATATTATATGTATTTAACACATTGTGTAAACAATTTTATCTCCAGGGCTCGACACATCTATTAGAGTCAGGTTCTCATTCAGATGATCGTTCGACTAGGAGTTGAAATTCATATTAGGATGCACTAGATTTATAAGTTGTTTAACATTATATATGACTTTGGATACATGTTTGATGATCTCTACTACATGTTCGTTAGGTTGTTGATACATTAGTACTTACATTTGATGATCTAGATAGTACATTTGTTAGATTATTGATACATTGTTATAGGTACATTTGATGATCTCTAGTACATTTGCTTATATGATATACATACACATTTTCTTATGTTTATATTTTTATTTTCATTCAATCTGTATATGCATGTACCTAGATTTTCTTATATTGTTTATGTTTATGTTCATCTCTAAATGTACATGTGTACATGTACACATTTAGTACACTTAAGAGTGTTTATACAATCTACATTTATATGTTTATTTTCATTCAATCTATGTGCATGTACCTCTTTGCTTATAACATGTTTATGTTTATACATTGAATCTATCTACATGTACATGTGTTTTCTTATGTTTAAATTTTTATACATTAATATATACATGTGTATAGGTACATGTTTACACTCATTAACATTTTTATACAAATTTTAAATCTATATTTAGAGAGCTCATGCCCATGTATTTATGATTTATATATGTTAAACACATGTTAAATGTGCATTAAATACATTAAATGTGTGTACACATATGTAGTTCTACACATGTACATGTACACATGTAATGTCATAAAATTTGAATATTATTGAAGGTGAATTTGAGCTTGAAACCTTGGCCAACACATAGATACATTAATAGATATGTGTACATATACACGTTTACACTCAATAACATATTTATACAAATTTTAAATCTATATTTAGAGAAATCATGAGCTCACATATTTATGATTTATATATGTTAAACACATGTTAAATGTGCATTAAATACATTAAATGTATGTACACATATGTAGTTCTAAACATGTAATGTTATAAAATATGAATATAATTGAAGGTGAATTTGAACTTGAACCTTTAGATGATGAATGCATTTTAATTTTAATTTTTTTCCCATATGCATATCAATACAAGCTTATTTTTCATTATTCCATATCAAATTGCAAGATTAATTCACATTTATACCACTTGGAGAGTGGATTTTGGAGAAGATATTTTTGCACATTTATCAAGTAGGTAGATTTTGGAGAAGAGAACTTTGTATTTTTATCAATCAAGGAAAATATTGGAGAAGACAAATTTGCATTTTTATTAATTAAGGGAAATTTTGGAGGAGAATTTACCTTTGGTAGAGGATTTGTTTTGATTCATCTTTAACTTAAAGAAGAAAATGCGACAAAAAAGAAAAAGAAAAAATAAGGCTCTACAAACATTTTCAAAAGAAAAAAAAAGAGGCATGAACAAAACTTGAAAAATTATCATAGAAAGAAACAAGGTACATGCTTATTTATTCCCTCTCTCTCTCTCTTGTGTGTTTAGGAGTTGTATTAACACCTCAATATTTTCCTTATAAATCTATTTCCAATTATGAAAACCATGTTAGATAACTTGGAAACTTTAATACTAAAAGATAGTCATCTTGCATATACATTACCATAACTTGGAACCTCATTTTGCCTAAATTCTTTATCATCTATTTCTCATTGCATTTTTTCCATGGAATTATTATTATTATTTTTTTATTTTTATTTTTTTTATTTATTTATTTTTATTTTTTAAAAGAAGAGGGGTAAAAATTTTATTGAAATTTAGAAACCAGCATTACATCCAAGCAAAGGGCACAAGCCCCAAAAGTACAACAAAAGCCAAGAGGCAAAGAAGCCAAATCAGTCAACACCCCCGCTATCCTCAGCAAGAACTCTTTCCAACTCCAGACTAAGCTCCTGAGGAATCTGCGCCCAATCGTCAATCCTCCAATCCTCCAAATGCTCAGAAGCCCACTTGGCCAAACAATCAGCAGTCTTATTCCATTCACGCGAAATATGGACAAAAGACACTCTTTCCATGAGATTACCGATCTGCAAAATCTGTTGTACCATCACAACCAGCTGCCAGTTCACACCCGATGTCCTCCCTTGATTAAGCAAATTAATCAAAACCTGAGAGTCAGATTCACAGATAACGCTACGCCACCCCCTCTCGTAGGCCCTCTCCAAGGCAAGGAGAATAGCCCATCCTTCCATAAGGTTGATAGTCTGAGTCCCCTTATGAATGGAAAAGAGGAAGACCACAGAACCAGAGGAATCCCTGCCCACCCCACCAACTCCAGCAGGACCTGGATTACCCCTGGAAGAGCTGTCAGTATTAACCTTCAAAGTACCTACCGGGGGAGGCTGCCAACTCCCTTGTCGCTGGACACGTTGCCCCACCCGCCTACCTTTTTGGCAACATAATGCAACAGGGGATAACCCCTGGATACCCAACCTAGCCACCAACTCTGCATCCTTCTTCTCAAGCGGCAACTCCACCACCCCTTTGGCCTGAATAGTCTCCTGAATCATCCCAAGAACTCTGGACCACACTTGTTGAACCTGCATAAGTTCCCCTCTAAAAATCCTCTTGTTCCTTTCCAGCCAAACCTGCCACAACAAGAATATAGGCCCAACGTACCAGGCATCCTGCAGGAAAGAGGCCATCGAGGGAGGTCTTCCCAAGCTATTCCAAAAATCCACAAGGGAGGAGGCATGGACACAAGGGCCCTGCCACACACTCCACCACGAGTGCCAGAGCTGTAAAGAGAACGGACACCGAAAGAAAAGATGAGAGGAGTCCTCAATACCATTCCCACATAGCACACACTTAGACGGACCCTGAAATCCACGCTTCTGGATATTATCCCAGGTTAAACACTTATTCCAGGCTAGGATCCAGGCAAAGCAATTACACTTCGGCCAAGAAAACTTACTCCAAACCCGCTTCCACCAAGGAACCTCCTCCCCCTCAATTCTTTGAGCAAGCAGCCTCTGATATCCCGAGGCAACCGTGTAATGCCCTTTCGGATTAGGAGACCATGCAAGAATATCCCTATCCCTAAGGGGATTGCACTGTCTGCTCGAAAGAATATTATGCAAAGTCCTACAATCTTCTTCCATACCAATTACTGGCCACTCCTCGGGAGTTTTCCACTGAGCCCTCACAAGCTGACCCTGAAAAGAAAACACTTTAAAATCACTAACCCTTGTCCAACCAGCTTCACCAAAACACCTACTCAGGGCCGCCAAATCAGGGAACTGAATGAGAATGGGAGGATGGCCATCCCAAGAATCATCCCAAAACTGAATCTCAGTCCCACTCCTACAGATCCAAAATAAACCATCCTTGATGAGAGCCGCTCCCTTCTTAAGGGTAGCCCAAATAGCCGATCCCTTACCAGCCAAGGCGTAACGGGGGATATCTTCCCCAGGAGCACCCTGCAAATACTTGTAGGCTAGGATCCTAGCCCAACTCCTGTCCTTCTCTGTGCACCATCTCCAATAAAGTTTTGCCGCCAAAGCCACCCCAGCCCAAGTGGCTTACCTCAACCCCAGTCCTCCATACTGCTTAGGGCAACAAACCATATCCCATCTGACCAGACTCCACTTGGAAGACGTCAGACTACCCGCCCATAAAAACTGTCTAGCCAAAGAGTCCAACTCAGAAACAAAACCCTTCGGGGCCACTTGGAGCATACCCCGATAAATGGGAAGGGCCTGGACCACAGACTTCAGCAACTGAACCCGCCCAGCAAAGGATAACCAACGGTTAGTCCAATGAGTAACACGCGGACGAAACTTATCCAATATAGGCTGCCACGAATCCCTTGCCAATCTCCCACCCGTGATAGGAAGCCCAAGGTAAGACAACGGAAGAGTCCCAATCTGAAAACGAAGAATCAGGGCAATTCTCCTCTGGATAACGGCAGGAGTATTAAAGAAGTATATGGAAGACTTTCCGTCATTAATTGATTGACCTGACGATTCAAGATACATATCCAGCACCCTCCGGATATTTGTTGCCTTCTGAATAGTGGCTGCCCCCATCAAGGCAGTATCATCAACAAACTGCAAATGGGATTGAGGGGGTAAATCTCCTCCCCATCTCCATCCCTGAATAAGGCCCAGCCCCACATGTCTTCTCAGCAGGCGCCCCAAGCCTTCCACAAGCAGAATAAACAAATAAGGGAGAGAGGATCACCTTGCCTAATTCCACGAGAAGCACCAAACAACTCAGAGTGCTCCCCATTAGTTAAGACAGAGAAAGAAACTGACGTGACACAACTCATGACCCATTGAATCCACTCCGCCCCAAATCCGAAGGTAGCCAGGACCTTCTGAAGAAAAGACCATCTAACTCTATCATATGCCTTTTCCATATCCAGTTTGATAAACATAGCCTTATCCTGAGAATTGGTCATAGAATGGATAGTCTCAGTAGCTATAACAATCCCGTCTAGAATTTGTCTGCCTTCCACGAAATCACTTTGCTCCTCCGAAATGAGCAGATGCAGCCACTTTTTCAACCTATTAGCAATAAGCTTTGAAATAATCTTGTACACTACATTGCAGAGGGCTATGGGCCGAAATTGGTTCAACCTATCCGCCCCTTCGCACTTGGGAATAAGGGCCAGAAAAGTAGAGTTCAGGGCCTTTAACATTTGCTTATTCCGCTGCGACTCCCTAACCACCTCAAGTAAATCCATTTTGATTATCTCCCAAAACTCTTGGAAGAATTCCGTTGGGAAGCCATCCGGGCCAGGGGCTTTTCCTTTCTTCATCTGAAAAACTGTCCTCTCCAACTCCTCAAGGGTGACCTCACCCATAAGATCCGCCATCATCTCCCTAGACACCAACTGGGGGATACAATTGAGAACCTGAACTTCCTCAACAGAACTCCCTTGCAGATCCTCTCTAAACAAGGAGGAAAAATAATGGGCAGCTTCATTTGAAATACTCTGATAAGAAGATAAAGTCACGCCCCTATCCGTAACCAGAATAGGAATAGAATTGCCATGCCTCCGCGCCTTAACAGAATTAAAGAAGAAAGCAAAATTTTTATCCCCCTCCTGCAGCCAATCAATCTGAGCTTTTTGTTTCCAAAAGATCTCCTCCCTTAATTCCCATTCTTCCAAAGCTTTCAAAGCCCTAGCTTCCTCCTGCAACAATCCTTCAGTCACCCCCTTCTCCCTAATCTCCCTCGTAACACCATCCAGCTTAGCTTGAGCATTAGACTTGGCCTTAAAAATATTTCCAAAACAATGCCTATTCCAACGCTTAAGCTTATATTTAACAAACTGAAGAAGCTTAGAAAAGACATACATTGTCGTGCCGAAAGCTGGTCTGCCCTCCTACCACCACCGAGCAACATGATCATGGAGATCAGGATCTCGCAACCACATAAGCTGGAACTTGAAGGAGGGCATGAGCGGACGCCCAGCCGAAAGGATCCTGAGTTTTATAGGCCAATGGTCTGAGCCTCTCCAGTCCAGAATCTCTGAGCTAGATGTCCACCTATCACCAACCCAAAAACAAGACACCAGAAATCTATCCAAACGCTCCGCAATGCAACTCTCCCCTGGCCTCCGATTGTTCCAGGTAAACTGACCATTGCCGGGTTTGACATCAACAAGATTCAAAGTTGAAATATTATCCTGGAATAAAAGAGCTGAAGCCTCTAATTTCCTGGTACCCCCACGTTTCTCAGCAATCTCAGTGATAGCATTGAAATCACCCCCAATAACCCACGGGAGGTAAGGATCCATACTTCGAATATAACGAATATTCGACCAACAAAGTTGCTTGGCCTGCATATCCATAGGTGCATAAATATTGGAAAAAAGAACCAATTCCCCAGATTCATAGCAAGAGGCCACCATAGAAATAGAGGATTTGAAGGACATCCACCACTGGGGGCAGATCTTCTGAGGGTTCCATAAGCAGGCCAACCCTCCAGACGAACCCTGTGCACCAATACATTGGCAATCTCCGCTCATCCAAAGTTTGGGTAGAAGACCCATCATGCATTCCACAGAAAGCTTAGTCTCCTGCAAAAAGAGAATATCAGGAGACTGACATCTAATTAAATTCCGAACAGCTTTTTGTCTAGGGCCACTGTTCAAGCCCCTAACATTCCATGATAAAACAATCATTTCAAAGGGTTTGCAAAATGAGAATCTAGAGTCTTGACTGACCCTGAGTCCACCAGATTCTCCCCTATCAATTTAATCTTCTCCAAGTCCTTTTTCCTACCCAATTTCGCAACTTTCTCTGCCCCTCCTTTCTTAAGATCCTTTTGCAGTATACCCAAATGAGAAGAGGGCTTACTATTTTTTCCTCCCTCTGAGCCAGACCGTCGAGCGGAGTAAGACAGAACCTCACTATCCTTCACCACAATACTAC
>VDFB02379711.1:49100290-49139279 GCA_007258455.2 Sequoia sempervirens
AAATTTTCCATTCATCTCCTTCTCGAATTTGGATCTGGTGATATCCACTCTTTAGATCAATCTTTGTGAAGTACTGAGCTCCACTCAAACAGTCCATCAGGTCATCCATCCTTGGTAGGGGAAATCTGCACTTGATTGTTATCTTGTTTATGGCTTGAGAATCTGTACAGATCCTCCACTCTCCATCCTTCTTTGGTGCTAGTACTGTAGGTACTACACATGGACTCAAACTCTCCCATATTAAACTCTTTCTCAACAACTCTTGAACTTGTTTGTTCAACTCCTCATTTTCTGCTGGAGTCATTCTATGAGCTGCCTTATTTGGAAAACTAGCTCCAGGAATCAAGTCAATTTGATGACTAATCTTCCTTATGGGTGGTAAACCCTCAGGTACATTTTTAGAAACAATATCCTGAAACTCATCCAACATCCTAGAAACTTCTTCTAGAACCTTCTCACTATCCTCCTTACTCACTCTAGGAATCAATGCATAACACACATTCTCATGCTTCATACTTTCTAAAAATTTTCTTCCATCTACATAACAAATTCTAACACTATTTCATACCTTTTCTTCAGTCTCCTTCAGGGGTTTCAACTTGTGATGAACCCCATCCTTTGTCAAGGAATAAGTGTTTGCATGGCCATCATGTATAGCTTCCTATCGAACTGCCATGGCCTCCCAAACAACATGTGACATGCATCCATGGGGATGATATCAAAGAGTATCTCATCATGGTATCTCCGATCTTGAACTTTACTAGGCACTGCTCATTGACCAAAACTTTGTGGTCTTTCTGCAACCAGGCAATCGATACGGATGCGGGTGCCTTTTCCCTCTTTAGCTTCAACTTTGTGACCATCTCTTCTAACACCAAGATTATCATTATCCCACCGATCAATAATGACATCACAACATTTTCCTTCACACTTGCACCTTGTATGAAACAAGATTCTTCCTTTGTTCTGGTTCCTTTTCCAGTCACAGGGCTCTCCTAATCACTAGGGCTTCTCCCCTTTCAACATCATCTGAATGTTCAGATTGGGACTCCTCATCCTGCATGTGCAACCCTTCCATGACCTTCTGGCCTTTTGTCCGCCCTTCCTTGGTGTCGTGGAAATTCATAGGCTTGATGCCCTTCTTCACCACACTGGAAACACGTTCCTTTGAAACCACCTCTTCCAGATCCTTGTCCATATCTCCCTCATCCTCTACCTCTTTGATCACCACTGTTTTGATCACGAGGGTTGTAGAAGTTGTCATTCCTTTGGCTTCGGCTGGTACCCACATCTTCACTTTTCTTTTCATCATCATTTCGGCTTCCTGAAGGTCTTCCATTTCCCCTTCCACTTTGACCCCCTCGTCCTTTTTTCTTGCCATCAAATCTTTTGTTCAGCTTCTCTTCCACCTTCAGAGAAAACTAATACACATCCTCAATGGTGGTCATTCTGACTAGGCTTAACTCATCCTGAATGCTCGGTCGTAACCCATTAAGATATCGGGCTACCTTCTCCTTATTGGCCTCTATGTGGCATGTTCTGATGATTATCTTGTGAAAATTTTCAATATATTCTTTCACAGATCTACTTCCTTGCTTCAACCCTTGCAATTTCTTCAACAGATTTAACTCACAGTCCACTGGTATGAACTGCTTCTTCAGTTTCTCTACCATGCGATCCCATCTGGTGATATTTCCTTTTCCTCTTCGATTTCTTTCCAATTGGACCTCTTTCCACCAAATATCGACATGGACCTTCAGCTTCATTTTCGCAAACTTAACCCTGATCTGGGTCCTCTATTTCCTCATACTCAAAATATTCTTCTAGCTCGTTAATCCAATTGATCAACTCTTCCAGGTTCAGACTTTTAGAATAACTAGGGACTTCTGCTCTAGGTCTTTTCTTGATCTTCAAAATGGCCCTTATTAGCCGCATTTGGTCTTGATCAATTGCTTCTTCTTCCTCTTCTACATCTGAACCTTTTTCCTCTCCTTCATCCTCACTTTCCTCCCTCCAGTTTAACCCTCTTCTCAACTGCTCTTGTAACGCATCAATCTGTCTTTGGAGGGCTGCCAATGCATCTCTTCCATGAGAATTTCTACCACCTCGACCACCTCTGACCACCATGACTACCAAGCATCACTCTTGGAGGCATCTTTCTTGACCTTGACCCACAACCACATTCCTAGTGCGAACTGCCTCATGATCGATGATTTGTCCACACGCTTTAAGAAAACCCGCTCGATAATTAATTGATGAGGGCGAGCCCGAGACTTAGAAAATAACCCAAAAATAAGAGAATAATTTTATTATTCAGAAAATGGAACTTCTTACATGCAGAGGATCTCAAATCCCCAAGTTCTACAACACATGCAAGTTACAGAAAGCTACAGAATCACCCTTTTCGCAATATGCGAGCTTGTCCCCAAAAAGTTACCCAAAAATTAGAAACCCACCCATAAATAGAGCTCCTCTTTAGTTTGGAGCCAAAACAACATTCAAATTTGAGTTTAGGCAGTTTGGCACCGAAAAATTACAACTTGAAGTTCAAATTTCAAAAGAACATTTGCAATTGTATCTTCTAGAAAGTGAGCCAACTTTCTGTGGCCATAACTTTTGATCTGGGACTCTGATTCGCAAACCGTTTGAACCGTTGGAAAGGTCTCGAAGTCAATAACGCGCTAAAAATGTACTACACCAATTTTGGCAAGTTTCTGGGCCATTTCGGGAACTCTAAGTTCCTCAAATCTAACTCTGGAGATTTTCAGGTGCAAATCTAGGAAACTAAAACTGCAATATCTTTCAACCCATGAATAGAAAATAAAAACCGTAAATAGGAAATTTCATTATGAAAAAAAGGGTATCCAAAAATGTAAAAACATCTAAGAACTAAGAAACTTGAAATTTAACTATTTTTGGCTGATGCAAGATTGCCCTTACACCATTGGATGCTCCTGCATCAAAAAGATTAAACACTAATGCTTCAATAAAACTATATTGTCCAAGTATCATCCATTCTAAAAACCCTAGGGTTAAAGCTTCACTATACAATATTACTACAAAGGCTATACATTAGTAAAGTTTACAAGGATTATATGTATGGTGTACCCTAATGCTACAAATGGCAACACTTTAATTACTTTGCAATGATAATTCAACTAACTAATAAAAGTTGCACGAACCCAAAGATAGATATTCAGTTAAAAGGAAATGATAATAATATCTCAACTCTATCTTAGACACTAATCTCTTTATGAATTAGAAGACAATTAAAGAAATAAAATATCCAATTAGTACAATTTCAATTTCAACTATCCCCTTAAAATCTCGTTTACATTAAGCTACCCATTAGGTCCATTTAGTTAAAGGATACTTAAATCTTTTCAAACACCTACATGAGACTATCATGACCACTAATATTTTCCAACATACCTATTTACATCCTTAACTTGAAAATATTGAACAATCACATGATGATCAATAATACTCAATGCTTGCATACAAATATTTTATATGAATTTATTTTACTTATTCTTTCCCTATTACCCACTTTAATAAAAGAGTTATTTTTATTAAGTAACCTCCTAGTCCTTTTCTAAAATAATTATCTCTTAATTCTCTAACACATTCAAGTAACATATTTAAACATAAAGAAGTGACAACTATTTCTTAAGATGGATTAAGCATGGATTATAGTATTTCAAGATATACTCAAAAATATTAAGATTCAATTATAAAGCATACACTTTTACATGCTTCTAACATTTCTATAAATAACAAAACCATAAATAATGATTAATTTATTAAACCCAAGAGTAACCTCCAAGGACCACTAACTAATTGAAATGCTAGAGAGTAAAGGTATTGCACTATAATTCAATTTCAATGATGAATACAAATAAATTCAAGTCGTATCTAAGGATATTTACAAAATAGTAAGATGACTTCTAATCTTAATTTAATCTGTCCTTAACTAAAGTGATAATTTTACTCAAGTAAAACTTAATGTAACACTATATTAACTTTAATCATTATTTAGTGTCAATAATTAACAAAAAAAGGTTGCTTTAAATAAACTAAACCAAAAAAAAGTATTACAACAAAATAGAAATTGAATGTTTCCCTAAAACAAGGTAAACTGACCTAAATCCTATGATACTTACATTTCCATTAAGTATAATTGTATTGAATACTAAACTATTCTCAAGCTACGCCATAGTATAACATTTTCTAACATATGAGTATTTCAAACCTTACGACTACATTTTGTCAACCTACTCAATTTATATCTATAACTAAATGCTAATTAGAGCACTAATGCATTGGTAGAAAAAAAAACATATTTATATGATGATGATGCTAGATAAGAGGCTAAGGAAATGAGCGAAAATAATAATGATGATCCATATCCACTCTGTAATAGATTGAGTCGTGTGTTAGATTATGATCCACCCCAGTTGATAGATTTCAAAATATGCCTCGGGTGACCAAAGTTAACCCCTTCATCATAAGAAGAGAGTATGATGGACAATCCCTACATTGGTTGGTGAGATGGGATTTGGGGAGAAACAGCAGTGATAGACATCATCCATTAAGCATCGAAACTTAGTTTACTACACATACAAAATGTGGGCGCATAGACAAGGCATGTAAACTGCTTGACAGAATGTCTCAAGAAATATAAAAAGGCACGTGAACTATTTGACATTATGCCTCAAATAGATATCATCTCATGGAAGGAAATGATTGCAGGATATGTACAAGATGGATTTATTAAAAATGCTTTAGGCATATTCAAGCAAAAGAGATTGGTTGGTGTATAGCCACTGTATATGTCTGTATGTGCGTGTAAAATAAAAATAGATTTTGTTGTTGTAATTACCCTGGTAGACGTGTATGCAGGAATTGGAAACATAGAGAATGCACCCAACTTCTTTGACAGAATGTCTCAAGATATGACAACTCATGCAATGCACTGGTTGCAAGATACCAAGAGAATCAGGGATGTTATTTAAACTTTTACACCCTTCTATGTTCGAGTGTTGCAAATGCGATAGATTGGCAGTAAAATCAAACAAGTTATTTAAACCTTTAAACTTCCTATCATGTTCAAGTGTTGCGGTTGAGACAGGTTGACAATGGCGTCAGAGAGATTATTTAAATCTCTACTCCATTCTATTTTCAAGTACTGTAGACATGACAGGTTGCCAACAGTAATAGGAAGGCTATTTGCCCCTCTACAGTCTTCTATGCTCAAGTGTTGCTGCTATGATAGGTTAAATACCAGATTCAAGACTTTTACTTGAAGCTAAGTAAGGGAAGGAAAAAGAATCATTTATCTGTCTCTGTGGTGAAGGTTAGCGGTTGCATTTGGTTTGATAAACATGGCCTCTGGTACAACTATTAGAGTTGCTAAGAACTTCCAAGTAAGTTATGATTGCCATCTGCATCTAAATTCATCTCCAAGATTATTGTAAGAGAAATTGTTCTAAGAGATGTGAACCATCTCCATCGTTTAAAACAGGGACAATGTTCTTGTGCTGCAGCTGAGACAGGCTGACAATGGAAACAACGATTATTTAAACCTCTGTACAACATTCTATTTTCAAGCACTACAGGTGTGACGAGTTGCAGAATGTGCACAAAATGGATTTTGCAAGGAAGATCTCAAAATATTTGAATTAATGAAGCACTCTAAAACCCATCCTAACATTGGAAGCTTTGCGTGGGTTCTGGGTGTACACAGTCATGCAAGTTTAGCGGATGAGGGGTGCACATACTTCACACATCCACACCCTTATTTCATTACATATATAGTTGATCACTAGAAATGCATGGTTGACCTTCACGTCCGCAACATGGACAAGGAAAGCAACTGTTTGACAGAATACCTCAAAGAAATGTGAGTCTCATGGAATGCAATGATTGAAGAATATGCACAAAACGTATTAGTTAAAAAGGCTTTAGAAACTTTCAAGCAAATGCTATCGGTAGGTGCAAAAAAGTCGAACTCCACAGCCTTTTGCAGCATCCAGCTTGTCTATGCAGAGATGGTAGCTTGGAATATGGTAAGGAAATCCACTAGAACATAACGAAAGTGGGGGTGGATTCTTGCCTGACATTGCAGTGGCAAGTGCCTTGGTAGACAGGTATGAATAGGCCAGGCTTAACTGGCACACTCTAAGGGTACACTCCTTAGGTGGCTGGGCCCACAGCCTCTTTAAACCTATGACTTTGTCGTTTCTTTAAATAATTAATCTTTCGTTATATTTGAAATAGACTCCATGGTTTTTTATCCCTATGACCATATCCTATAAGAGTATTATTTTTAGTTTTTGATATTTTAGATTTTTAATAAGTATTAATAATAAATTATTAATAATTAATATTATTTAAAATAATTATATGTTTTTAATTTTAATTTTTAAAATAAATTTATTAATAATTAATATTGTTAAAAATAATTATATATTTTTTAATTTTAATTTTTTAAATAAATTTATTACTTATAAATTATTTATAATTGATATTCAATAAGATTTTAATATTAAGCTATTTTTTTATTTTTATTTTTAAATAAATCTATTAATAATAAATTATTAATTAAAAATCAATTATAAATAACAATTCTAATTAAAATTATTAAAATAATCAATAGTAAATTATTGATTATTAATGATTTAAATTAAAAAAATTAATTACACATAATAATAATAACATTAATAATAAATTAAAGTTAAAATTCAATTTTAAATAACAATTTTAATTAAAATTATTAAAAATAATCAATAATAAATTTTTGGTTATTAATTATCTAAAATTAAAATTCATTAAAATAATTTATAATTCGACATTCTAGATTTTGACCACATGATCTATGATTTTATTAAAAATTGATCATTATGAATTTTGATAAACTTGACACACAAATGACAATTTGACAATAAAATCAATGTACCACAATTGAGTTTCAAATTGAGTAACACAATAGACAAAAAAATTGAGAGATTGTTATGAGGATAGTGATGCAACTTTTCTAATTAGAGTGTACTCCATGAGATTACAATTCTTTGAGAGATTTTGTCCCAATAGTTCACAAGCATTGTTTATCCTCCCATATTTTGCATAGATTTCAAAAGAGCTTCTACAACCACAACATTTGAGAAAATTCATCTTTATATTATGTTTTCATTATGATTGGTTAAATCTTATACTAAATCTAAGTGTTGTTTGTGTTTTGACTAGAGTAGAATAATCTTCTTTTACTTTGCTATATCAAGAGCTCAATATTATATGCACATGTAGAATGAACTATAGTTTAGTTATGAACCTTGGTCACCTCAAAATAATCAGACAAGATTAGGAGAGGAACACACATGAAACTACAAAAATTTAAAAAATGAGATTTTGAATATTAAAAATTCAACAAGTTTTCATTTATTATTGAAATTTTCAAGAAATGTCAATATACTTTTTCAAATTTCAATAAATAAGATTTTGAATATCAAAAATTTGATACACCTTTAAAATCCATTGACAAACAATACAACTTTTAAAATTTTGATGAATTATTGGACTTGTGAACTTGTTAATTTGGATTTAGAAAGTGCTCAAATTCACTTTAGCAAAACATTATAAATTTTTGTTCGAGAAATCTACCAACCTGACAAATGAAGTTTAATGCATAATTTTCACCGAGATCAGTATTTTCTTGTGAAATATTGCCACATTAGGTATAATAATATCACAAATCTTCTTACCAAACCATTTAGATTTAGATTTTATAAAACTCATGATTTGATTGTTTTCACAAACTACTTAGTGAAAATTTTAACTCTTAATATCTCACCAACTGGAGGAATTTTGATCCAAAATCTTGCCACATTAGGAGAAATACTATCAAGAACATCCTTGTAAAGATATTTTGCACCATCTCTCATAGATTTTGAGATTTAATTATTTCCATAAAATTGTTTGAGTTACATTATTGCTTCTAAGGGTTCTAGTTAAAATAATGGAGGTTTTTCTTTAAAATGATGAGAGACTTGACATTTGAGAATAATTGGGGTATATTTTATTAGGAACTACTTGACAAAAGAATTCAAACGCAAAAAGTTCAAATTTGGCAAGTTTAAAAACAAGACCAACAAGAAGATGGAGAAAGGATAATGTTAAAGATTTTGATGAAATGATATGAGAAGGAGAGAGATTGAAAGATCTAGATAACTATAATGAGAAAATTCCCTAAGATGCATAAATTAGAGAGAGGGTCACTAGGGGGTTCAAGTGAGATAAGATATGCCCTAATAGAGAGTGGTAAAATGATGACCTGAGAAGTGAAGAAGATAGTTATTAAGAAGAAAATGAGACTATGAGTGGTTAGAGGCAAGGGGAACACTAGGGTCATGCCCCCATAAGGGGAGAGGATGATCAAGAAGATACAAAAGAATGAGGAATATCTAGCTCATACCTCCAAGGTGAGAAAATAAGGAGATGCACTCAATGTGAACGCTTGATAGGTAATGATAGGAGTGAAGAGGGACACTAAGGGAGAAAGAGAAGTGGGACATGCCATTAATATCAAGGAAGGGACTAATACTAAAGAAAGAACATGATAGATTAAGAAGTATGTGAGAGGATGAGGTAATGAATGATACAAGTGAAGGAGAAATATATAATATAGTGAATAAATACCTTCAATAAAAGAAAGAAAGAGAGAGTAGAATGAAAATGACATAAAAAATCATAAAGAAAGGTAATAGAAGAAAAGAGATGAGAAACTCAATCAACACCTTTATTTTGAGTTGCTAGGGTTAGTCCTAATAGTTATAATAGTGAATAAAGTATGGATCATCATTATCCACTTTTCATAGACCAAATAGTATCATTAAGAGCAAAACTAAGATCCAAAACAAAGTGGAAAGGTAAGGAGAAGAAAAAAAGAGAAAAAAATAATAGTGAAGGGAAAGCTAAGGAAAAGTGGAATCAAAGCAAAGGGAAAATAGGATCAAGAAAAGGAGAAAGATGAAGAGGAAATAGAGGCCAGTAATGGAGAGGAAAGATAAAAATAAAGATAAGATTAAAACATCAGCGTAATCAAAGATCAAGAAAAAGATGAAGAAAAGAAGATCTAAGGATAATTAATGATCACTATAGTAGACTATTCGGTTTATAACATGATCCTAATTTTATGCAATGGTAAAACCAAGTAGTTTTTTATGATCCAAATTTTTTGTGTATACTATAGTATCTCATGGAGATATTAAGAAAGTTTAGCAATAGTAATGAGACAAAAGTAGTGTAGATGTTAGGCTTGGGATGTTGTAGAAGTGATACAAAAGTAATAAAATTCTTTCCTTCTCATCTTCCAAGATTGAGGCATTAAGACCAAAGACTTTGAGAGAAAAAGGATGGAATAAAGTGTATAAAAGGGATCAAGAGATGGAGGAATCAAGTGATATGGTAACTTGGACTGGTTTAATATTAGGTTATGCTCATTCCAAAAGAAGGGGAAGAAAGGAACCATAGCTTAGCAACTCATCCTAGAATGACTCATAGATGGATCATTGATAGAAACAAAGAAAAATAAGCTATAACATCTTGATCTAGATGAATATTTTTTTATAGATAAGTACCTTTGAGGTGCTTTGAAATTTCTCTTAGGCTTTACATTTTTTTATTTTTTATTTTACCTATTTTTTATGTATTTTTAATTATTGTGGACATAAACGTTCTTTTTTTACACTTAATACTAGATGAGGAAAGAGAGGAAGAAGTTGATTTTCTATAAGGTTTTAAGGGCCATTGATTAGTTCTAGGTATTGGGAAAACAAAAGGGAAGAGTACTCATGGACATGATAATGGATTTCATTCTTATCATAGGGTCATATGAGAGTATAATGACTATAGTTAGAAGTGAAAAGGGCTCAAGAATTTAAGGCCAAAGTGACTAATTCATTGAACTCATCATACCAAGTTACATTTAATGGATGAAATAAATTATTGTAATCTCTGCAACATGATAGCTATTAGGAATAGTGAAGATGACAGATGAATGTGTGACTAGATAGGTGCATGTGGGAATAAGAGTGTAGGTAAAATCTTGGTCATCTTGGTGCATAAACTAGTAACACCATTGATGAGATCTATTTCTCTATATCATGGCCCAAGTTGTGCTAGAGAGAAGAAGAGTGAAAAGGAAACACAAAGTGAGTAAAAAAAAGATCAATTGGGTAGAGGATCAACAACCATCAAATCATCATAAAAAATGAGGCATCCATGAAGTCATTCAATTGAATAATAGGGGTACATAAAAATAGAAAGGAGAAAATATGATGAAATAGTTGCAAAATAAATTGATTATAAAAGCATAGTGGATAATAGGAGTTGGAACACATATATCATAATTTTCCATATAATTGTTATTAGTCCAGTTAAAGGGTAGGCATCTCATTGAGAGAAATGAAGATCAAATCATTATGTAATGTATGATGTATTTATATTGGTTTATCAATTAGGATAAAGGAAGAAACATACAAATAATAATCATGGATGTTATCAATAAGATGAGGAGAAGAGAAGGTTCCCCCAAGTCATATGAGTTTTTGATCAACTTCAATTGCTCCCTAATTAGGTTCAAAAGAAAAGTGTAACAATTAAAAAATAGTTTCTCTTGGATATGGGGTAATAGATATTTTAAAAAGATAAGTTGGAGTATATAATTTAGATGATGAAATTCCATGGGCACAATTAAGGATAAGAATTAAGAAGTGTAGTCTTGAATAGTTTTAATACAATCTTGTTTGCAATGTATGAGTTGTAGAATCTAGACACTTTGTGTTCTATGTTGAATTATAAATTCCAATTAAAGGCATGTAAAAGATTAAAAAAATAGTTTATCAATCTAGGTTGTAACATGTAGAACTAGCCAAATGATTTATTATTGATTAGTTTTAATAATTTTAATTAAAATTGTTATTTAAAATTGATTTTTAACAATAATTTATTATTAATGTTATTATTATTATATGTAAATTTTTTTAAAATTTTGAATAATTAATAATCAATAATTTACTATTGATTATTTTAATAATTTTAATTAGAATTGTTATTTATAATTGATTTTAATTAATAATTTATTAATAATTTAATTATTATTAGTAATTATTTTTTTAATTTTTAATTATTATTGATTGTTGATTATCTATTACTATTATCATCTATTTTTTTTTTAAATAAATCTTATTAAACATCAATTATGAATACTTTATTATTAATATATTTATTTCAAAAATTAACATCTAAAAAATACTTAATATTAAAATCTTATTAAATATCAATTATGAATAATTTGTAATTAGTTAATTTATTTAAAAATAAAATTAAAAAATATTTAATTATTTTTAACAATATTAATTATTAATAAATTTATTTAAAAATTAAAATTAAAATTAAAAATATATAATTATTTTTAATAATATTAATTATTAATAATTTATTGTTAATAATTATTAAAAATCTAAAATGTCAAAAACTAAAAATAATACTCTTATAGCGAAGGATAAAAACGTGGAGTCTATTTTAAATATAACGAAAGAGTAATACTCTTATCGTTGTTTTATAAGTGAAAGGGGTAATACTTTTTATAATATCCCGAAGGGAAACGGCTTCGTTCATTCTGACCGGAAAAGTCACGGATTTAAAGAAACAGGAAAGTCACGGGTGTTAAGAAGTTGTGGACCCGGCCACCTAATGAGTGTACCCTTAGAGTGTGCCGGTTAAGCCCGACCATATGGGCCAAATAATGCGGAAGCAAAGAAGAGGCACATGAATTGTTTTATGATGAAATAAAACACAACCATTAAAGTGATCTATCAATGATCAAATTCCCAAAATAGAAAGTCTATGAAGCAAAAGCAGGTGACTTACCTCAAGATTTTGCACGAATTGAAACATTGCTACACACATGCCGATAGGACTAAATGGCAGAATTCTACACCATATAAAGGACATTCCTTAGGAAATGACCAACAACTGATTTCGTGTCATGGTCTCTCTTAGGAAACTCCGCCTCTAGATCCCCCAAAAATGCAAGATATTGCATACAGGAAGGAATAGTTGAAAATCTCACACTCTGCCCACCATTTCACAAAGGAAAATCACCCAGGAAAATGGTCGGCTAGGAAAAAATCCTCAAGAAATACAGTCGCTGGAAAGCAAAGATTGATAGATATGTGCAAGTCCATTTTGTTGAAAAGACCTTCATGCTTCTAATCTCCCTGCCTCTGCTTCCCTTTGTAAATAATGTATATCCCTAAACAAAGCCCATCCCCTCCAAAAGGAAAAGTTTTGTGGGAATGAATACCACGTTCAGGGCATGCAAGAAGAGGAAGTCAAAACCAAGCACATGGAAAGCAAGGAGCCAGGTGAAAAAGGGGCAAGGAAAGGTGGAGCCTTTAGCCTTTAGCAAAGTTTATTACTAGCTAATGCACCTTGGTGTGCAATTGGTACGCCGAAGAGTTGTGGAGGCAGATTTATTATTGTAGTAATAAAATAAAGCAGTTTTTTTTATTTTGTTGAATTGTTTTACATGCAGAAAATCTATTTTAATATTATGAATATTGTATTAGATAAATAAAAAGGCAACATAAATCTGGATAGAAGCTTATTCATTCCCATTGTCATTTTGATATTTATTTTATTGATAATGACAATTGTGTACAGCATGATGACTTCCAACAATAAACATCAATAAACATAGGAAACTTCATGGGAAAATAACAGCTTACAGATAAATAACAGGTGAGAGCATTGCTTTCCCCACAAAACAAGTGATAGTACCAAACAAATGTCTGATTAAAAACATGAAATTTACATAGTCAAAGGGAATGAGTTGGAATGTTTATGGTAAAAACTTCTATAGAGTTATTGTATCATGCTACAGTGAATCGTGCTTCTATCCAAACTACAACGAATCTACCTAAGAAATCATGCTTGTATCCAAAATAATCGTCCACAAACTGATTTAGTGGTTTGGAACCTTCACCAGTCACTTGTAATTGGTCTGTGAGGCAATTAGACCATACACGGTTCAAGAAACACGGCATATTCAGTAGTAGCAGAATCACCATTTTGGAATTTTTTGCATCAAATATAAAAATGAAAAAAACACAGTTGAATTCTTCATACTGTGAGGCAATTAGACCATACATAGTCCAAGAAACATGGCATATTCAGTAGTAGGAGAACCACCATTTTGGAATTTTTTGCATCAAATATAAAAGTGAATTAGGATAAAAAAAAATTCATCTTTCTCCTCCAATGGTAGGCAATGAATGGCAGACAAAGGGGATAACGGTTTGATTTTGTCAGCATACATTTCTGAGGTTTCCATCTCTGTTAATAGCTATGACATGAACTAACTTGATATTTATTGTTTGCACAGAAAGAGTCAGAGGTTGAGTCCAAGTATAACCGTTAAGCAGAGCCATCAAGGAATTGTTAACAACTTAAGAGCATAGTTCGCAGGCTTGGAGTCAGAGAGTACTTGGCAAAAATTTGATAGATTTGAAAATCTTAAATATTTGAAAAAAATAGCTACAAAATATACAAAATAGCAACAATTCAGGGACTCCAGCTGCAGTGCACCCCATGTATTTTGAAAATGTTTACTTGTTTTACCTTTTGAAGTCAATAATAATAAATTCCATTGTAGTAAGCATAATACATCATGAATACACATTGTGAACTAATATATCAAGTATAGGAATCGGCACTAATTGTTGGGTCCTGTCTCATCTATGTAAATTCATTAGAGTAGGGAAAGTGGATAAAGAGATGAGGTAGTTGCAAAATTGAGTGTAGAAGAGAGGTTCGAGTGCAAGAAGGTGCCTTCATGGCTAGGCTATTGGCATTTGTTGTCATGAGGGCATTGACTAAAATAATGGAAAACTCCTTTACAAGACAGGAAAACACTGTCATCCAGACTTGCATTCTTGCTTGTTATAGCACTGCATATGGTGGTATGCATATGGCGGTATGCCAGTTAAACAAATAAAAATGCTTTGATTGAAAGATAAATATGCTAAACAAATAAAAATGCACAGATTGAAAGATAACAAGGCTGCCATAGTTAGCCATAAATATGCTGAACAAATTGCATGTTTTAGAAGCTATTTTAAATATGCTAACTCTATTTTCATTTCGATATTTATTTTACTCATAATGACAACTGTGTACAACATTATGACTTCCAACAAAACAAATAATATAAATTTGAGTGTGGGAGTATAATATTTTTAATCATCTTAAGTGTCTTAAACTGATTTTGTGTGGCTTGTTGCTAAGAGTTTTGAATTTGCCCTATATTTCGTATACACTTTTCCATAATAAACCTAGGAAACTTCATGGGAAAATAACACCTTACAGTTAATTTGTCAAATTGTTCTCAAGCAAACTGTAAGAAATGTATTAAATATACATAGATTAGATATCATTTAGTCAACAAATTACAATGCTCTGTTTCAGTCAGCTAAGAAATTGAATGGACAATTTGTAGAATAAATTGTCAAAACAAATACATGTTAATATTAGAACCTGATAAGAAGATTGAGCTGAAAGGAAAAGCTACACATGATCTCATCCCTGTATATGACCCTTCAATTAAATTATATTCCATCAAGTGTTCCATGGCAATCTATTCTTTGTGAGAGCTTAATTGAAATGAATAGATATTTCAAAGTTCAAAAACAGGGGTAACAGGTATGACTCCACAATCTATATCCAAAACTTTCATGGTTCACATGCTGATCACTGTTAACACTGACAACTTTTGTGAAAAAATGATTTCATTAAACAAACTACTGCTTTCTATGTTATTCGAGACCAACATCCCAGCTACACTATAATTGCATGCAAATACATTAAAGAGAATATAAATGAATAAACCTGGAATATGCAAGATACCACATTAATGACATTATATCCAATTTACCACCCATAAGAGCAGAAAGGAGTCAACAATTTCTATTGCTAAATCAAGCTTGAAGTTAAGTCATATATTCATTTGAACATTTCTAGATACGACTGTTGTATTCCCTAGTAGTTCAAATATGTTATTAGAGCTGAAATATAGAGTTGATCATTGTACTTTCATTGGTCCTTTGATATAATTAAGCTCTCCTAAAACATTAACTTGCAGTTCAATATAATAAACAAACTTTCATAATTCAATGCAGTTCATAACAATTACTAAATAATGCAACTAAATACCTGTCATGTTCCCTAGAACAGCTGCTATTTGAATGTAACTATTGGATTGTAATTGACCTTTCATATATTACTGTTGTGCATTATACAATATAATGTTTTATGGGTGGTAAATTGGATATAATGTCATTAATGTGGTATCATATTGATTAATGCACAACAGTAATATATGAAAGGTCAATTACAATCGAATAGTTACATTCAAATAGCAAGCAAAGTTTTTATTTATGATCATCATGGTTTAAAAAGTGAAAGCCCAATTGTGGCCAAATCTAAGGATTTAACATATGTTGAGTAGCATATTAGAGGAAAAGTAGAATTAACCAAGCATCATCTCAAGTACAATATATAATAGTAAATAATACTCAGAAGCAGCTGTTCCAGGGAACATGATAGGTATTTAGTTGCATTATTTAGTAATTGTTATGAACTGCATTGAATTAGGAAAGTTTTTTTATTGTATTGAACGGCAAGTTAATGTTTATTTGGAAGTAAAAATTGGGTAGCGGAGTCCATGAATGCGGCATATAATTTAACAAATTAACTTTTAAAAATGTCTGATAATTTGAGTTATTATGAGTACATGAGAAAAACCGTCAGTCTTAAAAGCACGGGTGGAAATAACTATGCAAATTTAATTAACAGGCAAGCAGCAGCATTAAAAAAAATAGAAGAAAACGATATCCTCTTCATGTAACTGTATATTAGAAAAGATCCATTTATTGAATATTTTGTAAATTAACAATAACCATATATTTGCCTTGTTTTAATATTATGGTGTATGCAGAATATTCACATCATGGTGAGGTTGGGCACCCACACACATTTCAACATGAGTAAACTAACCATATAGTTAAAGTGGTCTAGTTGACATGAAGAAACAGGAGAATTGGAAGAAAATTGCAAATAAAAAATTTGAAAGAATTAAAACATGAATGTGCAATGGCATTGTGTGTTCAAGGGTTTTCGGTGGATAGCAAGAGTAAGCGATCCTCCTCTTGTTTACAGCGAGCAACACAAGAGCTTTGATTCATGCGTGCATATCTTTGAAAGGAGAAAGCTGGATTGATTCGCAGCCCTGCTAGTGAACGAACTCTAGAAATAGCTATGAATGTAAGCCCTTGCCGGTCGATGTTACCAATGTCAACAGTTGCCTTTTCAAGTGTAAGCCCTTGTGATTTGTGTATTGTCAAGGCCCAAGCCATTTTCAGGGGAATTTGATGATGGAGACCACGACTCACAGGGGCAATAGGGACATTTTTTGGGTTATTGAGATCCCAAGTAGGGCCTATGTATTTTTCAAATTGGACAACAACAAACAAGGGAAGTGAAGGTGGATGTTCACTATCCTTGTAGAAGATAGCTTGGACTTGTCCAAATGCACCATTTGACGAGGCATGTTTCCACCCATAAATTTGAACAAAGCATGACCTTTTGATGAACACATAAAAGGACCTTAGATTGTAGTTGTTCTTCATCTGGGCTGGAGCTTGGTTAACCTTGTAGTTGCTCTGCAGTTGACAAGGCAATTGGTGTTGCCAAAGATAATAACATTCAAAAGTTATGTTGTGAGACCATTTCATTGGTTGCAAAAAGAAATATTGAGGGCAAGAACTCAACTTGAGTTGAACAAGGTAGAGCTGCGGTGGAGCGTGACATAAGAACCTGCCAATCTTCGACTGTAGGAACTGCATTTCGTAAATTTGAGAGGACGGTACGGAAGGTAACTTGCACTGGGTCCTCTCCGCTTTGCCAAAATATTTTGCTTAGTGTTACTACTGTTGTGAAGCTCCACCATAGAGAACCCCCGTATGAGGTAGAGGCATACATAGGAATGTCCTTGACTGGTGGTAGTTGTCCAAGGTCATCGAAGAGCATGATTGAGCGTCCTCCAAATGGGAATTGGTTGTGGTTGGGGAATGCCTCACATAGCCTCATGTCAATACTTTGAAGTAATCTGGGGCCAAGGAAGCTCATTTCATCTATTAAAATGTACCGAATGAAGTACATTTTTTCTTGGAAGGCTGCTAGTGCTTGCCCTTGCAGGGGGGCAATATCTTTGATAGGTATACGTAGGGCTAAGTGGATTGTTGATGGTTGGATGTTAAATGCCGCTACACCTGTAGGTGCTAGAAGTAGTAATGGCAATGGGGAATTTGGGGATGAACTGTTGATGGCAGATTGGATGGCTTTTATTAGGTGTGATTTTCCAGTTCTAGTAGTTCCTTGAACAATCATCCGTAAAGGAGGTTGCAAAGTACATGTATTTAGATGAGAGAAAACTATATCAAATGCTTTCTTTTGTTGGATAGAGAGGTCAAGTTGGGTAGGGATTGTGGGAAGATGGGGGAGTACAAGTGTCTGGCGACTGGATTCAATGTAGGTAGTAGCATATACTTGTTCTTGGGGACTTAGTTGGCAAGAGCCCCAATCATGGTGCAAGTCAATGTCACGACGACCAAGCATATCTAGTTCATCAAATTGAAAAGGAACATTGGGGTAGAGGCTTGATAATACTTGCCACTCAGATGGGTTGTTCTCATGTACTATATCTTCTAGATTTGAAGAGGAGCTAGATTCTGTATCTTTTGAAGGCTCTAAGCGCGTGCGGAGAACATGCCAAGGATGGTAACTGTCTGCAAAACTCTCCCACTGTTGTATAATATTACTATTGGGCATTGTGAACTCATTTTGAATGCTGTGGAATGGTTTGTACAAAAGTAGTTCACTCCAGCAAAATGCTTAGAAGCAAATGTCGTCTCTTGTAGGGATGGAGGTGAAGCGTGGTGAGACACGAACAATGGCTTTAATGGGGCGCTCTTTCCATTGCCTTTGCTTCCGGGATGCCTTGTAGGTCCACTTTTGGGTGACCTCAATAAGTGACATAGCCTCTAAATAAACTGGATGAATCATGTAAGCATCAATGTTACTTGGGTAGGTGGTGGATGATTCAGATGAGAGCCCTAGTCATTGAAAACTTTTTTGGTTCACATTTAAAGAGACAAAAGTCCTACTACATAGGGGGAGTGGAAGTTTAAGCAAGAGGTGGCAAGTTTCTTGGGCTCCAATATCACGGTCGACAAGAGTGTCAGCAAGCATTTTTTTGAAAGTTGTTGGTGCAGGCTTGTCAGACTCAATATTGGTTGAAATACAAGAAAGCATAGTGTGGTATGTTTCTGACTTGGTTTCTGCTTTGTTGCATACTTAGAAATATACTTGAGGACTGCATGGATGGAGACAATAGGCTGACAATCAATATTAGCTCTCCAAATAGAGAGGATAGATGGGTTGTGTTGATTTAAGCGATCATCATTTCGAGCAGCAGTAAATTTAGGTAGGCCAGATTCATCAATGGCAAGGGTGGAAATTTCTTGCATGGGCCAAGGTGCTTTATAACGACATTGGAGGGATTGGCCCTTTCTTCAAAGGCATGTTTGTAAGGTACACTTTGTATGGCGTTGAACATAGTTGACAAGTTCAGTGTAGTCGATGATAAGGTTAGTTTGCATGATCATTGTGCTGTCCATTGAACAAGGGTCATCTGCAAGAGATCGATGAATTGGTTGGTTCCTTGATAGTAGTGAGTGAGGGTTCCATGCACATACATGCCTGGCAATGTAGGTAAGGGCTTTTTGGACTACTTCAAGGTTGTCCCATTGTAGTTTCCCAACATCAGGTGCTACTTGTAGCCAAAGGAAACCATGGATATGTGTGGAGCCTCTGTGTTGCCATTCGTACCTGACGGTTTGACAAGGTTAGGAACTTAGGAGGAATTCAAGTTGTAGTAAATGCAAGCTTGTGAGGGGAGTGATATTATACCTGTACCAATAGTTGGTTGCACCAAGTAGCTTTTCCAAAACCTCTTCACGAAATGCAGTAAATCTGAGATGCATATATTGGGCAGCAAGGTGTGGATTTTGAACAATGTTTTGTATCCTCCACTTATAAACGGCTTGCAAATTTGAAGGTGTCAATGATGGCATAATACTGTGTAGGTCAGTCCATTTTGTATCAGCTGCACTAAGTGTAAAGAAAAGCGTTGGGGGTAAAAGCACAAAGTTGTGTCACACTTTCAGCCAACTTATCAGCACAACTGAATTTAAGTATTTCTAACTAAATATAAATTTTGGTCAAACATATGATCTAGTAAGATTCATTCTAGCTAAGTTAGATGCTTCTACAATTTTTTCAACTAAAATTGTTTGCTAAAAATATATGGAGCACCACTTTCAGTCCAATTTACCAAAAAAATAAAATTATTTGAAAAACTTGAAGTTTCAATAACTCTTGCTAATGTAAATAACATTTTTAAAAAAATATAAAACTACCCTTTTGTAGATCCATAAGTGTAGTTTTCAAAAATATATTTATTTAAATAGTTTAATTATTTCTTATATTTTCTTTTTTATTTTTACTAAAAGTAGGTTATCAGTACAAAATAATAGGTTGATTACTATGCCAAAGAAAAATACTAAAACTTATTAAAAAAAATTGAAAAAAATATGATGCACTAGATAAAAGAATCTATTTAAAGATGGTATATTTTGTTTTCCATTTTAGATAAATATTTAATATGAAAGTTGACGTCTGATGAAAATAATTGTTTTTTGATTCACGCATATTTTAATATTTATTTAAAAATATATATTTATCAAAATTGGAAAAAAATATATCCATGCACTAAAAGTTCAAGTTATAAATACACACAAAAAAATTAAAAGAAAAAAAATAAAATTTACTATAAAAAGTTTGACGTCCCATGCAACTTCATTTTTCAGCATTTTATCAGCAACTAAATTATAGTTTTAATTTATTAAAAACTAGTTTAAAATATATTTTTTAATTTGAAAAAAAATACAAACATAAAATATACTAAAAAATACATATTTTACTAGTTTACATCATTTCAAAATTCAAAATATATATGCCACTTTTTAGTGATTCAAGTTTAAAAATTGGATCAGCGTTGGCCGTTTCCTTTATAAAGTGTGACATGGCTTTGTGCTTTTACCCTTGGGAAACCAGCTTGGAGGACCATATCAGTGAGCTCCCCTCTATAGTGGTTCCAGAATGGTCGTGTTCCACGGATTGTCGATCCAAAGCGCATGAGTTGTTCAGCAAGTTTGTCATCTGGTAGGTCCTTTAAATGTTGGCGAAGATCAGATTTTGTTGCAGGAAAGCATGTATTAATGTGCTTATGGACAAACACTGATGTTGTGGACTGGTTGCGATGACGCATGATAATATTCAGAATGAAGTACCTAAAGTGAGGGTGTTGGCCAAACCTATTGTCAAAGTACCAAAGCATGTGGAGAGCATATTCATGTAACTTAACTTCTTGCATGCGTTGTTGCTTGAAAGCGGCGACGCCTTTTGGAAACAGAGTTGTGAAAGCCATAACAAACAATCCTTCAATGGTGTATTCATTGACGGGTGATGGTGAAAGGGGTGGGCAATCCATACATAAAGTTGGTCGGCCTTGACCTAATTGCAATAAAGAATGCAATTCTTCGACTTCTGTATGTGTTGGGGGAAGGTTAGCTACAAAGGAAGTAGAGGGCTGAATGTCTTCTTTAGTAGGGTTGACGGTTGTAGTATCGTTAAGGTTAGAGCTTGTAGGTGGGGTGCTAGTAATTGTGGTAGTTGCAGATAGGAGGTCGGTAATGTTAGTGGGAGCACTTGGTAGACATGCTAAAGCAGCCACATCTAATTGTACATCTCTATAGTATGGGTCATGTGAGGTTTTGTAATGTAGGGCCTCGTATACGCGACCTCTACTCACATAGAAGCTATAGTCTTGTTGGCCAATGTTTTTTCTATTAACCAATAAGATGTCTACTTCATCTATACAACTAGGTAAGTGGGTAGCAATCATAGAGATATCTTGAGGGAAGCTAATAGTGTGCCCAGTATATTTTAGTTGCCCTCCTTTTGCATAGGTGACTTGAAGGATTGGGTTGACTCTAGCTATTAGCATCTCTTCAACTTGAGTTAGTCTTCGTAAACATGGAGGTTGTTCACCAGGATCCATGTTATTCCATTTGGAGAACCGATTGCCATTTTTTTTAGCTGCACATCTGTAACAAGTAGGTATTCCAAGTACTAGTTTTGTCTTAACACCTGGATATTTTTCCATGCAAACTATACAAGTTGACATGATTGAAAGTTTGTCAAGCGTAGAATGAAAGGAAGATCTAGTAGCAAGGAAGGTCTGATCAAAGTTTGGAGTTGGATCGAGAGGGGAGGGTGTAGCGGAGGATGGGAGTATGGAAGTGGAAGTGGCATTAGCCAAGGTTTCTGTATGTGCTTGTGTTCTAGTATTGTCAAGTTGAAGGTGGGAGGGTGTAGCAGAGGATGGGAGGGTGGAAGTGGAAGCGTCATTAGCCATGCTTTCTTTCCTTTGTCATCTTCTTGTATTGATGATGTCTTTCTTCGCATGGTAGCGGGTGCGCTCTTGTTGGTTACGGCGTGCTCTTTTTTGTTGCAATCTTCAGTTTTCCAAATCCATTTAAAAATTGCTGCAAGTTTACATAAAAATGTTGGAAATTAGAAGTAAATTTTGTATTTGAGAAGACTAAAATATTGAAGGTTAAAGGTATCCGGATGGATGCAATAATGTCAATTTTCTAAGAAAAACATTCACAACCATATGAAAGCATTGGTTGGTGTAAGCATCAGTTGAAAGGAAACCATTTTTGTTTGGGATCATTTGAAACAACAAAATATACAAATGAATAAATGTTTGTTTATGTTTTTTTGTGCTATAGTAAATGTCCTGAAACTTGAAAGGGATAAAAACGCAAATGTATTAAGTGCAAATGGAATTACGGTAACCGCTAAATGGTGATGGCATATGTAATTTAATAGTTTGCAATTGTACAATGGAAAAGCTTACTAAATAGTGGTAACTCCAAATTTACCATGAAACATGTATATATGGAAAGATGTATATATATTTTTCAAATTCAATATTGCAAAAAGTAATTTTTTCTTTTGATTGTTTGATGTGGTTACAAAAAGCGGATAATTGTACGTGATGCAATAAGTATACTTGAAAAGAGTACAATAGAAAATATAAGCATGCTTAATAGCTATAATAACAATGCTTTGAGATTCACGGCCACTGAAAGTATTTGATTGGATGGACAGTGCTAGCAGGAACTCGTGGTTGAGAACTGGTTGCAAAATCTGGCTACGACCATTAGGTTCTACTAGTAGGAGCTGCAAATCTTCTGCGCAAACTCCAAACAATGTTGTTGCTAGTTCTTCAAAAGCAGTGACATCAAGAAGATGACATGTCCCATCTTGCAAGTCCATCTTTAGCATGTAGCTAAAATGACATGTAGCCATCTCTGCAGAACACTTGGGGCACTTAAAAGCACTTGGGGTAATTTGTAGAACCTTTTTCTTACATTTTTTGTTGTCAACCATCTGAGGGCAAGACAAGTAGTAAAAATTGTCTAAGTGGAGCTTTGTGATACGAGCCATAACACAAATATTTTGTTTTTCAAGAGAGGTTGGATTCACAATACTTGAAATAAGAATCGGATTTTCAAATTTGTCGGTTGATACTTGGCTCTTTGAGAGGGAAAGGCAAGGAAGGCCAATCCCTATACTGGCGTACCATGTTTGCAATGTTGAGGCTTCAACCAAGTTAGGATTGATTACAATGGTTGTAGGAAAGATGGTATCAATAGATTTTCCAGACCATGAGGTTATCCGACCACTTTTGATCAATATAATTGGTGGGTTGGGTTGGAGGGGAAGGCCAGCTAGTTGCTTCCCTACGATTTGGCAATGGCTACCCCAAAGTGTGATATCAATGGTTCGGCCTGACATATCCATGATTGTGGCTGTACACTTTATTGTTTCAGAGCCATCCCTTTTGCAAATGGTTGATGCTAGAGAGATAGATAGAAGGACACCAATGACATCTACAAGGGAGTTAATGGGTAATGACATCAATGATTCAATGGTTTTAATATGGTGGTTGTGGGTGGGTATTGTGGACTCTATGCAAGTGGATGTATTGATGGTTGAGGAGCTGTGTAGGCATAATTCATATGGGTTGTGGCTGCTACTGTATTTTGTGTTTCAGACTCTGATACAACCATTTGAGATGACATAAGTGTTATTAGACTCTATCACATCGTAGAACCTGTCTACAAGTTCATTAAAGCAAGTTACATGTATCTCAGATCCGGCAGTATCTACAAAATCGAAGCCAAAAACTTTCCCATCATTACTTGCATTCTTGTAATGATGAATTGGGCTCTTACTCAAGGCACGACCTTCTATGGACCAATTTTTATGGTTTGGGGTCAAGGATGCAATGGGATGTGGTTCAGGTGTATTGAGTGAGGTGTTGGGATTTGGACTACTGGACAACGAACCCAGAGAGCTGCTAGAGGGCATACAAGTTGTAGCTTCATTAATCGTAGTTGGAGCTCCAATGATTGAGGCATTGTTTGTAATGACTTCCAAGCTATGAATTACAATAGCCCTGCAATGATAAGGACAAATTGAAAGTGAATGCTATGTACATGTGTAAAGAAGAGGAACCAAATTAAAGAAGGTAATTGTGAACGTACGTGAATTTGTGAAACTTTATGCAAATGTATTCTTTGAGGTGGACAATAGAGCCTTTGACTAAAGCCTCCTCCAAAACAAGCTCATTGAACTATGTGGGCAGCAATGCAGGGTGTGTGTGTGTTCCATCTGATAGTTGAATATGATACTTGGGGAGTGTAGGTTGTGGTTGTTGAATGGGGTCGATAGATGCAACTTGTAGAAAGGGATCAACATCAGGAATGCCTGAAAGGATGTCAGTAATGGCATTTGTAGTTAAAGTAGACATGACAATAGTCGAAGATAGTGGAAGTGGAGGGCCTGCAAGCAAAGTGAGCATGGAATTTAGGTATCAAAACAAAGTTATAGTAGTAATCAAGAAATGCAAACTGGTTCGTACAACCTTTCGTATGAACTAAATTGAAATATTTTATTCAAGTATGAAAGTCTTTGGATTTGTTGGGGCTTGGAGAAGGTGCAAGGAGGTTTTGTTAGATTGTATTTCATGTATAGGATTTGTGATCTATAATAGGCATCAATTGGAAGTAAGTTTTCATTTACTATGTGTATCAAGCATAAGCAATGCCTAAAAAAAATGCATAGGAAAATGCGAGAAACCATTGTATGGCATAAGATGTGATTTTAAGGTTTTGTGGCAATCTCTTGTTTTGTAGGAAAAAAAAAGTGAAGTAAGATGAATTTGTAGTGTTTGTAGACTAAAAAAGCATGGGCTAGCTCAAACTTTAGAAGTAATCAACTAATTGCATAGAATAAAAGTGTAGGTGTATTTGCTAGCCTAATACCATAAGGTGAGAAGCATACGGAATTGAACAAGAACATCATAGAACTAAATTAAAAGGATGTGCAAATATAATTTAGAAGAGAGCAAGTAATTCAAAGTTGCTATGCAATAGATTACATAGATTAAGAGTAGACATTGTGGTAGTTACAATAGATAGTGATCATAGTAATTTGAAAGGCACTTACATATTGAGCAATATACGGGAAAAGTGCACACAATGTGAGAAAATGGCACATATTATGTACATGGATATGTATTTGTTAGTTACATAGCATCAAAATATACGCATTATGATTGGACTAATATCAAAAAATTATGGATTTGTACAAAGGTTAAATAGTAGCAAGCTAAACTAAACTATCACATATTTTGGAGGTATGTTTCATATGCATGCACCAAAGTAGCCGTTCCATCTTGTTGGTAGTGGCGGTCATAAAATATTTCTCTTAGGAAAGTGCATAGACCCTCCAATTTTGTGCAGCTCTTTCGAAACAAGGCAAGTGTTTCCTGCAATTGTTTAATGTCGACATCTTGAACTAAGGGCGATGACTGGAAAATGTCCTTAAATTGGTGGACTATGCTTTGGCAACTGGTTGATATGGTCACAACGAGGTGTGCGGAATCATTCCAACATTCTCTGGACTATTAACGGATGCACATGAGTCAGCCACCATGGGTTGGATAATCTCAGGGACATGGGGAGTAGTAGTCATCTCCTGGGATGAGTAAGGTTAAAGACTATATATGTACAAAATTACAAATGAGAAATCAAACTACTTGAAGCTAAATACTATATACCTTATTTTGTAGAAAGTAAGTGTGGCTACTATCTAAATTTAGGACATGCTAGAGATCCAAATTTAAATTACATTTCTAGATATCAAGTTACAAACTGTATACAATATTTATTCTCTAAATTGAAGTTGTAGAGCTTTCACAAGAATCTATTGTATGAAATTATATACAAATATCTAGTTTAAGATAACTTCACCTATATAACAATGAGGAAAGTACAAGAGATTTAGATAAAAAGATATATAGGATTCAAACCCACTTCTAATAATATGGCTTTGAATAACTATGAAACCAAATAGATACAAAACCTTCTTTGTATAATTTTGTTAGTGAGATCAAGAAAAATTTCGATGTATATGCAAATAGAAAGATAGGGAAAAAAAATTCTAATGAAAGCACGATGGGAAAATTCACCATCATGACAAATTCACCCGATGGAAAATTGTTATTGATGAATTTTTTGATGGTAAATGGTTGGCAGTGAATTTGTCGAATGCAATGACATCGATATGATACAACAGTTTTGCATTTCCATCAATTGTATTGGAGCATACACAGAGGCAGCTTTCTACTATTTGATGTTGGGAAAATGGACTCTTATGTGTAGCAGAACCGATTGGTTTTCAGCAACAATTTGCAAAATAATTGTTGTTTTATATGACAATGCCATGTTGGGTTCGTCCATCATGATTCTACAGATGATTATTGCTCTTTGTTAGACTCATGGTTCATGAACAGTTATTTAGCTTATTAATAACTTGTTGGTTTATAACAACAGTTATATTATTTTTCTGATGCATTTTTTTGTATATTAGTTTTCATTAATTAAATTTCTTCTTTCAAAAAAAAGATTGGGATATCTTTAGCCAGCTCTCACTTCAGCCTCATAGAATCTTGGTGATTTAGAAGAGAAAGAATATGAACTACTATTCAAATTTCATTTTCTAAGAAATATGGTAATTTCATTTTTTGAACCAACTCAGAAGATACCCAGTGAAGGGAAAGTTTGACAATCAAGGGTGATGGTGATAGTTAGCAAGGTTCTTAAAGGGTTTTAGAGAATTGAATATGCAAGGACAGTATGCACTATTATGGACAGTCAAAAGTTGAGATGGGTAGTCATGAGGTGTAATGACCAAACCATAATACAATGCATGATATAGACTGTCATAAACAGCAAGGTTAGGGGCAATAATCTCATGACATCAAAGAGAGCTTGATGATGATGTGGCTGGGGAGTGTCCATTTTTTTGGGAGTTGATGATAAAGGAGATATACTTGCCTATCAAAGGAATAGACATCCTGAAAATACAACTGGGGTTAGCACCAAATTATACATTGATGTTACATGATGAAGAGGTATATAGTAGAAGAGAAGAGGTAATACTTTCTCAAAATTCTAGTATAGTATTTCAAGAATTTAAATACAAATCTGAAATTACTGATGACATTTTTCTGCCTTCTGTATGCTTCCACTTTTGCATGCAAGTCAACCAGAGCATTTCCAACTATAATATCTGACAAAAAATACCCATTCTATTATCCTTTGATAGATATCCATACTCTCTTGCAAAGCTTTTAGTTTCACCGCTATGCACTACGGTTAGCAGCTACCCTATACTAAAAAGCAATGCACACAATTAAAAATGAGCATTATGGGCTGCTATTAGATTAAACCATTGATGTTACATTGATGTTACATGATGAAGAGGTATACAGTAGAAGAGAAGAGGTAATACTCTCTCCAAATTCTAGTATAGTATTTGAAGAATTTAAATACAAATCTGAAATGACTGATGACATTTTTCTGCCTTCTGTATGCTTCCACTTTTGCGTGCAAGTCAACCAGAGCATTTCCAACTATAATATCTGACAAAAAATCCCCATTCTATTATCCTTTGATAGATATCCATACTCTCTTGCAAAGCTTTTAGTTTCACCGCTAGGCACTACGGTTAGCAGCTACCCTATACTAAAAAGCAGTGCACACAATTAAAAATGAGCATTATGGGCTGGTATTAGATTAAGCCATTACGGGCTGTGTACAGTGCAATAATCATATTCAATGAGATGTTGTCTCACTCTTTCATGGGGTCAAACAATTTATAGGAACCTCACACGCTTGTAATATATACAAATTGTTAGCAGGTGATTGAGTGTACATTAAAATGGCATGGGTATGCCCTATTGTCCCCAAGATAGTTGCAAAAGCTTTGCACTCACCCAGCTCCCACAACAACACGACATCTCCAAACAAGACACAAACTAGAGTTTCAATCTTTGCTACTGTGGATCAAGTGGAGTCATAGAAACCAAGGTGGAATTGGGCTGCCCTTTTGGTGATTGTTGAGATAATACAATGCATAGGCTTTCTGGAGGACAGTCCTTCATTGAAGTCTTTTCAATAAATAAATGGCATGTTTTTATTAACAATAATTAATTTGAATTCAATTTTTTTTTTTTTTTATATAATTTTCAGGGTTTCAGTGGGGCAACAAAAATTAACCCAAACTTTTGAACGGCACAATGTATTAGTATGTAATAGCAAATTTTTGGGAATCATTTGCCTACTAATATTTATTTAGTCTCTGTTACACATGTCTATTCTTTTTAACAAGTTTATTTGTATGTTTTTAGGCCTTCAACAACTGAATCCTCTAAAAGCAGAACGACCTGAGAAGTGGAAAGAGTAAGAATTTACTGCTAAAAATGGAACTAAGCATCATGGCCTTCCTAGTAATGGTAAGAATAGTTGTCTTTCATACTTGTGGTCATCATTTCATGAAAAAGAAGCTTTCACCTACACTGTTATTGGCATTTGCAAGCATTTACTTAATTTAAGGTTGTAGACATTACTGCTTGGCCAAATTTCTTTCAATGCATGCTTGTAGAATGCTAATGTGTTTTCACAGAAAATTACAAGAACAGTAGGAAGAGTAGTTGAAGAAGATGAGAAGGTTCTCATTTAAGGAAAATCCCATTCCAGATTTCTATCACGAAGTAGCACCCCCAAAACTTGAGTGAAAGAATGTAACAATGGTCTATTTTTTTTGGCCAATGTAGCAAAGTGACTGACATCTGTGTCTAATGCATTGTAAATTGAGAACACTACAAAGTTGCATATGTAAGGAACAATAGAATAAAATTGTATAGAATGGTTATAACACAAATATACTCTGCTGGCCAGATGCATTTAATATGGTTCCAACTAATGAAAAGCCAATACTTACATTCAAATAGCAAGCAAAGTTTATATTTATGATCATCGTGGTTTAAAAAGTGAAAGCCCAATTCTGGTGATAATCTACTACCAATTGCAACATGCTCTTAATTTCATATTATATCCTTACTACTATCTTCTTATGCTTGAATTTGTCTTCCAATATATTCCAATGTGGAGATTATAGGAAGAAATCAAAGGAGTTTTTAGGTTTCTTACTTTTTAAATAATAAATTATATGTTTAATTTTTTAATTATTTTAATAATTACAATATTGTAATATATATTTATTATATATAAATAATTTGTTTTAACATATATAATTTATTTTAATATATTGAAATACTTTATTTTAATATAAATTATATAATTTTTTTGTAGGTTTTTTTTTCTATGGCAGGTTTCTTAGTTTTTAAATAATAAATTATATGTTTAATTTTTTAATTATTTAAACATATATATAATTTATTTTAATATATATAATTATTTATTTTAATATAAATTATAGAATTTTTTTTAGATTTTAATAATGATTATATTATAATATATAATATATGTAGTATATTAATAGCATTTTATATATTTAAATTCAATGGTTTTGTTTCAGTCGTGTTTCAATCTTTCTAAGTGAATGCATAATTGCTAAATGATCTATCATTAGATCTCATGTATTACATGAATGTATAAAAAAAAAACCAATTTTTTCATAATTAAGGGCCATAATTGTGGTAAATTTAAAACATATAACCGAATATTTATTTATTTATTAGTGTTATTATTATTCTAAAATTTAAAACACTAAAACTTCAGAAAGTAAATAAAATGTTATCTTAAGGATCTCCCAATTTATCCTCTAAATGACGATGAAATTTTTTATGAATAAGCATAATTAGCTGTCACTTGCCTCAACCATGAGTGTATGATTTATTACTTCAATTTACTAAGGTTGTATCGGGCACTCTTTCCACATACCTCGTAGCACGCTCTTGCTAAATGTCTAGCTGAAGATTCATCCACGTATGTTCATTACGTACTTCAAGGCACTATTCCTCCCTACACATGGAAACACGTTCTTTTTCCAAGGTAAACCGGGCGCTACCCTAACCCTAAATCTTGAACCCCTCCTGCTTGACTTCCATCAGGAGCAGACGCTAGGGCTGCTGGCTCCTGTCTGGTGGCGGTGGCTTTAAGAATTCTGCATTAAAATGCCATAGCCGTCCCTCCTTCTACTCTGTTCCTTTCCCACGCTGACCTCCAGAAAACAACGATTAGGAAGCAGGGTGTGGTGTATTTTAAACGTATTTATTTTATTTGTTGTGTCACCAAACTTAATTTCATTTTGTGTTTTCCACTTGCATGGAATGGCAATCACTGCCCTAGCAAACTCTGGAGCTGCACTATATGTTCTATCATACGAAGATGTTCAACATACTGTTTTGATTATATTATGTTTTATTTTCCCTTTCTTTTTCATATGGTTTTCTGACAGGTCAATTCAAATATGTTGGCAGTCAAGATTTCTTATTGGTTTTACTACCAGTTTCATTTATGGTTAAGAAGATCTCAATTTGTGCAATGTGCTAGTTGAATCATTGTAGGACTTGGGATAGTTATCTGAGTATAGTCCTGTCCAGCAATGAAGGGCATGGTTCTGTCCTTAACTATGTCACAGGAGCTGCGGGCTTTTTCCATTCCACTTGCACCCCAGTTTCGCCCCAACAAAATCCTCGATAGCTAACAGATATTACGAAGATTTGTAATATTGGGAAGCAGTGTTTAATCCCACCTACAATATACTGCTTCTCATAAATTTTTCCATGATTGGTTTTGAATTTTTTATTGATTAGGTTTCGTAATGCCTTTCATGTGAACTCTGCCCAGTACTTCCCATCGGCAGCATTCAAACAACGACATGATTTGTGCAGTATGATAAGAATGAACACTTCTACAGCTCTCAACAACGCATGAAGAGAGAAGATGACTGCAACTTCCACCATATCTGCTTTTACGCCCATTTCCTTTAGAGGCTTAAGCAAAAGGTGGACTCTGTGATTATAGAAGGGTTACCGGGGACTTAAAGCAATGGGAAACTGCACAATAGAGGGGTCACGTTTTCAGCACTCGCACAAGAGTAACACAATGTATAGAGGGTTTTCGAGCCAGCTAAAGACCCTGTTGTTTCTATATCATTATTACATTTTTTTTTATGCCGCTAGCCCGACCTCAGAATCAGCTGCTCCTGAGAATTCAAACACTCCCTATCCCGGTGCCCATCTCAGAGGAAAATCTTACACTGAATAATAGGTAAATCCTACGAATCCCTCATTTTCCTTTATCACTGAAATTAATATTATGTGAGAAGCAGTAAGTTACGTCATGTATTCTAGGCTAGAAAATGTGGTTTTGCTTCAACAGTAATTTGGCACAGAAAAAGATTATGGAGTTCTTCCACCATATTTGGGAGAAAATAAAATTCCATGACAGTGAGACTATTCTCATTTCGAAATAGAATATTTTGAAATATATATATCTTAATGCATTTGTTACTAAATTCAGCTGATACTCTAACTCAGAAACAGTTTCAGTAAAGAGGGAAAACCCTAGAAAATTCGAAGCAGATGGAAATGGTTTCTCTAATGCAGAAGGTTAAAAAAATACCTGTCAATGATGCCAATGAGAGAAAATGGGCAGAGGTCATAGGAATTTTCAGGAAACCCCAAGTTCTGTATTGTTCCTTCCTACGTAGCCCAAAATGGGAGATTTCGAATCAGGTTCAGGACATCCATCAAACGGAATAGAATAGACACGTGTACTATTGACAAATTCAACGGAATGCGACTTACCTCAGAATTTTGCACAAATATCTCTTCACAGAATATTTTACCCGAAATGTAAATATGAATATGAGTTTAGGGTTTGAGGCATCTACTAAAGGAGTAACCGACTTCCCTCATTCTTCGTGCTGTCAAAGAAATTCATTACTCCAATCAGATATTTTGCACATATTTTCTTCATCTTCCCAGCTGCTTGAGCGAAAGTTATCAAGGTAATCTAGTTGAGTCTTCAAGGCATGCGTTGTCATGTGCATTCAAGACCCGCGACCAAACAGGCTGCAACAACAATCCTGACGACTGGAGTAAATGCTCAACCACCCGCAAAAATGTGTGTGTTGCCAGTGGAAGGATCAATGCCTCTGCACAGATGTAGAACCTTGCCGAGGGCCTCCGTGGTTTCCAGCCATCCGATGCAAAAGTGAGCTTCGAAAGCTCAATGAGGGACACGCCTTCGGCGTAATTATGCCAATTTTATATGTGTATATTTTATTATTATTATTACTATTTTTTTTTTAATTTATCATTTATCTAATTGATTACTAACCTCATTTCTAAGTCTATTAGCTAAAGTCTTAATATTTCTAATAAGGTCACACTTGATATTGATATTCCTCTACACCCATGGAAAAGAATAAATTATTATTGTTTCATCTATATATTTAATTGTCAATTATTTGAATTCATTTATCCATATATATATATATATATATATATATATCTTCTTTATACTCAAATATTTTATATACTTTAAAGAGTAATTTTAAATTATAACAATAATAATTATCTTTTATAATTAAATAAATTATTTCTTATATATATTATGTTACTATAAAAGAAACCTGAATTAAGCAAGAGAATATATATATATATATATAGAAAAAAAAAGAAATGGTTTAAGTAATTAATCAAATACTTAATATGTACCTTTTTACATACTCTTATATCAAATTAATAATATGCTCTTTATTAGTAGTGGGGTAATCATCTTTCCCTTTATTAAGGGAATCTTCAATCTTAAGAGGATTACGTGGGAGCTCTTAGAAGGTTAAGGTAAGAATTTTTTATTTTTTTATTTTTTGTCCTGTAATGATAAGTTAGCTAGCAAATCACTACTGTTCCCAGCTCAACCCCATTAATAGAGGCGCCGACATTCTCTTTGACTCCAAACTAATATTTATTTCTCTTTGATTTTGATGCAAAGCTATAAGCCTCCAAATCTAAACTAGATACTACGAACTACCCTCTTACCCAAGATAGAAATAATACAATCCCTAGATCAAAAACTATCAACTTTATTAAGATTCTCCTGCCTATGCACAAATTGGGAGTTTTTGAATGGGATGATGGCATTGGAAGAATGTGCAAGCATGTGGTCTATTAACAAAATTACAAAAGGGAGATGATTTTGTAGAATATTTACACATCCAGATTGTTTTCCTCATTAGGGTTGAGAGATGACTCTTATTTTCTTAAAGGATAGCCAAAGGAGATCCCTTAAATGGTGTGTCTAATATTTATTTATTTATTTATTTCATATCATGCTTGAAAGTTAGAGGTCATTAGAGGAATTTCAAATATAGACATAATGCCAAAAAATGCATATATTACATATCAATACCATGCACATGATTGGGTGATCAGCTTGGATTTGTTGCATTATATGAAGTGGGTTTTGACCAAGTGAACCTTGGAGACAATGTGACAAAGTCTCATAATCTAATATAGGCAGAGCGGATAATTTATTGTTTCATCATTTATTTTGACAAATGTTGTAGTTGTAATTTCCCTGGCAGGTATGTACGTAAAACACAATTTAAGAGAAGACAAGGTGCATATAGTCCATTTATGTGTAACAAAACCAATATAATTCTATGTTCTCTAAACTTCAATGAATGATTGAATTCCTCTCGACACCGCAATTTAATTTAATTAGCTAATTGAAAAAGGCATAATTATCAAAAAAAATCACAAATAAGACTTACGCTAACAATCCAGAAAGACCGATTCAGAGGACCGCTACTTTAAGCCATATTATGTGAAGATAAACAAGTTTTTTGAAACTTGTTATTATATTGAATTTGATCTCTACTATCAGGTGTTTCAAATGATGAGAGAAGAAATTTATGGTTTTCAAAATGCACCTCCTAAACAAGTAAGTTTGTTCATAAAGGATATGTTATGTGATCATGAAAATGGACCTCAATTAAACTGCATAAAAGGACTTTGTGAAACATGTGGAAATTTGATTAAATTTCCTTCAAGAAATGAAGATAGTGACCTAACAAAGACACTAAATTGCAATAGTTACAAGTATGTAAAGTTTCGAACAAAGTTTTGGAAAGAATCCACAAGGTTAAACTATGTAGAAGAGGAGATTTCTATTGGAAAAATATGGAAGATTTTCAAAAATTGATACAACCATACATACAAAATTCCTTTTTTGCTAAGTGGAAAGCACAATAATTTCAAACATTAAGAGATGCTTTTCCACTTGGAACAATTCTATTAGTAGTTCACTTTGCAGAAAATTACTCTTTTGTACATAAAAAAAAAGATTCAATCAAAATATTACTTTTCAAAGCATATCATTATTATGGTTCATGTCTATTATCGACATGCACAATAAAAATTGGATGGTGTTGAAGTGCAGATGAACAACAAGCCATTAATAAAGAATACCACTTTTATATTAATGATGATAAAGAGCATGACACAATTTTTGTACAATATTGCTCTACAATTTTTTGAGAATTTGAGAAGTAGGGGTGTAAATTTTGAAAAGAATTTTGTATGGTTAAATGGATGTGCAACACAATTCAAATCATCACGACCATTTTATGCACTGTCTAGATATCATAAAATTTCCCAAATACCACATGTGTGGAGTTCCTTTGAGAGTGAGCATGGAAAGGGTTATCATGATGTGTAGGAGCTTGCATCAAACATGCTTTAAGAAAGCATCAAATGAGTTATTCAGGAGATTGTATAGATGATGCACATGATGTTGTTGAATGGTGTAAGAAACAGTTTGCATCAAATGAGGTCCACACATATTCAAGAACAAACCAAAACATTCTACATAGAGTGTTTTGGGAGATACTGGGTATGTATAAATTACATTTTAAAAAAATTGAATTTATTTAAATTTAAGATATATATATGCACACATGTTTGTTCACATAAGTTTGTTTTTGTACATGTATCTAGGTGTGGACATAAGATCAATGCATGGATGCAAGAGAGTAGAAAAAATAAGATCTTTGCATTGTGTTATGAGTTCAGATAGTCACCCTTGATGGGCCTTAAACATGAGGGATTACTCTTGTTTTTGCATTGAGTACATTGCGGGAAACCTCGATGAATGTAACAACCAAGAACTTGGATATATAAATAAATGGGATACGATGCCACTATTTTTTTCAAAGATATACTACAAAAATGAGGATGGAATATTTCAATAAATTCCTTTGATTTCAAGTGACTATGACCATATTTCAGGATTGGTTAGAAAAGGTACATGTGTAATTTTTCAATAGTTTAAATATTATATAAATTTAATAATCTTTAAAGTCTAGAGAAAATTCTTTTTTTTGGAATCTTTTGTGTAAATTTGGTGTACAAGAGTTATTTTTGAAGTCATAGCAAAGCCTAGAAGCATTGTACAAAAGAGAGGAATAAGCTAACACAACTTGAAACAAGTGATGGAATATTATTTACCACATGAGAGTTTGAATTCAAAATTATATATATATATTGTGTAGGGTATGTGGAGGATCATCATGGAAAAAAAAGGCCCTTAAGTGGTGAAAAATTCAAAAAAATCAAAGTTAGGAAACTTCACATAATTTTTTTAATAAGTTATCTATATTATTTCAAAAATATGTAACAATAGAATCTATAGCAAATTGAATGTAGTTTCTAAACTACTAGGTTTATTTAAAAAAATCTATTTGGTGAAAATTTGAAATTTCAATGTAGTAGCACTTAAATTTCAAGGAAAAAATAAGAAGTAGGTGTTTGTCTAACCACCCTAACCACAATAAAATGATAATATTTTTTTATAATATTTTAAGTAGAGGACTCATGTCTCGATATGATGCATATTCTTTTTGTAATTTTTTCCATGTAAATAATTAATTATGAATTTTTTATTACAACTTTTTAAAAATATAAAAAACTCATATGTCTGACCATGTTAACTTGGTCAAAACTTCATGAAATTCATTTTTTTTAATCCTATATTATGTGAAGCATATAATGTGACACATGTTTCGGATTCAAAAAATATGATACCATTTGAAAGCTATAGATATTTTTTAATCAGCCTATCAATCAGGACTTTAGTTGTAATTCAAATAGAAAATGAATAATAATTATTTATTAATTTCAAAGTAAAGCATAATTTCAATATTGGTGGAAAGTTGAGAATCTCCTTTAGAAACCCTTTTCATTTCAACAATTTTGTGTAAAGAAAAAGGTCATCAGCCACATGCCCATCATATCACCACTTTTTGGCCCATCATGATCCTGCACATACCCTGTACATGTGTACATTACATTAAAAACATTAAATATATATTGTACAAACCTTGAGCATGAAAATTTTGTACACGTTCACATGTCTTACCTCAAGTTCATGTTTACCATGCAGGTTATGTTGTAGTGCAAGGGATATATCTAGATCAAGTCAAAGTTGTTCAACATGGGATTCATTTTGTTGACTATCAACCTAATAACAAGATATATCAATATAGTCACCTAATAATTGCTACCACCCTACATCTTCATGCAGTTCCACATGCACATGGATGAAAAAAATGGAGACTAGATATGATGATCATAAAAAAAAATTGCACATGTTATTGAAGAGCAGGTTGAACCAAAATGTTTGAGTTAGATTATATCCATGATTTTCAAGTTCACTTGTACATGTATACATGTACTTGGTGAGAACTTATAGTAACTTGTTTGAACTCTAGATTGTTTTAGTTCTAATATATGTTGATGATAATTATTTTAAATTTGGTTGGACACAAATTAGTGGTTTAAACACATTGGTACCCTTAAATTGAGTAGATATTTCCAATTACATATTTTTTCCATGGAATTTAAGTACTTGTTGAAGAATCTTTGATTTCATTTGAAAGTTCAACTCCACTTAAATAGTTCATCATCTCTCACTTTTTTTGCTTGCATGTGTAAACTCATAAATGCAATATTTGTTCAATCTAGTGATGTTTTTAAACTATTTTTTCCTAGATTCCTTATCATCTATTTCCAATTGCATTTGTGAACCTAGTGAAGTTTTTAAAAATAATTTTACATAAATTCCAATTATATGTGTTGGAACAAGCAACGCTGAGAGGGGGGGTGTATCGGTGTTTTGCAAAACTTGACTTTATTATTCTGAATATTAACCCACTTAAAATATTCAACGAGGAGAAATATGCAAAAACAAAAAGAAAATAACCACAACACCATAACACATGGATTTTTATGGGGAAACCCTATTAGGAGAAAAACTGCGGTGAATGGCCAATCCACAATATAATTTGAGTATACTCAAAAGAAGTTTACAATATGGTAATGCACTTGCTTTCAGGGACACTGCTTAGAGCTCACTACTCAAAATATGAAGGCACATTGCCTTATAGAGATTTGGATTAGATCCAAGAGAATGAAATGAAAGAATAACATCTACAAATGCTTGATTAAAGTTCTGGTTAGGCTTATATGTCAATCTTCTATCCTTCTGACTAATACTGAACTTTTGCTCTACTCTGCTCTAACTTGCTTCACAAAATCTTTATGTGCAAGTGAAACTATGCATAAAATCCCTCTAACACTCTTCTAGTATTCGTAATACACATCAATACACCACACATACATCACAAAATGATATAATAGATCATACATATACATCTGCAACTAACAATTCAAATGCAACATGTCAGCTCCAAATAAAACTTGAAAATATTAGCAACTTGTTGGCTCAAATCTTAAGAGTTATCCAATGCACATCCACAATAGTCAGCTATAACTTAGCTCGAACCCAAATCAAGATGAGCAAACATAAAAATATTTGAATAAACATTTTCTGAATATCCGCAACACATTACATCAACTGAGTCGGCCCCAAAATACTGATAAACAGAGAAGTATCAATCGGATCTCCAAACTTGCACATGAATTTATACTAGGTACTAAGATTCCAGATAACATAAGAAATATATTGATGAACCTCTCATGAGATCCACAACTCAAAATAATGACTAGAAATCTATACGTGAATCATTGAACACCAAACTGTTGGATGCTCTAATCTTCCTAACTGTCTTCAATTTTGTTCTCGGTGGGAGAAAATGATGTCATGTGGATCCATCACTGACTAGGGTTTCCATCAATGAAAACATCAAAACATAATTGTAGCATCTCTTGCCAACAATCTCCCCCTTTGGCACTGATGGCAACACTTAGTGAAAAATGACTAAGTGTCAGATCAAAACCAACATGAGTTACACTGCCATTTCAAAACTTCAAAAAGAAACTTCAATCTTGGAAAAAAAACTCCCCCTACGATGACTATACATCTTTCACTGTACACTTCTCCCATTTTGACATCAATGGCAAAAAATGGGGAAACCGAAACAAAATTTCAAAATTGTACAGGCATGAACTTGTAACTTGCAAAGATTTGAAGACATCTGCAAAATCTTGCTTCAACACTCTTCGATTGTCATCACAAACCTTTTTGAGACTTTCCAAAACTATTATGTGACCACACATTAAATAGGGTTGAGCCTCTGTAGTTTCAAGATTCTTCGGGTCACTAACTGCTACAACAACTTTTGCTTCCTTCAAAGCACTCATCATTATCTCAATCTTCAGACAAGCTAGTCCCCTAGTTTGCATATTGTCCCAACAATGTTGTTATTTTCATTCTTTAAACATCTTATTTTTCCAAGTAGACCTATTACTTGACCTTCTTGCTGAGCCACATCACTAGCTAATACATCAAAAGTAGGAGAAATGGTAGCTAATTGATTTTTGAGATCCTTCACCTTTTTCTCATTACCTTTAGTAAACTTGGACATAACCAAATGGGACTTATATGCTTTTCTAGCTTCAGATATAGAACCTTGAATATTCTTCATGCAAGTAGCTAACAAAATCTTATCCTTTGCAATAACTGCCTTCAACTGACTAAATCTTTTTCTATTAAACTCCTTTTGCACTTTATCCTCAGCAGATTTCTCAAGAGACTCAAATTGAGTACTTACAACATTTATGAGCTTCTTTAGCTCGCCAGAAGAGGAACCTAATGGATCCATGACATGAGTAGGCATTAATTTCTACATAACTCTAGATGCAAGGCTTAGCAATTCACTATCCTCTATGTGAGACTTTAGAATCTTCTCACTAGCCTTAGCTTGAGCAATTGATGCAACCTTCATCATCTGAATTGGGGAAAAAGTAGATAGATTTATTGAATTTTCATCCAAT